>JARHVA010008125.1:5000-310000 GCA_037957365.1 Torreya grandis
ACATCTGATAGTGATAATGGTAGTAATGAATCTAAATAATTCAATAGTGAAACCCTGTTCATGGCCATAGAATCATATAATGAGGGTTGCTCAAATGGGAAAGGCCTTATGATTGACGTAGGATTAAATGAATAAATATACTATGAGAGTGAAGAAGGAGAAGTTGAAGTGAATATTTAGGCACAGCTAGCAAGTTCCCTAGAGGAGTTGAAGTTTTAAAGAATAAATAAACACAAAATAAGGTCATTCATCAAGGATTATGAGGAATATATTGGATTGTTTGAGGAAAGGATAAGCAACAATTCCAAGGAAAATGATGAGATCATCAGTCAAGTTGAGGAATAGATGGAGGTAGTCAATTCAAGTGTAAAGGCTAAATAATAAGCATGCATTAGGAATGAAATTGAAGTAGAATCTTTGAGAGATAAGTTCAATCAATCATCTAGAAAAGTGAATAGCTTTATGAAATTTAAAAATAGAACTGAGGTTATAGATGATATCTTGAGTAGTCAAAAGTATGCAATTGATAACATAGGTCTTGGTTTCAAAGAAGACCAAAATAAGGCAAATAATTTCAAGGAGAATACTATTAAAGACAAGAAGGTAAACATTAAAATACCTATTAGACAACCCAGTACTATAACACATGCTAGTTCATTCAATGGTTAATATTTTCTATGCAATCAATTTGGTCATAGAACAATAGAACATATAAGACCCTCCAAGAATGAGTACTCATATAACTATGGAAGGAGTCATAATTCACATCATTCAAATGATATATATAATGTGGTCGATTATAAGTATCATAATATAGGACATATTGTAATATTATGTACTAATAAAGTTAGAAAGTCATCAAGTCAAAACAAGAATTTTGGAGCTCCTAGAATGCAAGAAAGAAGGAAAATGAATGTATGGAAACCAAAGGCAGTAAATTTAAGTCATGATTAGTCTATAATCTCAAGTGGATTTCTTGTTAAGATACAAAATTTCTCAAGTATGAAATCAAGTCAAGAATGGTTGATGATGAGATCAAGCCTATATTTATAATCAAGCCCAAAAGGATGTTGAATAATGTTTAATTTTGTGAAATTATGGAGATATGGGAATATCATAAGTTCATGATGTTTTAGTGCCCTATAAAACGGGGTGGATCCATTAATATTCATGAAAACATTCTTTTATCGTTAGAAGCATGAGGTTATTGTCAAAGAAGATTTATTTTTTATAAGATTCTAGGTTTTCTATGGTGAAAGTAAGGAGATGAAGATGAATATTATCCATTATTGTGTTTCTAACTCTGATTTCAAATTACAATCAATTGATATATAAGAGGTAATGTTTTTGTATTTGTTTGTGTGACTAGTTGATCTTGATCTATGGTAAGAAGGGATAATAGTGCCAAAATTCTTGAATAAAGATGAGTATGGATTAATAATCCTATTAACTAATGTTTTGAGTTGTAAATACAAAATGGGAGTCCCTAATTTTTCATTTGGAGTGAATAATAGGATATCCTTGTGTGTGATCAAGAGTTTTATTTTCTTTAGTTATGACAAGGAAGGTAAGTGATCTTGAGTTTCTAAGTTTATTTAAAGGAGATATGCTTGGTCTATGGGGGAGCTTGGTATCTATAAGTTCTCTATAAAAATAATGGTTACTTTTGATATTGAAATATAAGTATGCATGTGTTAAAGTGAGTATATATATGAGATACTTCATAGATTTTTTTAATTGAGTTTTTGATGGATCAACTAGGAGAGTGACTTTATTGAGAGAAGTTTTTTAAGAATGGTTTCCATAGTTTATGAAGACTATGTGCCATCTAGTATATTTTAAAGGTAGTGTTATCTCAAAGGGAGAAAGTATGATTTTAGTATTTGAAGGTGACCCTTTATGTCTATGGTTAACAAAAGTATAGTGGATGCTTAGTTTGAGGGGGAGATATTCAAGTTGTTAACTAAGATTGATCTATGTTGAAGTGACCTTGTAATATGAGTTCATTTTCAAATACATGATAGTTGTGTAAAAAATTTATCATTAATGTTAAAGGGGGAGAAAGATCAGAAAAGAAAAAGAAAAGGAAAGATCATAAAGGGTGAGAAAAGGAAAGAACTAGGTCTAAGGTATGATTACCATCAAGAGTGGTTGACATATTTTTTTAAGTGTGTTTACCATCAGTGACAAAGGGGGAGATTTTTGAGCATTATCATTGATTATTGAGTTTTCGTATTATTTTTTGCATTGGTATCAAAGGATATTTTGAAGGTTAATGGTCAAGTAAGCTTTGAGGTATGTGTATGATGAGTTCTTTTGCTAGCATAATGAGTGTTTCTGATGTATAAGAGTGGTAATGTGAGAGTTATATTTGAAGAATGATATTGATATAATTGAGATCAACATGAGTTAATATAGGTCAATATTTTAAGTTTTAAACATCTTGAAAATATTTGTCTAGACATTTGAGAAGCTATGTGCAGGTAGCATGATGAAATGAGTGAACTCTGAAGATAAAGATGTATGCTCCAAATATTTGTAAGCAGTTCTAAAGATGCTCTAAATGAGCTAGAAAGATCCTTAGTAAAGATATGAAGAATACTTGATAGTGTTTGAGCATGAAAGAGATTGGTTGAGTGTGTACATGAAGTGTTGAGGCCCTTGAAAATGATTATAAGGTTAGCTCCAAATATCTATGTATGTAGCTCTGAAGATGCTCCAAGTGAGCTACAAATATCCTTAGTTGAGTTTTGAAGATCCATAAGTAGCTATGAAGATGTTCTACCAAAGCTATGAATATGTATTTTTGAATATTTAAATAAAAATAATTGTATAAAGTTAATTGAGCATATATAATAGGCATTGGATCACTCAAGAGATTTTACGGTCAAGCCCACATGGGTAAGTACTTTAGTCCAAGTCTGTAACTAGACAAGTTCTATA
Organism: Torreya grandis; assembly: GCA_037957365.1. Lineage (NCBI taxonomy): Eukaryota > Viridiplantae > Streptophyta > Pinopsida > Cupressales > Taxaceae > Torreya > Torreya grandis. The sequence goes on from JARHVA010008125.1 coordinate 7,944, forward strand.
TCCTCCTTAGCCTAATGAGGCATAGTGAGCTATTGAAAAGACATATGAAGAATTTTGAAAATATTTAAGCATGATAGGAGATTACATGACATATATATGAGGTGATGATAGCTTGGACAGTGGTTAGAAGGTCAGCATCAAGACCTAATGTGACTTGCAGGTCAAAGGCTTAGAAAAAAAAGAAAGAGATGGAAACCATATGGGGTATCAAGATTAGTTTCCAAGGCATGAGTGAGTAGGTGATCATTGAAAAATGTGATTCAAGATGTCTTAAGTATGTGCATGAATTTTTAGGACCTGATCTATAAGAAAAGGCTTGAAAAAGTGTTTCAAGGTATCTCAAATGTACAAAATGAAGAGTTGTCTACTCGAGAAGGTTTTTTAAGTGATCATTGGCACATGTAACATCTCCATCAGAACATAAGTTTTTCATGGTAGATAAGGAAGGTTTATATCTCAAAGTTCCAAGAATTGGTTTTTAGAAATAAGAGCTAAGATTTATGAATGATCATTAAGACTAGAAGATGGTATAAACCCTCAAACAATCCTAACAATGAATTGATGTTAAATATATTATTCTAAAAAGATAAAAATGGTTTTATATGTATTGAAAATTAATTTTAGGTTGACTTCAATTCTCTCATATATCTCTAGGTATGATTAGTTTTTTAGGTGACCGAGTAGACCCTAAAGGAAAGTACTTATTATTTAGAGAATTACTATAGTAAGCAGAGTTGATTGAGTCAAAGTTGCTAAGTGGATGAAGGTTAGATTGTGAGAATTAATGTTATTTTACATGAATTTATATATATATGTTCCATATCTCAAGTGTGAAAATTTGGTGATTCAAGTTGGCTAATCAGTAACAGACCTAATGGTGCAGATAGTAAGAAAATCAGGCAAAATTGAGAAGATGATTATTTACGTGTTTTCATGTAATAATGATGGATTTAATTATTTGATGATGTTATTTAGGAATTTATAATCTATACATGTTTTTCATAAGCTTATAAGTTAATGTAAGAAGTTGGAACATTGAAGCCAAAATGTCTTATCTAGCTCAGTGGAGTTTGTGAGAGAGAAAGTCAATAGATTGGTATATAAGACCAATAATTTATGTTAAAGATTATGATATATTTGGTCGAGATTAATTTAAGGATTTTATAATATCATGTTCATTAATTTAAATCACTTGATTATGTTCAATTAGGTGTTATAAGTTCATGTTTCCTTGTTTGTGTTTTGAAGTTAGTTAGTAGTTCTAAGTGAGCATCTTGTAGAGAAGAGTTTGAGATTATATACCTCGATTTGAAGAATATGATGAAATTTTTCATGACCCTAAGGTCATGAGTTTTCTAAATATTTTATTTTTTATCATGGTTATTTGTCAAAATTGTATTAATGCTTCAGTTGTTCAAGATAGATTCTCTATGTATGTATATGCCTTCTGTGAACAATGATGTGAGAAAGGGTTCAAATGGTGGTTGGACCTAAACATTTTTTTGGACATAAATTAAATTTGAATAATGTCTATTAGATTTTAATATGATGTGTTTCTATCATTTTATCTGTTTGAATATGCTTTAATAAATATCAAAGGGTAGCATATGTATATATAACTTATGTATATGAGGATCAATATTAAAAGACCTAATTAATACGTGAAGATGGCTAATTGAGTGAAGAAGGCTAGAGACCAGTTTTAGAGAGATAAAAGTGAGCAAAGAGATGAAGAAGAAGATCATCATATATTATATGATAAACAAGGGTTTTTCAAGATGATCAAGCATTTTATGTGGATGAGTTGGTGTTGAGTCATATAGGTTGTTGGTGCCTCCATGCATGTGGGTTCTTGTTAAATCCTAGCTAAGTTGGTGCTTAGTTAGTTGGGGTTGGTCCTACATGTGTAGTGGGTGATTAAATAAATATTGATGTTTTTATTATAGGATTTCAATCCATTTTAAACATTAGTGGGTTTTCTTCCCCTTGAGGGTTTCCCATGTATATATTGTGTTCATGTGTTTCATGCTCTTATGGATAGATGATTATGATTGCTGAGATATACATGATTATTTAAATGATATATTATTACTTAACTAAGATTATAAAAAAATATTTTGAATACTGATTTCCCCTCTCTTAATCATTTATCTTCCAAAAAATATTAAATTGAGATTGAGGCTACTCCTCAATCACATAAAGTTCTACCTTACCTTGATTGCATTCTTATAAGACTGCATATTACTTGACAATGATTTAACACTCCTCTTCATGCTCATTAAGCCAAACAATGATGTTAATATCAATTTCATGTTATTTATGAATTAAATTTGGACCACTTACTTTTTCAAACTCCTTCACTATGGCATGGAATTGCTGCCATAAATCATCATCTTCTTGACTGTTACACTCATGGACTTCTTCATCTTGGGCAGGTAGAATTGTATCAACTTATTCATGACCATGTTCTATCACACTATAAATATTATCGTCATCATACATATAATGATATTAGTTAACCCTTAAAGTTTGTGCGAGGGAGTCATCAAGAATTTCTTCAATATACTCATCATCCTTTTCATGAATGATATATGTACCAAGACCTATCTCTTCAATGAAAGTATGTGGATCATAATAATTTGTCTCAAAACCATATTCATCTAAGAAGAGATAAAAAATAACTTAAATTATGGAAGATGATCCATCTTCTATGGAATGTTAATCTTTCTCATTGATAGTGCAATTTAAATTGGAGCTAGTTTTCACATATGGTTCAATGTGGAACTTGGCTAATGTTTGTGTCCTTATTGTCACTTTATTTCCACAAATCATTATAAAATCCAATAAAAATCAATCAAAAACAACATACCCTCTTATCTTGGTAGCAAAATCTCTTGATAGGCAAAGGGAAAAGTGTGTAGGTAGATCCACCACCACTATGTATTATTGAATTGGAAAATTTGGGTAGTCATAAAATAACACTTTCAAACCTTTTATGAACCCTATATACCTAGATAGTGTTCCATCAAGATTCAAAAATCCTTGATATAAGGCTCATACTTCAAGCCCAACTTATCTGCAACTAGTTTAGGCATGACTAAAGTGCTTATCCCACTATCCACAATGCAATTATGGACCATCTTATCACTGAAAATGAGGATAAGATATAAAGGTGGGGGTTTCTTAGACTTGTTGGAAGGCGAATGTGATAGGAAATGCAATAGATATATAAATCAATCCTAGCTCAAATAAAATAAATCTTACTTATACTTCCAATTGAGGATATATTCGATATTCAAGGGCATGACCAAGATGGATCTTATAGACCTATCCAAGGGATCTCTTACCACAATAATATCACTAGGGAGGGTTCTTAATCCTCCAATCAAGTAAAACTCTTCAATAACCCTAATTAGGTCCTATGTTTTCATATTCACTAAAATAATAACAAGTAAAGTAAAGTCTAATATAGTGCTCACCAAAGCTTTTGGCACAATGTGGGGGTAATAAACATAAAAATAAAAAGTTATAGAAGAAATATACTCATGTCAATGTTATGAAATCCTAATGAATGGGAGAGAAGTAAAACTACATATACATCTACTCTTACAAAGGAGGAACACAGTTAGGAATACTTACATTTGATAATGAACCTTCCAGGCCTCAATCTTTCCTTTGATCAAGGTAATTAAAAATAGGTTATTGTGGCATGTAAGGATAACAAGGATAAATCAAATCTAGGATACATAACCTATAAATGCATTCAAAAGGCTTCAACAAAAGACGACATTCATATCTCCAAAAAAAGTATAAAATCCTAAGTTATTTTCCTTAAGTAAAATGGTGGATAAGTAGATACACAATATACATCTCTTATTATTCTCTTCTCTTATAAATGATGAAATGTATGTGTTTATATAGGTAGATCTAACCCTATTCTTTTTTTAAAATTTATGCTGACAAGGTTCACCTAGTTTCATTATTGATTAAAAAAAATTAGGTCATGATTTGGGTAAGCTAGGGGCCAACCTAGACCTTAATAATTTTTATCAATTAGAGTACAAGGCCAATGGGGTTGACAGTGTAATGTAAACCATCAAAAAGGGTTTTAGGCTAGGGAAGGCCTAATCAAGGTATAAAATGACTAGAGGAGGGTGAAAAAGAGGAGGAAAATATTAGGGGAATGTTTTTAGGAGATGGTGTGTAGATAAAAAAATTGGTAATAAGGTAAAATAATCTTGCAAAGTACCAATGGTCTACCTACACCTTTGTTGGTGCACACCTTAAGGATTGCACTCAAATAAATTGAGACTCAATGGGTTCTTAAAAAATAGAAAGCATTACTAATTGATAAAATTTTAAAATACTATGTATACATATGCCCTATTCTAAGCTCATCACATGTCATGTAAGTGTAACATATGATGATGATTTTGGAAAAGGAAATAGTAACACATAATGTTGAAGTTGAATAAAGTATGGTAAGGAGAAAATAAGATAAATGGAAGGATAGAATTGAAAAACACATACCTTTAATTACCTTAGTGTTATAGATACAAAAGGAGATGCAAGAAAAATGAATTTGTCTAATGTAGAGAACATTAGGTGAACCTATAGATATTAGTGAAAAAGTGCAAAAAATAAAATAAAAATTCAACATAAAAATCTAATATTTGAAAAGATTCTCTATGATATTAGGATTTTAGAAAATTTTATGGTTTAGAAAAATATCTAGCAGAGACAAAGATATGATCAAAATAATAAATGTAATGGTAAATAGCTGATTTTTTAAAATTTTTAATAGTAAATAAAAATAGGGTGAAAATTAATTCATTTGTATTTTTTACTATTCTAAGAAAATAAAGCTTTGAGAAACCTAGTAAGAAACCAGATAGTTAGGATGATGAAGAGATGATAACTAAGATAGGGAGGATTCATAGTGGCCTCAGTGAGTGCAGCATAGGTAATCAACTAGAAAAAATAAATTTGTGAATATTTTTAGTTAAAATTGAGTAAATTATAGAAAATTAATTAGTAGGTAAAATCTGGGCATCAAAATGAACACTAGGAAATTTTTAAGGACAATCAAGGTAAAATAAGGTATTGGGTAGGAAGGAGTCAAACCAATAAATGCTCAAGGCATTTATGGTAATTGGTCAAAAAATCATCATTGTGAATGAACAGGTTTGGCTAGGTCAACTTAGTCTGTAAGGTGAAAGATAACCAATAGGCTGACTATGTACTAGTAAGTTGATTTAGTTGGATAAGTTAAAGGTTGACTATGTAGTACTAGGTTGACTTAGTTGTTTTTGAAGTGTTGATGTAGTATTATAGGGTAAGAAGGTGGTTGATGTAGTAATATAAGAATAAAGGTGGTCAATTTAGTATTAAAGAGGTCAATTTTGGATAAATTTGATATGGCTGATTTAGTATCCTAAATGAAGCATAGGGCCAATTTAGTATCTTAGATGAAACATAGGGATGATTTAGTATTAAACATGTTGATTCTATATAAAATGTAAAAACTAAATCAAAGTAGTCAAGTTTTCTAAAAATTTAAGAATGTATTTCAATTATTAATGACATGGAGATCCGATACATCCTTTATTATTTGATATTTTGTAGAGACACCAAATATATTGGTGACTAATAAATGAATCATGGCTACTATATTTATTAGAGTGTTTTATAGACATGGATAGAGTGAGGCGTTACACTAGGGCTAGGAGTTATTATGGATATAAGTTGCATCCTACTGAGTGTGAATCTCATATTCATGTTCCTTGGAGCATGGAAAATTTTGACCAACACTTTTTAATGGGTGATGGATGGGGATACCATAAAGTTAGGTATCACACTAGAGGACATCTATGCATTTTTTATACTATTAATAAGAGGGACATTGATGATTATAGGGACACTAGATGATCTGGAAGAGAGATGATCATTATCCAAGTCGGTGACATGCTCAAATAAGATATACCTAGTATTGAGGGTGAACTTATTTGATGTGTATATTATGTATATTGTAGACATCCAAAAAGACATGATTAGATTTGTGACATCATGAATGTTGTGTCACAAGTTGGATGGTAAGGTGCCACTATATATGATAGCTTTGTGCCAGTCCATTTTGAATAATGGGGTGATATATGATTTTGGGTCTATCATTTAGGTCTAACTCATCCATGATATGTATTGGATGATGCCTATAGGGTATAAAACATGGGACCAATGGTTTTAATTAATGAATGGATACATGAGAGTTTTCTTATGTATCTTCTAGTTTAGTTACCACATGTTGTTAATGATAGGTTACCTCAAGTGACAAGATGGAGGTAGGACTAGGTAGCATAGTTCATGCCCCACATGCTAGCACTATGGAAAACAACATGAGTGGAGATAATGTGAAATCCATACACACATATTTACACTATTTGGCCTAGTTGGACAATTATGGTGATAGGGTTGGCTTGAGTGTGGATCATGAGCCACTATACTTGGTGGGTAGATCCACACATAGTGACATGTTTGATAGGGTAGTTTGGATTTCCACACATAATGGATTATCTAGTAGTTCCTATTTTTTAGGCATGAATAGTTATATATCTAAAGGGGGGAGGAGGAGGAGGATCACCAATTGAGATATCAATGATTTGAATGCAACATGTGAGACCATGGACTGGTTGAGTATAATAATAGGTGGCCAGAGGAAGAGAGGACATGGATGTTGATGTAGGGGTGAATTAGGTACCATAGTATGAACTATATTAAGAGGAATAACAACCATCTCAATCATATCACCCACCATGTTGGATGATCTTGTGGTTCCATCTTCCCCAGCTTAGGAGGGCTAGTTTAAACTAGTGGGGGAGACTGTTAGGTAGTTATAGAGATGTAAGAATGAATTTTATCCACTAGTAGGGGTGGGATTAGGATAGGCATAGTCCTAGGAATGCCTTGGCTTAGGAGAGAACTACACATATGTCTACCATGGTCATTTTGGATAGGTACAGGCTCATGTGGCTAAACTATAGGGATAGGTAGCAAGATTGAAATCCCAAACTACCTCATTACAACACATCATGTAAAAGGGATAGTCCTAGGCATCTATGGGTAGTATGGCTAGGCCAAAAAATAGGCATGATGGAGCCTAGCCATAGAGCTAGAGATATGTATTTTATACCATTATATTATATAAAACACATAAAATATAGAGATATTGATTTTGACAGTAGGATTGGATCTCATGAGTTTTATTTGGTTGTAGGTGTTGTTGCATGGATATATTTCATTCTAGCACATGTATTTTTATTTTATTGTATATGTAAATGGAAATATATGTGGATTTTTTTCTTTTCGATCATTATGTGATACACATGCTTGGTTAAAAATAAAAAGGAAAAAATGGATTTGAAAAAGAATAATTAATCAAAACAAACACACTACATAATATATCATGATGGGAAATGTGTAACAACAAAAATTGACTAAGTATAATAAACCAAAAATGGTAAAAAGGATAACAAAATATTTTTTAACCATGAAAAATATTGGTACCAAATTAAAAAAGTAAAATCATACTATATCGCATTGGGAATTATGAAAATAATGTAATAAAATGGAAATCACATGAAAATTGAATGGTATAAAAAAATGAATAATTAAATTATACTAAATCACATTGGGAGGTATAAAATAGAAAAAAATTGGGAAAAGGAACTTAAATATATCACACTAATTCAAGTTGGGTATTATGAAAAATTTAATAAAAATGGTTGTAGTCTTACATGCAAATAAAAAATAAGAAAATAAAAGTGAAATATAAATTAAGTAATCATAAAACATATTATATCAAGATGGGAATCATTTCAATGATGTGTAATTCATAATCAATCACAACTTATCTCAAAATTAGCACATGTAATTTCATTATGACTTGGGTATTGGAAAATGTTTTGAGGAAGTCTAAGTTCTATCCCTAATCTTACATTACAAATGATAAAGGGAAAAATAATGAGGTGGAAAAAATAGGAAAAATATTTTAAAGGGAATTTTTAGAATGGTAATTTGTGAGGAAGGCCCAGTGTTATCCAAGGTCTTACACTATAATTCACAAATGAGATCCCAAAGGGGAGTGATCAATAAACAAACCAATATTTCTCAATGGAAATATTAGGATGCGGGAAATGAGAGAGGAAATGTAAAAATTATAATATGGGAATTTTATGAGAATACTTTAGGAAACATGAAGCATACTAAGGATATATAAAGACACTAAATGACTAGTGAACATCAATATACAAAGGATATCCATCCATAATAAGCATAAAGTTGTGTAGGTAGATAAGTGATATACTAATAAAAACTCATGTTGGTTGTTTTAATAAGGAAACTAGAATGGACCTACCTTCCAACAACATATTCCCCATTCCTCGGGACCTCTTATAGATTTTCTAGTCTACTATGAAGATTGGGTACTTGCATGAGAAAGTAGGTTGCACTAAAATATTTTTTGATCCTTATTTTCTAATCTACTATCCTACTATACCTAAATGGAACTTAACTCTAGTGTGATTCTAATGATGGAGTTTGATATTTGATTATAAAAATGAGAAGTGCTTAGAATCATGTCTTTTAGTGTGATTTGAATTTTGAAATTTTTAATGTTGCCTTTTATATCATTTCCTTTTATTTCAAATGATTTGGCTTTTAATTTTTTTTGTATTTTAATATTCATACACCATATAAACTTGGAATGACCAATCATGAGAGATAAAGTGATACACACAATTGAGATTTAGACTTTGGCTAAAGGAAACTAAGTATCTTAAGACATGACTAATTAAAACACTTAGGCTTACCTATGAAATTACATATTATCTAAAGTTTCAACCATGTCTATGCTTAGTTTGTGAAATGAGGTAAGGGGAATAAAGGGATATCCAAGATGGATTGGTAAAATTAGATTATAATGAGATTACTTATTTGTTAAATAGTCATATGATAAATAAAGAATGAGTAAGGGGATCAAGGTTTATATAACCAAGTAACAATAATGATTATCTATGCTATAGAGATAAGGTAGCAAAAAAACATGAGAAAATAACAAGATATTCATATAAATAAATGAAAATATATAAAAAAATAATGTAATTATGAAAAATAATTCATAATAAAACATAAGGAAGCAAATGACATCAAAGACATGTAGTGAAAAATATAAAGAACCATGTAAGATAGATAATAATTTGACATAATTTGAAATGATGTAAGATGGATAAATGTAAATTTTGATGACACATCCAATCAAGGTATACTTTAAGAAACTCCTCCTTTAGAAAAGGTGTAAAAAATTGGCAAAATGTGTAAAACACCTGACAAAAAAAATTATTTTTTGTGGCAAAAAAAATATTTTACAAAGAAAAAATAATAATCTCCATTGGTGAATCATTCATAGTCTCTCAAACAATGTGTAAAATCTGGGCGATTTGTGTTATTTTAAAACCACAAAAAAATTATACATTGGCGAACAAAAAATAATAATCATAGTAAAATATTAATTTTTTGGGCACTGGGAATGGGGTGGGATTAGCTTGTGGCACTTTGTGAGAGATATTTTCATACTATTCTATCACGCATACATCCCTTCATGCAGCCTTCATACCTCCTATGATGTCTCCTTGAAATCTTGAAACCCTAAAATATGGCTATGTTTGAAACCCTAAAACCCTGGAATCTGACTAACTCTAAAATATGATAGGATCCACCAAAACCTAGAGTTTGCATTATAGCTCCTAGTAGTCTGAAACCCCTCTCAAACACCCTAAAAGTATATAAATAAAATATAACTTAAAGTATAAGTTTACATTTATAATGGACATCTAGTTTCTTATACTTAAATGTTTATTTTATTTCTATATTGTTCGCTTCAAAAAAAAAGGGTTATTCAATGTCTCTTCTCTATTTTCTTGAATTTGGATTTATACATATTACAAATGAAAGTGTGTTGGCAAAACAAGCCGACTCCTCCACTTCCCATAACGTGAAACCTGGCAAACATTCCACATTAAGCACTACCTGGTCGGCTGCGTGAAAGGTGAATACTGCCATGTAGAAACTCAAACAAAAAATTTGCCTTGGTGATTACAAAGCTAGGCAATCATGAAACCCAAGAAAGCTTGGTGACTAGGAAACCATGGAATGGCATAGAAATCACCAAAAAACACACTGACAAAATGTAAAATTCACCAAAGTATGAATATTCGCCACTAAAATATTCCCTGCATCCAATAATAAATGAATAAACAAATGAAGGAATACTGTGTGTTTATAAATACTAGTAGATTTTTCCATAAAGATTATCCATCACATCTGATAAGTCATTGTAAAGCTAGAGTCGAATGTAGTGAGGGTATCATCAATATTTAGATAAAGTTGAGAAATAACTTCTCATCAAATTTCCTTGATATAAAATGTACGAATTCCTAAAGGATTGTGCTCATTAGGACCATCATACATTGGATATTTAGGAAAAGGAATAGGAGTGGAGTCTATGGGACATGAAAGAGTCACCAGTGGAGATGGGGCCATAAGTGAAGGAGAATCCATGGGTGAAAAAACTATAGGTGAAGAAGGGGACATAGGTGTGGGAATAAAAAGAGAATAAAGGGGAGCCTTTTTGTGAGGGAGACCTATGGGAGGAGGGATAGTAGGAAAAAGAACGGTCATGAGGTGATCCTTGAGATTTTTCTTAAGGATGTAGTAAGGATTAGTTTGATGGGTAATGTATTGGTGCCCTAGATAATATACCTCTCCATATTTGGGAAGATAGTCAGGTAATAATTTTAGTGGAGGTATAGACTTATCAATAGGTTGAAGAAGATAGGATGAAATTTATCTATATATTGTCAAAGCTTATGATAATGCATGAAGAAATGATTATTTGTACCTTGAAAGTAACATATATGCTTGTTAGTAGAATTTATTGGTGTATTTATAGAGGGAGTGGAAATGGAAAATGGGGAAGTCTAATATAACTTACAGTATCTAATATAATGACTAATAACTCTATGAATATCATATTATGGTTGATCAACCCATTGGGTGGGTAGAGGAGAAAGCTATGGTAAAGGGACCAAAATATAACCAAGGGAAGGTGGGGATGGTGGAGAGACTAGATAAGGTTTGTGTTTTACTCAATTTTTTCTTTTTATCCATTTATTGAAGAAAGGTAAAACTGAAAGAGGGGTAGAGGTTGGTAGATCCTAGATGGGTGTATGCTCCATAATCCAAGAAATTATGAATACCCTTATTTGGCTTGGGAAGGTGACCTACAATAAGAGATAACTAGAAAAGGGTTGGTTAGTTAGGTAGGTTAGGTGGATTGCCTAGGAAGATAGATCTAAGAATCATGAGCTATTTAAGAGGATGTCAATCCACATTTTGATACAAGTTAATGTTGAAAAAAAGGTCTTATAAATGAAAGTACTAGATCTAAAGAAATAAATACTTTATAAATAAGATGTTAATTGTAACAAAATAACATTTAGGTTAATGATAAATCATTAAACAAATGTTTAGGTGGGGAGAGGCTCTTATTTCTAGTCTGTGAGGTGATATGGGCAAAAAAATAGGGACTTGGTTGAGGTTCATGGTTGGTTGATAGGTTGCTGGTTTTTGGTCAAAAAATATCACACAGTGACCATCGATGGTCAAGGTAACCATCAACAGTTGAGGTGATCATCAACAATTAAGATGACCATTGATGGTTACTATTGATAGGTTTGGTTCATGTTGAATGTTGGTTTATAGGTTAGAGGTTTAAGGGTATTACACATTAGGTTATTGGCATTTAGTTAATGGGTTGAGAGGTTAGAGGTAGTGGGTTAGAAGTGGTCTAGTTAAGGTAGAGGTATCAAAATGAAATAAAGTAAATGAATACATGAAAATAAATAATAAGCTTTAGTTATTAAAGTTGGTTAAAAATGTTGATGAAGCCTAAAGGAATTTTGGTAGAGTAATGGTGCCTGTGGTTACAAAGTAATTTTGGTAGAGCATTATGTCTCTTTTATATGAATTGGTTGGTTAGAAGGAAGACCTAAAAAAGAAACTCTTGATCAATAAGTCTAAGATGATTTATTGTCCCTCCATTTTCACCTCTTACTCCCCTCCTTTTATAAGAAAAGAGAAATGGAGGTATAAGGTTCCATAAGAGGTTTGGTTGATGGTTATCTAATGATTTGTGATGCCTAAATAATGGATAAGGTGGCAATATTAAATTATTCCATGTTAGCTTGCACATCATGAGTTATCTTCATTTGGGAGGTGAGGACTTGACCGATGATGGTTAGGTGAACTATTGATGGTTAGGTTGATCATCAATGGTCAAGGTGATCATCAACAGTCAGGGTGACCCTTAATGATTGATATAGACAAGGTATAAAGGTTAAGGTTGGGCTAGCTAGGTGTATTTAAAAAGGTTATGTTGGGTTAAAGGTCAAAGGTGAATGGTTTAGGTTAAAAGTGGGTTAGTGGGTGAAGTTGTCCAAGGTGGGCATCCAAAGGTATTTTGACTTTTAAAACCATCATGTGTGAATTTTTGGTGTCTACATTTTGCACCTTTCTATTATGCAATTTATATCAACAAGGTGCAAAATAAATATGTATTATGGGTCAAAGGTTCAGTTTCCTCAAGTATGGAAGGAGGTGACCCCTCACAAACTTGGATTTGATGAGGTGAAATAGAATCAGGTTTAGGTTTGATGATTGGTTAAATGGATGGAAAGGTAGGTGAGGTTGGGAATTAAAGCACAAACATGAGCACAAAATATGACTAAGTGATATAGTCAATATCATGCATATACTAAGTTTTCAATGTTGGTTAAAATAAGTTCAGCTCCAGAAGGATAAGTGATAGGGTAACTAGGCCCCAAAATTAGGCATAGATGATTGTGTTAATATATAAATTGCCTAGACAAAGTCAGTGTCTCATAGGTATCTTAGGTAGGAAATGCTCCCAAGAAGACATAAAATGGTTGGTTGTGAATGAGGTGGTGAAAATTCAAATTTTCAACATGGAAATTTTTATCGGTGAAGTCAAAAGGACCAAGGCAAGGTCATCACAAAATGTGTAAATAGTTTGAGCTAAAAATGGCCAATGTCAAGGATGATGTGGTTAGATGGTTATTTGGTTGGTTAGAGAGGGTGTTTTCCAATGGTTCATGGCTGGTTTGTTGAGAATAGGTGCTTTATAAAGGTTGGTTAGTGGTGTTTAAATTGGTCACCCCTTTTTGATGTACCACTTAGTTTAGCTGGGAAGAAGGGTAATCTCTAATGGTTGGGGTTGATAGAGGAGGTACTCTACAATGATTCATTATTAAGGTAAGGGTAGGTTAGAAAAGGGTAATATCCAAAGGTTGGGTTTGCTTTGGTGGAGAAGGTGCTCTCCAAGGTTTTATGGTTTGGTTAATTAGTTGGTGAAGAAGGTAAATCTCAAATAAGTTAATTAATTGTCTAGTTTTATGGGTTAAATTCAATGACTCAAAAGAGGGAAAAGACATCTTCCTAAGTGTCCATGAAATTATAAGGAGGAGGTTACACACTCTAATTGACAAATACCATGATGAAAATATAGTTGGGATTATAAACATAAACCCCTATCATGCTTTGCTTTATTATTAGCTCTGTGGTTAAAAAATGGTAGCTTGACCACATGGTGTCAAGTAAGCTCAAAATATCTTAATTTATGGAGGATAAAAAGAAGTATGGATGATAGGTAGTGGGTGATTGGTAGTGAGTAATAGATAGGGTAAACTTATTTTGGGGATAGCTTATCCCTTCTGTAGGTGACCTAGGAACCATGATAGACAAGTCCTTATCCTATTCTAGGTATAGACCGATAGATGCAAGAAGTCTATTGATGTTATTATGAAAGATGATCATAACTTTCTACGGATTGGTTTGTGTTTGATTTTAATATAGGGTTTATTATTGCTCCTTTTGATAGGTTTGTGAAGATGATCGATGTGGGAATCTTCAAATAATTTCTTTTGAAAAATTTGAATTAGCCATCCCTTGAAGAAGTGGTCTAAATTTGTATTTCTTCATGTTAGATAATTGTCCTTCAAGGGAGTAGTCTACCTTAAATTCAAGAAATTTTGATGTTTTAAGGTATTTATCCTTCAAGGGAGTAGTTTTCATGATATAGGTATTGACCTAAGCTATAGTTTGGTATCCCAAATTGTTTATATGTTGGTTTAGACATAGACCATCTATATAAGCATAAGATTATACTTTATGGAGGAAAATTTGTAACACAAGGAGGTTGATTATGGGTAAAAGAGGTGGTTTAAGTAACAAAAACCATGAGAATCCATCCTAAAAAGGTTATAAAGTACCATAAGGATCATTCCATGGGTAGAGCTATAGTATCTATGCTTAGGATTAGGATAATTTTGTGATGAATAATCACATGATCCTATTTTTAATTATTTATCCTTAAAATGAGGATACTAAGGTGATTAAAAACAAGTGATGAAATTAAGTTAGATAAAAAATTACAAGTAACTTGGTTTGACCAAAGAATTGGCATGTAAATGCAAAATCTTTTGAGGAGGTTGAGGTTATGATATGTCCCAAATCAATGATTGGATAAATGGTTGATGTCAATCAAGAGAGTAGATTTCCCCTAGTTACTTTTTGACACTTGATTAGATGTGAAAAAGATTTGGGTTGACAAAAAGGTGAGGTTAGTTATGTGATAATTTGGCCAAGGAGGGTAATCTCCAATGGTTCATTTTGTAGTGGAGAAGGGTAATCTCCAATGGTTCATTTAGTGGTGAAGAAGGGTAATCTCCATTGGTTGGGGGAGAAGGTGACTCTCAAAGAGGCTAGATGGTGTCCAAATGGGTTTCCCTAATTTGGTATACCACTTGGTTTTGGTTGGGTTGATATAGAAGGTACTCTCTAAAGTTTAGGGGAGAAGGTAACTCCCAATAGGTTTTGGGAGAAGGTGACTATCAATAAGTTTGGTGATTTAAAAAAAATGTGAAAAAGCAGGCCTAAAAATTACTAAATTTAATGTCATTTGGTTGGTTGGTTGATAGAGAATCATAATATTTGATGGTTTTATGGTTAAGGTAAAGTGGTTGGTTGGTGAGTGCTCAGGTATCCAAGGTCAGATGTGATCTTAAGAAGGCACAAATGGTTGGTAAAGTGGGGAAGTGTAATCTCCAAAGGTTAGGTAGATTGGTGGAGAAGGTGACTCCACTAGGTAGGGGTAGAATGTAATTATCTAATAAGTTTAGTTGGGTGAAGGAGAATGGTAATCTCCAATAGTTAAGGGTTGGTTGATAGGTTGAGGTAAAAATGATAAGGGTTAGTTTGGTTAATTATTAAGGTATGGTTTGGGTTGATAAATGATCAAAGCCATATGGAGGGAATGTTCCCATAGTTTTCTCTTTCCATGGATTGTTGAAGATGGGAAAATGATACCAAGGTGAGGTGTTGGTTAATAATAAGGTTTAGGAGGGGTGAATATGACATCATCCACCCTCCAAAATGGGTGTTATTTATTATTTATTAGTGGTTAGTAGGCCAAGTTTGTAGGTGGTGGTTTAGGTGGGATTTCCTCTATTGTACCAATGATAAGAGAATTTTGTTGGGCCTAATTTTGGTAGGTTAGGGTAGATTTGACAACACTATTCCAAAATAAAGATAGTTTAAATAATAGTGTCTAATTTTCCTAAGGATGGAGTTTGGGTGAGGTAAGGGTAGGTTGGAAAGGTTTATTTGATTTGATGGGTTTGTTTTTATTTGGGTTGATAGTTGGTAAGGTTGAGTTACTAGTGGGTAAGGTTATGTTGATGATAGGTAAGGTAGGGTTGATGATAGGTAAGGTATGGTTGATGATAGGTAAGGTTGGGTTAGTGGTAGGTTCTAAAAAATTAGTAAGTGAATGAGATAGGTTGGTTGGTTTCACATGGGTGACTAGAAAAGGTTGGTTGGTTGGTTCAACATGGCTGAGTGGACAAGGTTGGTTGAGTGGTCCACATGAGTGAGTAGAAAAAGTTGGTTGGTTGGTTTCACATGGGCGAGTGTAAAAGGTTGGTTATTTGGTTCCACATGGGTGAGTGTAAAAGGATAGTAGGTTGGTTCCACATGGGTGAGTGGAAAAGTTAGGTTGGTTGGTTCCATATGGGTGAGTGGAAAAATTTGGATGCTTGGCTCCACATAGGTAAGTAGAAGATGCAAATTGGTTAGCTTCACATGGGTAAGTGGAAAATCTCAGTTGGTTGGTTCCACATGGGTAAGGGGAAGAGGTTGGTTGGTTGGTTCCACATGGGTAAGGGGAAAAGGTTGGTTGGTTGGTTCCACATGGATGAGTGTAAAAATTTAGTTGGTTGGTTCTACATGGGTAAGTGGAAGAGGCTAGTTGGTTGGCTCCACATGGGTAAGTAGAAGACGTTGATTGGTTGGTTCCACATGGGTAAGTGGAAGAGGTAGGTCGGTCTCCTTGATTTTGATTTCAAAGTAAAGTTGAGAAGGTTCCAATTGGTTAAAAAATGGTTTGGTTAAGGGTTAGATTATGGTTTCCTTAGTTATAGGTTACTTAAAAAACAAATCTAATGGACGGGCCTAGTTATGTTGAGGGATTTGGTTATTGGTGTCCATAATAATGGGTGAAAAAATAGGTTCAATGATGGACTGATCTTGAGTTTATGAGTTAATTAATTAGTTTGATGAGGTTATTTGGATTGATAGGTTTGGTTGAATTGATAAGGTTGGTTGATTTTATGGGTTGGGTATACTTGATAAGGTTGGTTGGATTGATCAGGTGGGTTGATTGGGTAAATTTGGCTGATAGTTGGTTTTATTTGATAGAGTTGGTAAGGTTATTAAGATGGGTTGGTTTGATAGTTTGGGTAAGGTTGATAAGGTGGGTTGGTTTGATAGGTTAGGTAAGGTAGATAAGTTGGTTTGATAGTTGTTGGTTGAATGGCAAAGAGGATAGAATAAATATTGATGTTGAGATAAAGAGGGTTGTGTCAAAGTAGCTTAGGGTAGTTGATATTATGGTTGGGGTAGGCGACCCAATGGTTGATGAGGTTGGATAGGTTAAAGTTGAGGTTGGCTATAATAATTGTTGTGTTGGTGTTGATGGGTTGTTGGTTGGGTATGATGATGATTAAATGGTAGTTGATAGGTTTCTAGTTGGTTATAGTTGATATTTGATTAGTTGTAGGTGAGGGTTGATTATTCTTTGATACTTTAAATAAATGACTCTAATTTGATTATCAAATCCATTAACATTATAACTAGCTCAGGTGGTAGTTGATAGTTTGTTGGTTGGTTGTAGTTGAGGTTTAATAGGTGATAGGTAAGGTTTGATTGATTTTGGGTGTGGTTAGGTTGGTTTTTTATGAGGTTAGGTTAGTGGTAGGTAAGGTTAGGAGAATAAGTGGCTCATGATGTAAGGTATCTATCTAAGGTGAGATGCTTTTTCTCCAAGATCCTAGCAAGGTCAGGATCTCCAAGAGAGAATATAGGCTAGTTCCCCATTAGACAAGGCAATGGAGGTAGGATGGTGGAAAGTAGGTTTCTCATAACTCAAAGCAAAGATCAAACAAGAAAAAGTCAAAAATTCAAAACATATAGTAAAGTATCTTACCTCATAGGGCTCTTTTAGTCTCTCTTTTGGATTATGCCTTAAATTAAAAGGAATGTTTGAAGACTTGGATTGTAGAGTGGGTACTAGAAGAGAAGTCTATGGTTGGTTTTAGGTTAGTTATGGCTCTCAAAATCAATATTGAAAGTTAGTACATGGCTTGATATTGGGGAATATCACCTCACTTCACACATTATAGAGATAAGGGTATTAGGTGCTTGCCCAAGATATAATGAAATTTAGAGTTTAGACTCAACTAGAGAAATAAGTTTTGATTTCTTTTATTAGTAGTAAAGTCCACCTAAGATAGCTAAAGGGTAAAGGTTTACCATTAGGTGATGAAATCCTAGTTAGGCCTTATGTCAAGTGTTAAGTTGTGTTTATTGATAAGTCATTTGGTATGTGTATGATAAAGAGGTAAAGTTACAATTGACTAATTTACTTTAATTTAACTAAGAGAGTTAAATATACAAGAAATAAATGTATGCAGTCAATTTTATACCCAAAAGAAATTTTCAATTTCATTATAAGAGCATAGAATAAAGAAGAAAATGGGACTAGAAGTAATTAACTCCCATCAGGCGTGCCAAAATTTTTTACTCAAATTTTGCTTTTTTATCTATTTATAAAAGAAAGATAAAACTAAAAGAGGGGTAGAGGTTGTTAGAACTCGGATGGGTGTGCAATCTGTAACCCAGACAGTTGTAGATACTCTTATTTGGCTTAGGAAGATGACCTAAAATAAGAGAGAACTAGAAAAGGGTTGGTTAGTTTGGTATGTTGGGTGGATTTCCTATCAAGATAGATCTAAGAAGTGTGATCTATTTATGAGGTTATCAATCCACCTTTTAATAAAAGTTAATGTTGAAAAGAAAGGTCACATAAATGAAAGTACTAGATCTAAAGAAATAAATACTTTACAAATGAAATGCTAGTTGTAACAAAATAAAATTTAGGTGAATTATAAATCATTAAATAAATGTTCAGGTAGGGTTAGGTTGTTTTTGGTATATGAGGTGATAGGCGCTAAGAAAATAGGGGTTTTGTTGAGGTTGATGGTTGGTTGATAAGTTGCTAGTTTTTTGTCAGAAAATATCACACATTGATTTTTGATCATTAGGGTGGTTATCGATAGTTAAGGTAACCATCGTTGGTTGAGGTGACCATTGACAGTTAAGGTGACTATAGATGGTTAATATTGATAGGTTTGGTTCAAGTCAAAGGTTTGTTTATACATTAAAGGTCTAAGGGTATTTCACATTAGGTTCTTGGGGTTTAGTTAATGGGTTATGAGGTCAGACGTAGTGGGTTAGAAGTGGTTTGGTTCAGGTAGAGGTATCAAAATGAAATGAAATAAATAAATACATGAAAACAAATACTTATCTTTAGTTTATGAAGCTAGTTGGAGATGACAATGAAGCCTAGAGGAATTTTGGTAGAGTAATGGTGCCTTTGATTGGAAAGCAATTTTAGTAGAGTGTTAGGTCTCTTTTATACTGGCTAGTTATTTGGAAAGAAGACCTTAAATATAAAATATAGATAAATAAGTCTAAGATGATTGATTTTCCTTTCATTTTTACCTCTTACTCCCCTCCTTTTAGAGGTAAAGATAGATGGAGGTAGAGGGTTCCATAGGAGGTTTGGTTGATGGTTATCCAATGATTTGTGATGTGTAGACAATGAACAAGGTGGCCATATTAAATTATGTTGTGTTAGCTTGCACATCATGAGTTATCTTTGTTTAGGAGATGATGACATGATTGCTAATGGTCAAGCTAATCATCAATGGTCAGGGTGATCATTGATGGTTAGGGTGATCATCAACAGTCAAGGTGACCCTTGACTATCAATAAGACCAAGGTAGAGAGGTTAAGGTTGGGTTAACTAGGTGTGTTTAAAAAGGTTAGGTTAGGTTAAAGGTCAAAGTTGAATCATTTAGGTTAAAGGTGGGTTAGTGGGTGAATTTGGCCAATGTTGGCATCCAGGGGTATTTTCACATTTGGAACCATCATGAGTAGATTTTTGGTCTCTACAGTTTGACTAAAGAGAAATAGGAATAGAAGTAGGAAGAGACTTAGATATAGGAGTGGGAATAAGATCCAAAATAGGCTCAACTAAGGGAATAGTCAGATGCAAAGAGGGTTGAATGACACTATCAAGCATCTTAAGGGAAAGTTAGTTATATGGGTCCTCATATCTAATAAATTGATATGGACCAATCATATCATGATCTATAAACATGATACTATGAGGTTGTTTGTAAAATGGAGGTGTGTGAACCATATATAACTTATGAATAAGAGGGAAAATAATAAAATTATAAATTATATAAGACGTAATGTGATAAGATAAATGGAAATATTGAAGAAAATAATAACAATAATTAATGATTTCAACATCTCAATCTTAAACAAGACTTCCTAGAAATGGTTCATCTAAGGTATAACCATCATCGTAGTTAGGTGTATGCATATAAATTAGGCTCATCATCATCTAAGGAATGTTGAGTCTTAGTTAAGACTATGGGTATATCATCACTAAGTGGTTAGTGGGAATGTAAATTTAAATAATGAGATTGATCACATTAGGCTCATCATCATCTAAATATAAGATGTTATGTGGTATATTCTTGATGATTTTGAGGTGACCATGGTAATTGTTGTCATCAAATTATGCACCCTAGGATACTATATGAGTTTCCTACAATTCTATGCAACATGAAATCATCTCTCAAGTTGTAGGTGAGCTTGTAAGAGAGATGAATCTCTAGATTATGAGGGTTAACTCCATAGATCCATATTAAAGTTTTTATCACCTAATATAATTCTTGTTTATTGGAAAATGTTAGGAGTTTTCATGAAAATTAGACTACTCTAAAGAGGTTATACACCAAGAAATATCCCATAGACTATCACACTCCTACTTATCAACAAAGCTTTTCAAGACCAATTATAGGCATTGAAGGATCCTAACATAGTTTTTCAATGTGAAGGTAGGCATGCATAGGATAATCAAAAAGATAAATGATCTAGGGGAAGATTTCACACCATGGAGACAATTTCATACTTGAAGAGGAGCCTAGTACATTCATATACTTCACATGACCTGATAAAATCATAAATCTTACTTAAACATGAAGGATAAAGAGGAGAAAAGATGACACCATCACTTTTCTCCACTAAACATCACTCACACACTTAGACAAAATGTTCTTAACTCATAATAGTAATTTTATTAAATGTTTAAAGACAAAATGTAATGTCATACCAATAGGTTCTCACCATAATAGTTTTGGTATTCTTTTCAATAGACAAGATGTCTCACATTTATATAATTTTTCAAGGGGAGGGAGGGAGAGAGAGAGAGAGAGAGAGAGAGAGAGAGAGAGAGAGAGAGGAGAGAGAGAGAGAGAGAGAGAGAGAGAGAGAGAGAGAGAGAGAGAGAGAGAGAGAGAGAGAGAGAGAGGAGAGAGAGAGAGAGAGAGAGAGAGAGAGAGAGAGAGAGAGAGAGAGAGAGAGAGAGAGAGAGAGAGAGAGAGAGAGGTTGAAGAGGCATAAGGACAAGTGTCCAAAGGTGTAAATTATTTACAATTAATGTTAATTAGGTGTATTAATTGTCATTAAACTTATTTTCACATAATTATATCCCAAATTAGCCTCTTCTCCAAGTGTGGCATATCAATCTTCTCAATCATTCTCTCTTGTGAAACTGCCTTCATGATGGGCTTTCAAGAGCACTTCAAATTAGGTTATGGACAATTTTTTCATGGAAATGAGGTAGATGAGATAAAAATTAACTTATTTGGACATTTTTCCATCCAAAATTGAACACCTTCCTCACATGTGGCATTGAAACTCCTCACAAGCATCATTCAGTCTTGAAATTCCTTGACAAGTGGCAAAAAACAAGAGTTTGATCATTAGATCTTTTGGATGGTTAAAATTTCATCCCAAGGAATATTTTAAAATATATTGAGTCATATAAATCAGTTGCATCAACTATAATCATCAATTCCTCTCTTAGGTGTTACAAAGTATCTTTGTCTCACTAGGCCCAATTTGGCCAAAATAGCTAAAATTTGGATTTATATTAAGTTATGAAATATTTATTCATGTAAGGAATATTTTAATCATATTGGACTGAAAAAAATACATTTATAACCATAAAATTCTCTTCAAGTCCCCATTTATCTCATAGAGCCTTCACTAGGCTTAGTCCTCTTGTAACCCTATTTTTACACAAGTCTACTTGTGTAGGAGAATGTATGAACTTTAAAGAATAAGTGAAAAAAAATTTAAGTACCATTTTTCTTCATTATTCTCTTTTCAAATTTTCATGGTTCACTACTTAAGGAAAGTGTTCTTTTTTAGATCCATTACTCCTCCCAATTAGGCCTAATTAAGATTCTTTAGCCTAGAAGACCAAAAATGCTCAAAAATGGCTCCTGCACGTGTGAAATATCATATAAATGTTTTATAAACTTTAAAATTACCCATTAAATTCTATATAAAAAATTTTAGTCTCTATTTCATTTTGGAAGTATGAAAATGTTGAAATGGCCAAAAGACTAATATAGGTCTTTTAACATGCTAGATAAGGAAAATGGATGTTGGGTGAGTAATGAGATTTTAATTCATTTTAAAATGATCTATGAATGTATTTAAAATATTATAAAAGAAAAATAAACCTCATATGACCTCAAAATAAACCTATTTACCTTGCAACCAACTTTCAATTTAGCTTTTCTTCATTTCTCCATTAGAAACAAACTTCATGGTGACTGCAACCATTGTGGTATGGGGTACCCTATTTGCCTTCAA
Organism: Torreya grandis; assembly: GCA_037957365.1. Lineage (NCBI taxonomy): Eukaryota > Viridiplantae > Streptophyta > Pinopsida > Cupressales > Taxaceae > Torreya > Torreya grandis. Next base: position 30,432 of record JARHVA010008125.1, read on the forward strand.
ACTATATGGAAAGTTTTTTTAGGTTTACATGGACGTGTTACATATTATAAAACCATTATTTTATTTTTATTTTCTTTTTTATCACCAATTTCACCCCTTTTCATTCAAACTATCCCTTCATGCATGAGAAAATAACCCCTAATTTGAGATAAAATAGACATGGTTTTATTTTCTATATTTGGAAAATTGGTCATTTTATAATCTTAATAAAACATTAATGTTAAATTTTTACCAAATTTTTTCACCTAAATCCTCCATTTAAATCTCCATCTTCACATATTTCTAAGGCAGGTTTTATGAACCAAACAATCTGTGAAGGTAGGCAAGGTATGACTTGTGCTTGGATGATTTAGGGATTTCATTGATATTTTATGACATTTATGGATAATTAATGACTTAAATGATGTTATAAAACCATTTTTTTTTCTATTTTCCCCTCAAACACTTCCATGCCTTTTGGAAACCATCAACTGGGCCACTGACTACTTATTGAGGAATCACTGTTTAGGGTGTTGGTTATAGGTGATTATGGTGTTATTTAGGTATTTAATGACAAAATTAAAAAATTATGTTAAAAATATTATTTTAATGATAATATATCATATTACCAATTACAATCTTCATTCTTTTTCACCATTCTATCTTTGAATCGCAAGACTAGGTTCACTGTTTGATGAGGACTGAGACACTAGAATCCTTTCCTATAGGTGGTTATCTAAGCTTTGTTTGATTTTTTTGGGACATATTTACACTATAATTGTGTCATAATACCCTAATAATTCTTTAATTTCCTTATAATCCTTCAAATCATACATCAATTCATACCTAGGTCTCTAACTAGATACCCCTTTGGTTAACTGTGGTAGTTACTATTCTACCCTTGTTCTGAGGTGTTTAGGCAATTTTAGGATTTTTTTTATGATGTGTTTAAGTTAATATTTATTCCATTTAGGTCCCCACTATTAGTTTAACCCAAATCCATTTTTAAGTATCCAAAAAAAATTCAAACTCCAAACTTCTACCTTATTGTCCAAATGGCCTTAAGATTGTGTTTTATGGATTCTAGGGCTTGTAGATTAGTTTGGGATCACCTATGTCATGTGATTGAAAATATTTATATATAATTTGGGTATATTAATATAAAAAACATACATATTCACCTCAAATTTTCAAATTTTTTCATTACATGCTCAATTGAGGTGAAATTTTGTTAAGCCTATTGTAGATGAGTTTTCCCAGGCCTGTACGAATAGGGGAGGACTATTTTTGGTTCAAAACATCAAACCTTATCTTTTCTCAGTCACCCTAGATAAATATTAAAATTTGGAAAATTTTTAATTATTCCCCCTTGATATCATGGCTTAGGACATTCTATGTGAATTACAAAATCAATTTTTTTATCGACCCCTATAGAGTTCATTATCACAATTCAATGATTTTCTATATCATTTTTAAGGGTCTCAATGACCATCTTCCACCTATCACTTAGACCTAAAAATTGGTATGGTTTTTATGTGTAGATAATTATATAATACCAATCAATCAATTATGTTTAATGATCCTTATATCATGACATGTGTTATTATAAAGAAACCCTGGGTTCTTTGTTTTGGTCCTTTAGGGATTGAGACCCCAAAATAGTGAAGTCATTGTTTTGAAGGAAAATCTTGCCTTGTATAGCATCCTTAACTTCATAAAATTAAATACATGGATATTGGGTAATTTTATATCTTAAAACATGAAATTCACCATGTTTTTTACCATTTATGCCTCTATACAAACCTTCTGGAGTTCAAGTGCAAGGTGACTGTAAGTGTATTTTGCAAACAAGGCAGTGAACAAGAGAAAGAGGACAAGTTGCCTTGAAATGGAATTTATTTTATTTATAAAAATAGTATTCAATGAAATTAACATTGTAAAAATGATTAAAATTACATTATAACACTTCATGATTCTTCTCCCATGTTGAGAAAACTCAGGTTCTACACCCATGACTACCAACTTTGAGAAATAAGCACATTTTGGAGTATTCCTTCAATGTAATTGAAAGAGAAGTGTTGGATGATTGAAAAATAATGTAAAATACCTTATTACCACCTAAAAACACCTCATCAAACTCACACAGCTCCATAGATTCTTGAAAATAAGAAATAAGTGCAAACTTATACCCCTCTTAAATGTAATTCCATAAAAAGCTACCTAGAGTGTACATGATTTTTCATAAGGTAAGAGGAACCAAATTTTCACTTATTTATATTAAATTTAATTAAACTCAAATTACTATCCACCCCTAGAATCACTCTTTCCAATTCCACTTGTAGCTTCCATAGTGAGTGCTTGAACTTGCCCTTCCTTAGCTTGCCAAGTGAAAATGAAGAAAAACAAGTTTAAGATGAAATTTATTAAATTTTCCTCGAAATAAAAATGTTGAAATTACTTAAGGGGAGTTTAATAGTCATGCCACCAAGTTATCAACTGATGATGGACTTGAGAGGTCCGTATAAGTACCCAAAAACTCCTAATTTTAAGGAAAAACTACCATTTCTTGATCATAACAGAGTTATAATTGTCACCCGACTAATTATAACATGAATTGACCTTATCCACATTTATATACACCTTAATGACATATTTTTTAACTCCCACCATCTGTACAAGTCAATTAATTAGCTAGAAAGTGGTCAAATGACCCTTTTACCACATGAAATCTAGCAAATGGACAATTTGTGAGTTGAAGACACCTTGAAACAATTCAAAGAAAATTTTAAGACATTTTAATAATAATTTTTAACTTTTAATAAGTTTGAATAGATTTTACCAATGTTGATTTTGGTTGACTAAGCCAGTACAAGGAGGATGGGTTTTAACAAGGACTAGGGAAAGGGTAAGTGAGACATGTAGGATAATAGATGACCCATAGGACATATTAAAATTTCTATAAATGTTCAAAATAGTATGGGTTGACCAAAATTTGACTTGGGGTCAAATTTGGTCAATATTAACCTTACGTAGAGTTGATATGGAAGTTAAACCATTGATATTCTTAGAATGGAACACTCAATAAGTGTTCAAGGGTTGAAATTTTGAAGACACCACAATCTTGGAATTGTTCAAAATTATAAGGTTTAGTGTCTTATTTAATCATATAGGTTACACCATTGTGAGGGAACTTGATGAATTGACAAGAATAAGAGGTAACAACCCTCATGTGATGAGTCCATGACCTACCAAGCAAGATGTTATAAGAGAGGAAAATTGAAGATCATAACCTTAACTCAAATAGTGATAGGTGGGACTATGATAGGGAGAAACATACAACTTAAGGGAGGCATTTTACCTTGATCATAACCTTTACACATGTTTCATGTGGACTTAATATCACATTTAGATTTTTTTAAGGGTTTTATTAAAATTGAGAGAGGCAACACACGTACCTAAACCCTCATCAATCAAGGCACACTTGACTTGGATATCATTAGTTTGAATCCTAGTAAAGAGTGGGGAATCATCCATATGAAGTATAATATCATCAAGAATCATATAAGTAATGGGTAATTTGATGGAAAGAGAATAATCCATTATTTCATCAACATGTATAGACATCTCTTTGCATTATTGTTAAATGTTATATTTTGACCCCAATAAGGTAGCTTCATGTCCTACTAGGGAAGAATGAGGGATGTTCATTTTGAGTAGGAGATACATAAGATGATTACAAATATGCAAAGAAGCCCACATGAGTTTGAGAAATGAGATTTTATAATAGAGATTAGTAAGTTACATGATAGGATCTCATTCATCATAACCCATAAGGGGACTACTAGAGAGTGGCACATAATATTGGATGAGATCCTCAAAAGGAGGATTAGAAGTGCATGTAAATTTGTGTTGATAGGATACATGAGGTTTAATTGGGGGATAAGTTGGTTGAATATTGTGAGAGGATGAGGTAGTTGACACATGTTTGGTTTGAGATAGATTAGAATAAATGGTAGTATAAGGTTGTGTACACACGTAATATTTTTAAACTTTATCAATTACTGATGTTTTATATCTTAAAAGAACCAATAAAGTCTCAATATCTCTTAATGCAATCCTTAATGGGCGATCTATGAAAGGGGTATGCATACCATTGGTGCTTAATTAGATTTTTGTCCCTTATTACCAATTTTTATCTACACACCCATCTCCTAAAAACATTCCTCTAAGCTTTACCTTTTATTGTGTACCCCCGTATAGTCATTTACCATATTCATTAGCACTTACCTAATTTAAAACCCTTTTTGACTATTTACATTACACTATCAGCCCCATCGACCTTGTACTCTAATTGATAAAACTTATTATGGTCTAGGTCAACCCCTGGCTAACGTAGACCATGACCTAATTTATTTTTGTCAAAATGATACTAGGTTGACATTATCGGCCTAAAATTTTGGAATGGATTACATTAAGATATATATACATAAACACATCCATTTCATCATTTATAAGAGAATATAAAAATAAGAGATATATATTATGCATATGTTTATCCACCATTATACTTGAGGAACATAGCTTACAGTTTCATACTTTCTTTAGAGATACATATTTTGTCTTATGGAGAAGCCTTTTAGATGCATTGATAGTTTGTGTCGCCTAGAGCTGATTTATCCTTGTCATCTTTACATACGATAATAATCTATTGTGAATCACCTTGGCCAATGGAAGGATTAAGGCTTGGTGGGTTCATTTTCAAAGGTAATTATTCCTAATTTTATTTCTCCTTTATAAGAGTACATAGATATGCAGTTGTACTTCTCTCCCATGCATTAAGATTTTATATACATTAGTGTGAGTATATGTATTCTATGAATGTTTATTTTTAATGTTTGTTACCCCCACTTTGTTTCATAAGGTCTAGTGAGCACTAAATTATATTTTTATTTACTTATTATTAGTTTAGTAAATATGAAAACATAGAATATAGTTATGGTTATTGCATAGTTTTGCTTGACTGGAGGCTTTGGAATACTCCCTAGTGATATTATTGTGGTAATATATCCCTTGGATAGGTATAGTGGATCCATTTTTGTCATGACCTCAAATATCTAATGTATCCATAACTAGAAGTGTAAGTAGGATTTATCTTCTCTGATCTAGGATTGATTTATATATCTTCTACACTTCCCATTGCATATAGATTGAGTATCATTGATGATGGGTAAAGAGGTTGGATAAGGTGTCTAAATGGTGTGAGAAGTGTTATCCAAAGGATGTGTTAGAATTAGTTCATCAAAAGAGATAATTTATTCTTACCCTAACTATGTTAAATGAGTTACAAAAGAATATTGGATAACACAAAAAGTGTTAGATGATTGTTGAGTGTGGGTGGGATGAGAATCAATAAAGGAAACTACACTTCACATAATAGTCATGTTGACCACATTATATTTGGGAGTTAGGTCTATAATATTGTCAAAGTTATTGGTGGAAGGAGTAGGCTTATCATTATTGGCTTTGTGATTTAGAAGAGGGTCTTTATAGATGGCCAGAAGAACATTAGCCTAGTTCAAAGCATGAGTTTTACTTTGTGTTTCATGAGATTGGAAGGAAATGTAATAGGCTTGTTTATACTTATGAATGATATTATTGTGGTATAAATTAGGACCAAGGAGTTAATCCATAAATACATTATGAAATTGCCTACAAGTCTCATGAGAATGACCCTAACTAGAATGAAACCAACATAATTAATTTGGATCATACCATGATTTAATAGGGTGAGTAGGATCAAGTTATCATATAAGATGCCTTGGTAGATGATTTTAGAGCTCCAATAAGGATAAAGGCTTATGAACATTGATTTTACTTGTTGAATAAAAATGAAGATTAAGGATGTGGTTTAGAAGAGAATCTTATTTTAGAGCTTGGTTGAGAATAATATATTGAATATTATCAATGGTATCATATGAATCAAATACACCATCATATTAGTCTGATGTTTTTTTTTAATTTTTGATGAGAATAATAGGGACCATATAAGGTTAGGATGGCTTGAATTCATGCATGATGAAATCTTAACACTTGCCTTGGTCAATGGACTATTCCAAAGTTCATGGAAAGAGAGTCTGTACTTAATATTGTAATTTAGGATAGAGATTATTGGTGATAAGATGAAAGAATTTTACATCTAAGATTTTGTGTTCCCACTTGTTAGACAAGGTCTTTCTTGATCCAAGAAACAATTTAGGCAACAATTTGGGTGATAGTTCTACCCCAATTAATGCTGAAACTTCTGGGAGCCATAACTTTTGTACCATAGCTCTAATTGACTCACCATTTGAATCGTTAGAAAGGTAATAATGAGGATAATGTCATGAGATGGCATGGATCTTTGTTCAATGAGTTTTGACCCTTAAAACCTAATAAAAGTGCACCAAATTTTAATTTTAGTAGTGCAGTGTAAAAATAGTAAGTTTCTAAAAATAGAATTTCCTCAAATTTTGTATTGGTTTAAATATTGGAAGTCCAACCACTTAATCTCCCTCAATATTGGTGACCTTCCACATCCTCCCCATGCTTTAAAAATGTGTATAAATGAAGAGGTAACCCAAAATTTGAAGACAAACATCTCTTCCTAGAGATAAGCATATAATTGTATTGCGATATTGAGTAATACTACATCTCTTCTCAAAGAATTCATTGTTACTATGTTATTTCTATGTTATTGAAATATTTATCAACCATAACTTCTAAGTTTTGGATTAGTGGTATCAAAGTGGTTTGTCTTGAGAGTGTATGATCCTGAGGATGAGGTCAGGCTACAAGAAGCTTGGGTGGGAAATAACATAGCTTCCAAACATTCCACATGTTCCCTCCAAATGACTTTAAATGGCAGATGACACTGAGACATCCAATCCTTTCAAGGAAATGATGAATGAATCCCTTTAATAGAAACAAGCATAGATGCTACAACAATTTTCCAAAATTATTTAAATACTCCCAATGGGAATTTCTAGCTCTGTGGCTACATTTCTTGGCTCCTCATCCAGGAAACATCCTTTCAGTGCCCCAACACCCTTCAAGGTTCAGGTAAATTTTGGTATTCCTACATTTTAAGGCAAAATAAATGTTGATGTAGTAGAAAATTGGTAATGTCTTCCTACTTCTCTATAATTAAGTTCACCGATGGAGAAAAGATCACTTTTGCTCTTTTGAAAGAATCATTACCCATGAAAAATTGGTGGGAAGTGTACAAAAAGAGGTTCAATATAGATGGCATTGGCCTTGAGTTGGAACCTACTTGGGATGATTTTGTGGAAGAGGTGAAAGAAGAATACTATCCCATAAGAGCATATGATCATTTATACATACAGTGGCAACAACTTTACCAAGGTAAGGACCAATCTATTCAAGATTACATAGAAATTTTTCATTCTTTGTCTGCAAGATTGGGAATTCAAGAAAGTGAGAAACATAAGACTCTAAAATATTGTGATGGACTACAATGATACATACAGGGGGAAATGGAAATATTCAATTTGGAAACCCTCAATGAGGCATACAAATTCATAGTGAAGATTGAATAGAAGTATGGTAGAAATAATATGAAGAGTAAACCCTCAAAATGGAAAAGTGACAAGGAAGGTCAAACATGAGGCAAAAATTAGAAGCAGAAGGAATTTTAGGATAAGAAATCCTAGAAGGGGAAGGTTGGGAAATGGTGTGATTACCAAAAAATTAGAACTCACTCCAAAGAAGAATGTCAAGCCATCAAGTCACTACTTTTTGAATCACAATACTTGACATTTAATACTTTGCCTCATACACAACCCATAGTCGAAGAGGATGAAGAAGAAATTGTAGATGTTGAGCCTAACACCATCATTGCTTCATCACAGACCCATGAGGAAAGACCAGATGACAAGGAAATATTATTTCACTCTAAATTATGGGTAAAAAGTAAGCCTCTACATTTAATTCTTGATAGTGGGAGTCAAAAGAATTTAATCTCTGCTAAAGTTGTGAAAACTCTAAATCTATACATGAAGCCTCATCCAAAGGCCTATAGTATTAGATGGTTGAGCACTGAGAGAGACCTATGTGTCACTCATTAGTGTCTTCTTTCATATGCTATAAAACCGTTCCAAGATGAAGTCTTATGTGATGTAGTCAATCTAGATGTTTGTGATGTACTCCTTAGTTAGCCATTCATGTATGAGTGACATGTCAACTATGAATCACAAACCCAAAGGATCACCCTCATTCTTGGAACATGATGCCATAAGGTACTAGATGTACCACCTCCCACATCTGTTTCCCTGATCAGTGCTAAGAAATGCAAGAGATTGGTGGAGAAGTTAAAGTAATCTGTTCTCATGGTGGTCAAACCACAAAAATCAAAGAAGGCTAATGTTGCAGTCCTAACTACACAATCAACACAAAAACAAAAGCAGATAAGATAAATCATAGGAGAATATGATGACTTATTCAAGTCACCCATAGAAGTTCCATTGCATTACCAAGTAAAACATTCTATTGATTTGATCCCAGGATCACCTTTGCCTAATAGTCTTGTGTATCACAGATCAATTTTTGAGAATGATGAGATAAAAAGATAGATTCAAGAATTTATCCAAAATGGTCACATCATGCCAAGATCTTCATTTTGTGGTAGCCTAACTGTCTTAGCATGAAAAAGAGATAGAACATGGAGGCTTCGCATTAACTATCAAGTCCTGAATAAAATCTCTGTGAAGAATAGCTACCCTCTCCCCAAGATTGATGACCTATTGGACCAGCTCCATGGTGTGAAGTTTTTCACCAAAATTGATCTCAAATTTTGTTATCACCAAATTCCCATCAATCCCATTGATTTCTATAAGACTAAATTTAAATCTAAGGAGGGGCTCTTTGAATGGTTGGTTATGCCTTTTGGCTTAACTAACGCACCTACAACCTTCATGAGGATGATGGATGACATCCTATGACCCTTCACCAACTCATTCGTGATTGTCTACTTAGATGCCATACTCATCTATAGTAGGACATGGGAAGAACATTTGCAACATGTTCGTAAGGTGCTTCAAACTCTTTGCGAGCATAAGTTGTATGCAAATCCTGACAAATGCACATTCAGGATGATAATAATTTAGTACCTCAGGTATATTATGAATGAGGAAGGATTCCATGTTGATGTAGAAAATATTCTTTTTATTTGAGAATGGCCCACACCAAGGACCCTCATAGAGCTTCATAGCTTTTTGGGTCTTGCAAATTTCTACCACAGGTTTCTTCTTGGATTTTCACATGTTACTTGTTTACTAACCCAAGTGACTAAAGAATGAGCTAAAGCTACATTTTAGTGGGGTAAAATAAAACAAAGGGAATTTGAGAATTTGAAGAATAGACAGTGTTCAGCCCCTATTCTTGCCTTGCCCAATTTACATCAACCTTTTGAGTTGATGACAGATGCATCTAAATATGCCATGGGAGATGTCATCATGCAACATGGCCATCTTGTTGCATATCATAGTGAAACTTTCACTAATATAGTCAGGAAATATCCAACATATGATAAGGAGCTTTATGCCATTGTGCAAGCCTACAAACAATGGAAACACTACATCTTGGGGAAAGAGATGGTCATCCACACTGACCACAGACCATTGGAATTCATCCAGACACAAAGCAAACTATGAAATGAGAGGCACCAAAAGTGTCCCACATATACTCAAAAATTACACCTAATAATAACACAAAAAGGGGAGCTCAAATATAGCTACAGATTGTCTGAGCCACCCACCAATTATTGCACTCACAATAGTTCTTGACCTATACAGACGTGAGATTACCACTTGGGGTGCTCTGTATGAAGAATATCCTACCTTTGCTAATACATATCAAGTGATTTAAAAAGGTAAACATGTTTCTAATTTATATTTGTAAGATAATGTCCTCTGTCATATGGGGCACATCTATGTTCTAGTTGTAGAGTAATAAAAGATGATATGGGAAGCACACTTCAATAGGACAGCTGGACACTTTGTTATCAAAAAGACATTGGCAGTTCTTCAAAAACACTTCTACTAGCCCCATATGTGAAAGGATGTGGAAAGATATCTAAAATCTTCCACCCCATGTGTGATAGCTAAGCCAGCAAATAAGGAGCAAGGATTGTACATGCCATTGCAGAACCAACCAAGCCTTGGGAATCTATCTCAATGGATTTTCTCTCAAGTTTGCCCACTTCAAAACATGGTAAGGACTGTATTTTTGTGGTAGTTGATCATTTTTCAAAAATGGCTATCATGATTGCTTTTAAGAAAAATATATCTATTGAGAAAACTACTCAACTATATTTTAGTCATGTATGGCTACATTTTGGTCTCCCCAAGTCCATTGTCTCAGATTGATATAGTAGGTTCTTAAGCATCTTCTGGTCTACTCCTTAGAAGATGATGGATACCAAACTGATGAAGTCCATAGCTTTCCATCCACAGACTGATGGTCAGACAGATGTGGTAAACCACTTGATTGTTCATGTGATTCAGATGTATCGCTCCAAACATCCATGCACATGGGATGAGGGACTTCTTTTCATACAACATGGATACAATCAGGTGTTGCACAGCTCGACCAAGCACAATCCATTCCATGTATGTTTTGGGTTCTAACCCATGGCTCTAATTGATACAGATATTCCATTTTCCACCATGGAATACACACCTCATGGAAGATCTGAGGCAATAAAAGCAACAAATTTTATTAAACAAATGGAACACATCCAGCAACAAGTTCATGACATCCTAGAGAAGATGAATTATAAGTATAAGCAATGCCATGACAAGCATAGGATTGTACATCATTTTGTTTTGGCTAAAAAGGTTTGGTTATGGATTTAGAAGGAATGAATTGCAGGCCCACATAGAAATATTTGGCCTCTACAATATGGTCCCTACACCATCACTAGAAAAGTTGGAGAAAATGCTTTTGAGTTAAGCCTACCAGCCTACCTTGGTCTGCATCCAATATTCAATGTGGAGCTCCTCAAACCATATCACACACCTCTATTAGACACTTTAATTTTATAAGAACAAATAGACATTGATGAGCTTGATCCATAGAGTTTTTCTCCAGTGGAAGAGGATCAGATTGTGGACACCTAGATGAAGACAACAAGAGGACGCTCTATTCCACTTTATTGAGTGGTCAAAAGGGGCCATCTTAGACACTAAGGTGAGTGGCTTATAGAGAATCAAATCAAGACACAACTACCACACTTGATGGGGAACATTGATGAAATAGGGACCATTACTTTTCAATGAGGTCTTTCTTGATCTGGACAATAATTTAGGTGACAGTTCCACCCCAATTGATGATGGAACTTCTAAGAGGCATAACTTTTGCACCGTAGCTCCAATTGACTAATCGTTTGAACCATTGGAAAGGTAATAATGAGGATAACATCTTGAGATGGAATTAATATCTTTCCAATGAATTTTTACCCCTAAAAACACAATGGAAGTGCCCCAAATTTCAATTTTAGTAATGTAGTCAAAAAATTGTAAGTTTCTAAAAATAGTAATTCCTTAAAGTTTGTATTATTATAAATCTTGGAAGTCAAACCAATTAATCTCCCTCAAGATTGGTGACCTTACACATCCTCCCCATGGTTTCAAAATGTGTATAAATGAAGAGGTAACCTAAAATGTGAAGATAGACATCTCTTCCCAGAGATAAGCATATAATTGTATTATGATCTTGAGTAATACTACATCTCTTATTAGAGAATTCATTGTTACTATGTTATTTATATCTTATTGAAATATTTATCAACCAAAAATTCTAAGTTTTAAATTAGTGGTATCAGAGAAGTTTGTCTTGAGAGTGTATGAACATGAGGATAAGGTCAGGCTACAAGAAGCTTGGGTGGGAAACAACAAAGCTTTCAAACTTTCCACTTGTTCACTCCAAATGACTTAAAATGGAAGAAGACATCAAGACATAAAATCCTTTCAAGGAAATGGTGAATGAAGCCCTCCAAAAAAAACAAGAATAGATGGTACATTAATTTTCCCAAATTCTTCAAACACTCTGGATGGGAAATTCTAGCTCTGTGGCTACACTTCCTTGCTCCTCATCCAGGGAACATCCTTTCAGTGCCCCAACACCCTTCAAGGTTTAGGTATATTTTGATATTCCTACAATTGAAGGAAAAATAAATGCTGATGTAGTATAAAATTGGTTGGATCAATTGTCTTCCTACTTCTCTGTAACTAAGTCACCGATGGAGAAAAAATCACTTTTTCTCTTTTGAAAGCATCATTGCACATGAAAAACTGGTGGAAAGTGTACAAAAAGAGGTTAAGTATAGATGACATTAGCCTTGAGGTGGAACCTACCTAGGATATTTTTTGGAAGTGGTGAAAGAAGAGTAATATCCTATCGGAGCATACGATGATCTGCACATAAAGTGGAAACAACTTTGCCAAGGTAAGGACCGATCTGTTCAAGATTACATAGACATCTTTCATTATTTGTCTACAAGATCGGGCATTCAAGAAAGTGAGAAACAATAAAATCTCAAATATCATAGTGGACCATAATGGTACATATTGGGGGAAATGGAACTCTTTAAATTGGAAACCCTCGATGAGGTATACAAATTCATAGTAAACATTGAACAAAAGCATGATAGAAAGAATATGAAGAGTCAACCCTCAAAATGGAAAAGTGACAAGGAAGGTCAAACACGAGGCCAAAATTGGAAGTAGAAGGAATTTTAGGATAAGAAATCCTAGAAGGGGAAGGCTAGAAAATGGTGTGATTACCATAAAATTGGAACTTACTCCAAAGAATGTCAAGCCATCAAGTCACTACTTTCTAAGTCACAATACTTGACATTTAATATTCTACCTCATTCTCAACCCACAGTCAAAGAGGATGAAGAATAAATTGTATATGTTGAGCCTGACACCATCATCTCTTCATCATAGACCCATGAGGAAAGACTAGATGACAAGGAAAGATTGTTTCACTCCAAATTATGGGTAAAAGGTAAGCCTCTGCATTTCATTCTTGATAGTGGGAGTCAAAAGAATTTAATCTCTACTAAATTTGTGAAAAGTCTAAATATATCCATGAAGCCTCATCCAAAGCCCTAAAGTATTGGATGGTTGAGCCTAGGGAGAGACCTCTGTGTCATTCATCAGTGTTTTCTTTCATATTCTATAAAACCATTACAAGATGGCGTCTTGTGTGATGTAGTCAATCTAGATGTTTGTGATGTACTCCTTGGTTAGCCATTCATGTATGAGTGACATGGAATATATGAATCACAAACCCAAAGGATAACCCTCACTCTTGGAACATGGTGCTATAGGGTACCATATGTACCACCTCCCACATCTATCTCCCTGATCAGTGTTAAGCAATGTAAGAGATTAGTGGAGAAGATAAAGAAATTTGTTGTCATGTGGTCAAACCACAAAAATCCAATAAGGCTGATGATGCAATCCTAAATACACAATAAACACAACAAAAAAAGTAGATAAGATGAATCAAAGGAGAATATGATGACTTATTCAAGTCACCCAAAGGAGTTCTGCTACATTGCTAGGTAAAACATTCTATTTATTTGATCATAGGATCACCTTTGACTAATAGTCTTTTGTATCATAGATCAGTTTTGGAGAATGATGAAATAAAAAGACTGATTCAAAAATTGATCCAAAAGGGTCACATCAGGCCAAGCTCTTCACCTTGTGGTAGCCCAATTGTCTTGGTAGCAAAAAAAATTGAACATGGAGCCTTTGCATTGACTATCAAGCGCTAAATAAAATCTCTATGAAGAATCGCTACCCTCTCTCTAGGATTGATGACCTGCTAGACCAGATCCATGGTGTGAAGTTCTTCACCAAAATTGATCTCAAATTTGGTTATCACCAAATTCCCATCGATCCGACTGATGTCTGGAAGACTAAATTCAAATCTAAGGAGGGGATATTTGAATGGTTGGTTATGCCTTTTGGCTTAACTAACACACCTAAAACCTTCATGAAGATGATGAATGACATCCTATGACCCTTCACCAACTCATTCATGGTTATCTACTTAGATGACATACTAATTTATAATAGAACATGGGGAGAACATTTGCAACATGTTTGTAAGGTGCTTCAAACTCTTTGGGAGCACAAGTTGTATGCAAATATTGACAAATGCACATTTGGGATGATAATAATTCAGTACCTCAGGTATGTTGTGAATGAAGAAGGGGTCCATGTTGTTCCAAAAAAGATTTTTGTTATTTGAGAATGGCCCACATCAAGGACCCTCACAGAGCTTCACAACTTTTTGGGTCTTGCAAATTTCATCCTTTAGGTTTGTTCTTGGATTTTCATATGTTGCTTGGTCATTAACCCAAGTGACTAAAGGAGGAGCTAAATCTACATTTTAGTGGGGTGAAATACAATAAAGGGCATTTGAGAATTTGAATAATAGACTTTGCTCAGCCCCTATTCTTGCCTTGCTAGATTTGCATCAACCTTTTGAGTTGATGAAAAATGAATCTAAATATACCATGGGAGCTATCATCATGCAACATGGCCATCCTATTGCATATCACAGTGAAAATTTCACTAATACAATCAGGAAATATCCAACATATGATAAGGAGTTCTATGCAATTATGTAATCCTGTAAATAATGGAAACACTACATCTTTGGGAAAGAGACAGTCATCCACATTGACCACAAACCATTGGAATTCATCTAGACACAGAGCAAACTATGAAATGAGAGGGACCAAAAGTGGGCCACATTTATTCAATAATTCCACCTGATAATCAAACACAAAAAGGGGAGCTTAAATGCAGCTGTAGATTGTCTAAGCCACCCACAAATTATTGCACTCACAATAGTTCTTGACCTGTGCAGACATGAGATTGCCACTTTGGGTGCTCTATATGAAGCAGATCCTACCTTTGCGTATACATATCAAGTCCTTCAAAAAGGTAAACATGTTTCTGATTTATATTTGGAAAATAATGTCCTCTGTCATATGGGGCACATCTATTTTCCAGTTGTAGAGGAATAAAAGATGATATGGGAAGCACACTTCAGTAGGACAGCTAGATACTTTGGTATCAAAAAGACATTGTCAATTCTTCAAAAACACTTCTATTGGCCGCATATATGAAAGGATGTGGAAAGATATCTCAAATATTTCACTCCATGTGTGATAGCCAAGCCAACAAATAAGAAGCAAGGATTGCACATGCCATTGTGAGAACCAACCAGGCCTTGGGAATCTGTCTCAATGGATTTTCTCTTAGTTTAACCCACTTCAAAACATGGTAAGGACTATATTTTTGTGGTGGTTGATCATTTTTCAAAAATGGCTATCATGATTTCTTGGAAGAAAAATATATTTTCTGAGAAAACTGCTCAACTATATTTTAGTCATGTATGGCTCCATTTTGGTCTTCCCAATTCCATTATCTCAGATCGAGATAGCAGGTTCCTGAGCATCTTCTAGTCCACTCTATGGAAGATGATAGATACCAAGATGATGAAGTCTACAACCTTCCATCCATAGACTAATGGTCAGATAGTCATGGTAAACCACTTGATTGTTTACATGATTTAGATGTATCACTCTAAACATCCATGCATATGGGATGATGGACTTCTTTTCATACAACATAGATACAATTGGGCATTGCACAACTCAACAAAGCACAGTCCATTCAAAGTATGTTTTGGGTTCCAACCCATGGCTCCAATTGATATAGTTGTTTAATTTTCCACCATGGAATACACACCTCATGGAAGATCTGAGGCAACAAAAGCAAAAAAAATTATTAAACAAATGCAACACATCTAGCAACAAGTTCATGACATCTTGGAGAAGATGAATCAGAAGTATAAGCAATGCCATGATAAGCATAGGATTGCACATCATTTTGCTATGGGTGAAAAGGTTTAGTTATGGCTTTAGAAGGAATGACTTGTAGGCCCACACAAAATGATTCGGCCTTTGTGATATGGTCCCTACACTATCACCAAAAAAGTTGGAGAAAATGATTTTGAGTTAAACCTACCAGCCTACCTTGGTCTGCATCAATATTCAATGTAGAGATCCTCAAACCATATCACCCACCTCTATTGGACACTTTAGTTGTATCAAAACAAGTAGACATTGATGAGATTGATCCATAGAGTTTTTCTCTAGTGGAAGAGGATCAAATTGTGGACACCTGGATGAAGACAACTAGAGGATGCTCTATTCCACTTTATCAAGTGGTCAAAAGGGGCTAGCTTAGCCACCAAGGTGAGTGGCTCACAAAGAATCAAATAAAGACACAAATACCACACCTAATGGGGGAAATTTAAGCAATGGGGACCATTGATTTTCAAGGAGATATTTATTGAATTAGGCAATAGTTTAGCTGATAATTTGGGTGACAGTTCTACCCCAATTGATGATGGAATTTTTGGGAGCCATAACTTTTGCACCGTAGCTCCAATTGACTCACCGTTTGAACCATTGGAAAGGTAAGAATGAGGATAATGTCTTGATATGGCATGGATATTTTATTAATGAATTTGACCCCAAAAAACCCAATGGAAGTGCCCCAAATTTCAATTTTAGTAGTGTAGTCTAGAAATAGTAAGTTTCTAAAAATAGTAATTCTTCAAATTTTGTATTGTTTTAAATCTTGGAAGTCAAACCACTTAATATACCTAAATATTGGTGACCTTACACAACCTCCCCATTCTTTAAAAATGTGTATAAGTGAAGAGGTAACCTAAAATTTGAAGACATACATCTCTTCCCAGAGATAAACATATAATTGTATTGCGATCTTGAGTAATACTACATCTCTTCTCAGAGAATTCATTGTTACTATGTTATTGAAATATTTATCAACCAAAACTTATAAGTTCTGTATTATTGGTATTAGATCAATTTGTCTTGAGAGTGTATGATCCTGAGGATGAGGTTAGGCTACAAGAATCATGGGTGGGAAATAATAGAGCTTCCAAACTTTCCACTTGTTCACTCCAAATGACTTCAAATGGTAGATGACATCGAGACATCTGATCTTTTCAAGGAAATAGTGAATGAATCCTTCCAATGGAAATAAGAATAGATTCTATAACAATTTTCCCAAATTCTTCAAACACTCTCGATGGGAAATTTTGGCTCTGTGACAACATTTCATGGCTCCTCATCTAGGGAACATCCTTTCAGTGCCCCAACACCCTTCAAGGTTTAGGTAAATTTTGATATTCCTATATTTGAAGGAAAACTCAATGCTGATGTAGTATAAAATTGGTTGGATCAACTATCTTCCTACTTCTCTGTAAATAAGTTCACAAACGGAGAAAAGATCACTTTTTCTCTTTTGAAAGCATCATTGCCCATGAAAAACTAGTGGGAAGTGCACAAAAATTAGTTCAGTATAGATGACATTGGCCTTGAGGTGGAACCTACTTGGGATGATTTTGTAGAAGTGGTGAAAGAAGAAACCTATCCTATCAAAGCATATGATGATCTTTATATATAGTGGCAACAACTTCACTAAGGTAAGGACCAATATGTTTAAGATTACCTAGACATTTTTCATTCTTTGTCTGTAAGATTGGGAATTCAAGAAAGTGAGAAACATAAGACTCTCAAATATCATGGTGGACTACAATGGTACATATGGGTGGAAATGGAACTCTTTAATTTGGAAACCCTCGATGAGGCATACAAATTTGTAGTGAAGATTGAATAGAATCATGGTAGAAAGAATACGAAGAGTGAACCCTCAAAATGGAAAAGTGACAAGGAGGGTCAAACATGAGGCCAAAATTGGAAGTAGAAGGAATTTTAGGATAGGAAATCCTAGAAGGGGAAGGCTATAAAATTGTGTGATTACCACAAAATTGGAACTCACTCTAAAGAAGAATGTAGAGCCATCAAGTCACTACTTTCTAAGTCACAATACTCAACATCTAATACTCTATGTCATACATAACACATAATCAAAGAGGATGATGAAGAAATTATAGATACTGAGCCTAACACCATCATCACTTCATCACAAACCTATGAGGAAAGACTAGATGACAAAGAAAGATTGTTTCACTCTAAATTATGGGTAAAAGGTAAGCCTCTACATTTAATTCTTGATTATGGGACTCAAAAGAATTTAATCTTTGCTAAAGTTGTGAAAAGTATAAATATATCCATGAAGCCTCATCCAAATCCCTAAAGTATTGGATGGTTGATCCCAGGGAGAGACCTTTGTGTTACCCATCAGTGTCTTCTTTCATAAGCTATAGAACCATTCCAAGATGAAGTCTTATGTGATGTAGTCAATCTAGATGTTTGTGATGTACTCCTTGGTTAGCCATTCATGTATGAGTGACATGGCATCTATGAATCTGAACCTGAAGGATCACCGTCACTCTTGGAACATAGTGCTATAGGGTACCAGAGGTACCACCTCCCACATCTATCTCCCTAATCAGTGCTAAGTAATGTAAGAGATAGGTAGAGAAGACAAAGTAATTTGTTCTTATGGTGGTCAAACCACAAAAATCCAAGAAGGATGATGTTGCAGACCTAACTACACAACAACAAAAGTAGATAGGATGAATCACATGAGAATATGATGACTTATTCAAGTCACCCAAAGGAGTTCCACTACATTTCTAGGTAAAAGATTATATCGATTTGATCCCAAGATCACCTTTGCCTAACAGTCATGTGTATCATAAATTAGTTTTTGAGAATGATGAGATAGAAAGATAGATTCAAAAATTGATCCAAAAGGGTCACATCAGGCTAGGATCTTCACCTTGTGGTAGCCCAATTGTCTTAGCACCAAAAAAAGATAGAACATGGAGGTTTTTCATTGACTATTAAGCCCTAAATAAAATCTCTGTGAAGAATCACTACCCTCTCCTCAGGATTGATGACCTACTAGACTAGCTCTGTGGTGTGAAGTTATTCACCAAAATTGATCTCAGATATGGTTATCACCAACTTCCCATCGATCCCACTCATGTCTGGAAGACTACATTCAAATCTAAGGAGGGGCGCTTTGAATGGTTGGTTATGCCTTTTGGCTTAATTAATGCACCTAAAACCTTTATAAGGATGATGGATGACATCCTACGACACTTCACCAACTCATTCGTGGTTGTCTACTTAGATGACATACTCATCTATATCATAACATGGGAAGAACATTTGTGACATGTTCATAAGGTACTTCAAAATATTTGAGAGCACGAGTTGTATGCAAATCTTGACAAATCCACATTTGGAATGATAATAATTTAGTACCTCAGGTACGCTATGAATGAGGAAGGGGTCTATGTTGATCCATAAAATATTAAAGTTATTCAAGAATTTCCCACACCAAGGACCCTCACATATCTTCACAGCTTTTTGGGTCTTGCAAATTTATACCACAGGTTTGTTCTTATATTTTCTCATGTTGCTTGGTCACTAACCCAAGTGACTAAAGGAGGAGCTAAAGCTACATTTTAGTGGGGTGAAATACAACAAAGGGCATTTGAAAATTTGAAAAATAGACTTTGCTCAACCCCTATTTTTGCATTGTCAGATTTGCATCAACCTTTTGAGTTGATGATAGATGCATCTGAATATGCCATGGGAGTTATCATCATGCAACATGGCCATACTATTGCATATCACAATGAAACTTTCACTGATACAGTCATGAAATATCCAACATATCATAAGGAGCTCTATGACATTGTGCAAGCCTACAAATAATGGAAACACTACATCTTGGGGAAAGAAATGATCATCCACATTGACAATAGACCATTGGAATTCATCTAGACACAGAGCAAACTATGAAATGAGAGGCACCAAAAGTGGGCCACATATCTTAAAAAATTCCACCTAATAATCAAACATAAAAAAGGGAGATCAAATATAGCTATAGATTGTTTGAGCCACCCACCAATTACTGTACTCACAACATTTCTTGACCTATGCAGACATGAGATTGCCACTTGGGGTGCTCTGTATGAAGTAGATCCTACCTTTGCTGATACATATCAAGTGCTTCGAAAAGGTAAACATGTTTTTGATTTCTATTTCCAAGATAATGTCCTCTATCATACGGGGCACATCTAGGTTCTAGTTTTAGAGCAACAAAATATGATATGGGAAGCACACTTCAGTAGGATAGCTAGACACTTTGGTATCGAAAAGACATTGGCAGTTCTTCAAAAACAATTTTACTAGCCCCATATGTGAAAGGATGTGGAAAGATATCTCAAATATTTCACCCCATGTGCAATAGCCAAGCCAAAAAATAAGAAGAAATGATTGTACACACCATTTCCAGAACCAACTAGGCCTTACGAATGTGTCTCAATGTATTTTCTCTCAGGTTTTCCCCCTTAAAAATATGGTAAGGACTATATTTTTGTGGTAGTTGATCATTTTTTTAAAATGGCTATCATGATTGCTTGTAGGAAAAATATACTGTTGAGGAAACTGCTCAACTATATTTTAGTCATGTATGGCTCCATTTTGGTCTCCCCAAGTCCATTGTCTTAGATTGAGATAGCAGGTTCCTAAGCATCTTTTGGTCCACTCTATGGAAGATGATGGATACCAAGCTGATGAAGTCCAAAAAATTCCATCCATAGATTGATGGTCATATAGAGGTGGTAAACCACTTTATTTTTCACATGATTTAGATGTATCACTCCAAACATCTATGCACATGGGATGAGGGACTTCTTTTCATATAACATGGATATAATCGGGTGCTTCACAGCTCGACCAAGCACAGTCCATTCCAAGTATGTTTTGGGTTCCAACCCATGGGTCTAATTAATATAGCTATTCCATTTTCCACCATAGAATACACACCTCAAGGAAGATCTGAGGCAACAAAAGCAACAAAGTTTATTGAACAAATGTAACACATCCAGCAACAAGTTCATGACATCCTAGAGAAGATGAATCAGAAGTATAAGCAACGCCATGACAAGCATAAGATTGCACACCATTTTGTTATGGGTGACAAGGTTTGGTTGTAGATTCAAAAGGAATGACTTGTAATCCCACACAAAAATATTTGGCCTATATGATATGGTCCCTACACCATCACCGTAAAAGTTGGAGAAAATGCTTTTGAGTTGAACCTACCAGCCTACCTTGGTCTGCATCCAATATTTAATATGGATCTCCTCAAACCATATCACACACCTCTATTAGGCACTTTAGTTATATCATAACAACTATATATTGATGATCTTGATCCATAGAGTTTTTCTCTAGTGGAAGAGGATAAAATTATGGACAACTGGATGAAGACAATAAGAGGACACTCTATTCCACTTTATCAAGTGGTCAAAAGGGGCCAGCTTAGCCACCAAGGTGAGTGGCTCATAGATAATAAAATCAAGACACAAATACCACACCTTATGGGTAAAATTTATGCAATGGGGACCATTTATTTTCAAGGAGGTCTTACTTGATCTGGGCAATAATTAAGTCGACAATTTGGGTGACAGGTCCACCCCAATTGATGATGGAACTTCTGGGAGCCATAACTTTTGCACCGTAGCTCCAATTGACTCACTATTTGAACCATTGGAAAGGTAAGAATTAGGATAACATAATGAGATGGTATGGATATCTAATAAATTAGGTTTAACCCCTAAAAACCCAATTGAAATTACCAAAATTACAATTTTAGTAGTGTAGTCTAAAAATAGTAAGTTTCTAAAAATAGTAATTCCTTGAATTTTTATTGTTTTGAACATTAGAAGTTAAAAAACTTAATATCCCTCAATATTGGTGAGCTTACACATCCTACCCATGCTTTAAAAAAGTGCATAAATGAAGAGGTAACCTAAAATGTGAAGATAGACATCTCTTCCCAGAGATAAGCATATAATTTTATTGTGATCTTGAGTAATACTACATCTCTTCTTAGAGAATTCATTATTACTATGTTATTGAAATAGTTATCAACTAAAACTTATATGTTTTGGATCAGTGGTATTAGAGTGGTTTGTCTTGAGAGTGTATGATCCCATGGATTAGGTCACGCTACAAGAAGCTTGGGTGGAAAACAACAGAGCTTCCAAACTTTTAACCTATTCACTCAAAATGACTTCAAATGGATAATGACATCGAGACATCAGATCCTTTCAAGGAAATGGTGAATGAAGCCCTCCAATAATAACAATTATAGATTTTGCAATAATTTGCCTGAATTCTTCAAACACTCCCAATGGGATTTTTTTGCTCCAAGACTACACTTTTTGTCTCTTCATCTAGGGAACATCCTTTCAGTGCCCCAACATCCTTCAAGGTTTAGGTAAATTTTTATAGTCCTACATTTGAAGGAAAAGTCAATGCTAATGTAGTAGAAAATTGGTTGGATCAACTGTCTTCCTACTTCTCTATAAATAAGTTCACCGATGGAGAAAAGATCACTTTTGCTCTTTTGAAAGCATCATTGCCCATGAAAAACTGGTGGGAAGTGTAAAAAAAGAGGTTCAGTATAGATGACATTGGCCTTGAGGTTGAGCCTACCTATAATGATTTTGTGGAGGTGGTGAAAGAAAAATACTATCCCATCGGAGCATATGATGATCTATATATACAGTGAAAACAACTTTGCCAAGGTAAGGACCAATCTATTCAAGATTACATAGACATTTTTCATTCTTTATTTGCAAGATTGGGCATTCAAGAAAGTGAGAAACACAAGACTCTCAAATATCATGGTGGACTACAATGGTACATATGGGTGGAAATGGAACTCTTCAATTAGGAAACCCTCGGTGAGACATACAAATTTGTAGTGAAGATTGAATAGAAGCATGGCAGAAAGAATATGAAGAGTCAACCCTCAAAATAGAAAAGTGACAAGGAAGGTCAAAAATCAGGCCAAAATTAGAAGTAGAATGAATTTTATGATAAGAAATATCAGAAAAGGAAGGCTAGAAAATGGTGTGACTACCATAAAATTGGAACTTACTCTAAAGAAGAATGTCGAGCCATCAAGTCATTGCTTTTTGAGTCATAATACTCGACATCTAATACTCTGCCTCATATAAAACCCATAGTTGAAGAGGATGAAGAGTAAATTGTAGATGATGAGCCTGATACCATTGTCACTTCATCACAAACCCATGATGAAAGACTAGATGATAAAGAAATATTGTTTCACTCCAAATTATGGGTAAAAGGTAAGCCTCTACATTTCATTCTTGATAGTGGGAGTCAAATGAATTTAATCTCTACTAAATTTATGAAAAGTCTAAATATATCCATGAAGCCTCATCCAAAGCCCTATAGTATTGGATGGTTGATCCCAAGGAGAGACCTCTCTATCACCCATCAGTGTCTTATTCCATATGCTATAAACCATTTCAAGATGAAGTCTTATGTGATGTAGTCAATCTAGATGTTTGTGATGTACTCCTTGGTCAGCCATTCATGTATGAGTGACATGGTATCTATGAATCATGAACCTGAAGGATCACCCTCACTCTTATAACATGATGCCATAGGGTACCAGAGTTACCACCTCCCACATTTGTCTCCCTTATCAGTGCTAAGAAATTCAAGAGATTAGTGGAGAAGGCAAAGTAATTTGTTCTCATGGTGGTCAAACCACAAAAATCCAAGAAGGTTGATGTTGTAGTCCTAACTACACAATCAACACAACAACATAAGTAGATAGGATGAATCATAGGAGAATATGATGACTTATTCAAGTCACCCATAGGATTTCCACTACATTTCCAGGTAAAAAATTCTATCGATTTGATCCCAGGATCACTTTTGCCTAATAGTCATGTGTATCACAGATCAATTTTGGAGAATGATTAGATAAAAATATAGATTCAAGAATTGATCCAAAAGGGTCACATTAGGCCAAGATATTCACCTTGTGGTAGCCTAATTATCTTGGCACCAAAAAAAGATTGAACATGGAGGCTTTGCATTGAATATTGAGCCCTAAATAAAATCTCTGTGAAGAATCACTACCCTCTCCCCAGGATTGACGACCTACTGGATGAGCTCCATGATGTGAAGTTATTCACCAAAATTGATCTCAAATCTAGTTATCACCAAATTCCCATTAATCCCACTGATGTATTGAAGCATGCATTTAATTCTAAGGAGGGGCTCTTTGAATGGCTGGTTATGCCTTTTGGCTTAACTAACGCACCTGCAACCTTCATGAGGATGATGGATGACATCCTATGACCCTTCACCAACTCATTCATGGTTATCTACTTAGATGACATACTCAGCTATATCATAACATGGGAAGAACATTTGCAACATGTTCATAAGGTGATTTAAACTCTTTTGGAGCACAAGGTGTATGCAAATCTTGATAAATGCACATTCAGGATGACAATAATTCAGTACCTTAGGTACATTGTGAATGAATAACGGGTCCATGTTGATCCAAAAAATATTTGGGTTATTTGAGAATGGCCCACACCAAGGAACCTCATAGAGCTTCATAGTTTTTTGGGTCTTGCAAATTTATACCACATGTTTGTTCTTGGATTTTCACATGTTGCTCGGTCACTAACTCAAGTGACTAAAGGAGGAGCTAAAGCTACATTTTAGTGGGGTGAAATACAACAAAGGACATTTGAGAATTTGAATAATAGAATTTGCTCAGCCCCTATTCTTGCCTTGCCAGATTTTCATCAACCTTTTGAGTTGATGATAGATGCATCTAAATATGCCATGGGAGCTGTCATCATACAACATGGCCATCTTATTACATATCATAGTGAAAATTTCACTGATACAGTCAAGAAATATCCAACATATGATAATGAGCTCTATGCCATTGTGCAAAACTAAAAACAATGGAAACACTACATCTTGGGGAAAGAGACAGTCATCCACACTGACCATAGACCATTGGAATTCATCTAGACATAGAGAAAACTATGAAATGAGAGGCACCAAAGGTGGGCCAAAAATCTTCAAAAATTCCACCTAATAATCTAACACAAAAAGGGGAGCTCAAATATAGTTGTATATTATCTCAGCTGCCCACCAATTAATACACTCACAATAGTTCTTGACCTGTGTAGACATGAGACTACCACTTGGGGTGCTCTGTATAAAATAGATCCTACCTTTACTAATATATATCAATTACTTTAAAAAGGTAAACATGTTTTAGATTTCTATTTTCAAGATAATGTACTATATCATATGGGGCACATCTATGTTCCAGTTATAGAGAAATAAAAGATGATATGAGAAGCACACTTCAGTAGTATAGATGGACACTTTGGTATCAAAAAGACACTGGTAGTTCTTCAAAAACACTTCTCCTAGCCCCATATGTGAAAGGATGTGGAAAGATATATCAAATATTGAACCCCATGTGTGATATCCAAGCCAATAAATAAGAATCAAGGATTGTACATGCCATTTCTAAAACCAACCAGGCCTTGGGAATCCATCTCAATGGATTTTCTCTCAAGTTTACCCACTTTAAAACATGGTAAGGATTGTATTTTTGTGGTAGCTGATCATTTTCAAAAAATGGATATCATGATTGCTTGTAATAAAAATATATTTGTTTAGGAATATACTCAACTATATTTAAGTCATGTATGGCTCCATTTTGGTCTCCCCAAGTCCATTGTCTCAGATCAAGATAGCAAGTTCCTGAGCATCTTCTGGTCCACTCTATGGAAGATGATGGATACCAAGATGATGAATTCCATAGCCTTCCATACATAGAATGATGGTTAGATAGAGGTGGTAAACCACTTGATTATTTACATGATTAAGATGTATCACTCCAAACGTCCATGCACATGGGATGAGGGACTTCTTTTCATACAACATGGATATAATTAGGTGCTGCACAGCTCAACCAAGCACAGTCCATTCCAAGTATGTTTTGGGTTCAAACCCATGGCTCTAATTGATATAACTATTCCATTTTCCACCATGTAATACACATCTCATGGAAGATCTGAGGTAGTAAAAGTAATAAAGTTTATTAAACAAATACAACACATCTAGCAACAAGTTCATGACATCCTGGAGAAGATGAATCAGAGGTATAAGCAATGCCATGAAAAGCATAGGATTACACACCATTTTGTTGTGGGTGATAAGGTTTGGTTGTAGCTTTAGAAGGAATGACTTGTAGGCCCACATAGAAAGTTTCAACCTCTATGATATGGTCCCTACAACATCATCAAAAAAGTTAGAGAAAATGCTTTTGAGTTGAACCAACCAGACTACCTTGGTCCACATCCAATATTCAATGTGGAGCTCTTCAAACCATATCACCCACCTCTATTGGACACTTCATTTGTAGTAGAACAACTAGACATTAATGAGATTGATCCACAGAGTTTTTCTCTAGTGGAAGATGATTAGATTGTGGACACCTGGATGAAGACAACAAGATGACGCTCTATTCCACTTTATCGAGTGGTCAAAAGGGGCTAGCTTAGCCGCCAAGGTGAGTGGCTCACAGAGAATAAAATAAAGACATAACTACAACACCTAATGGGGAAAATTGATGCACCTTCTTTTCAAGGAGGTCTTTCTTGATCCGGTCAATAATTTAGGTGACAATTTGGGTGATAGTTCCACCCCAATTGATGATGGAACTTCCGGGAGCCATAACTTTTGCACCGTAGCTCTAATTGATTCATATTTTGAACCATTGGAAATGTAATAATGAGGATAATTTTTTGATATGACATGGAGCTCTGATCAATGAACTTTTAACCTAGAAAACCCAATGGAAGTGCCCCAAATTTTAATTTTAGTAGTACTGTCTAAAAATAGTAAGTTTCTAAAAATAGTAATTCCTTAAATTTTGTATTATTTTAAATAGTGGAAGTCAAACCACTTAATCTAAATTGATATTTGTGATCTTACACATCATCCCCATGCTTTCAAAATTTTTATAAATGAAGATGTAACCTACAATGTGAAGACAAACATCTCTTCCCAGAGATAAGCATATAATTGTATTACGATCTTGAGTAATGCTACATCTCTTCTCATAGAATTCATTATTACTATTTTATTTCTATGTTATTGAAATATTTATCAACTATAACTTATAAGTTTTGGATCATTTATCCATTTTATTAAAGCTTGTGTGGTTTTCATCTCAAGTTTCTTATAATTAATAAAATGAGATAAGGCATTTTCAAGGAGGTCACTAGTTTGAAACTATTGTATTAGAGAATTAACTAGATCTTCCAAAATATTGATGGAATGATATTTGTGTTTTTTATACCAATTTAAATCATCCCTAGAGATGGTTTTTTATAAGATCTTGTTAGCATCAAAAGTATTTAACTTGACTCAATATTTTTATAGATTTATAAAAAAAATTAAGTGTAGGATATGATCAGTTGATCCATTATAACTAATGGTAGGGGTGATACCTCGTATATATATGATATAAATTTGATGAATAATAGGTTCATTTTTAAGGTGTTTTATTGTTTTGTTAACAAGAGGAGGTTGAGGGATAAGATTATTGCTAACCAAATTTGACTTTTAAGTCAAATTGGGACCCCTATAGGTAAAAACATGAGTTTTATATGTTTTATTAGGTGTAATATATTTTAATGGGGTGTATTATATGTTATTTTATGTCATTTAATGTCATTATAGCCTTTTTATTAGTCATATTTGTCAATTTGTCATTTTGGGTCATTTAGTGGACTTTTAAGGGTCATAAATGCAAGTGGCACAATTTTCAAGGTGAAAAAGTGTCATTTTTTCACTTAAATAATATAATATGTTATTTTATATATTATGTATGTTATTTAAATTAGAATATTATAGGTTTTCTAATTGAAATTCAATAAACCAATTGAAAAAGGGAGAATTTGGCACTTATACAACTCATGGGGAAGTGTGACACATGGGATAAAATCATGGAGTGAATCTTAATCTTCATAAAAATAATATAATGATTTAAATTATTTTAAAGTTCCATTTTCTATCTAAAAACATTCTACTACTTCTTTGTTTTCTTAGACACATAGAAGTCACCTTTAGGTTTGTGCTTCATACAGACAACTAAAGAGGTTTCAAGGAAAAATATTTTGGGAGGTTATATTAAAATTAGAGAAATTAATTTACATATAAATATTTCAAGTATTTATAAAGTATTCTTTATGAATCATCCTTTACAAGCTAACTATGTTTTTGTGCTTTATGTTTCATGTACCCTATAGGTTTTCCTCCATTTTGGTCAAATCCATACGAACTAGTTAGTGATGTTTACTCAAAATGGTGGTTTATACCTTATTAGATGGTATCCATAATTATTTTAAAGTTTCATGGTGTTTTTATTGGCAAGTTAGTCCATGTTGAAAGGAAGGTGCCATTATCTGCAGTCTCAATCAAAGTTCTTCTTGTTTGCAAAATGTTGGTTTCTTGTAAAGGTTTCATGTAGTTTTAATATTGTGCACCATAGGTATCAAGGCCATATATTCACCTCCTTTCATGTTTGGGTAGATTGCAATCTTGCCATCTCTCACAGTCAACTCCATGTTTAATTTCACTTACAACCATGTTAAAGTATATGTGGATAACCTATTTATTTCATCTCCATGGAGGTGTTTTTTTAAGTATAATGATGTTTCATGTTGATAATTTAGTTAAAATATCAATTTATTAGGAATTTATTCCCTTGATTCATGAGTTATTTTAGGTTCACTACTTACATACATCCTAATTCCACCTACAGGGGTCTCTCTTTGATAACATCATGATGGAATAAGATCTTTGATAGTTGATCCAAACATTTTTAAATATTATAAGTGAATTAAAAAAAATAGAGGACTAAAATTGATCACAAGATAAAATATCTTGTTGACTATCTAAGTTTGCATTCACTACCTGCAGACATGAAAATGTCCATCTACAGGTGGCCTTAACAGAGAGTTAAGGGGTCTTCTTAAGGTGTTGAAACGAGTGATGAGTATTCCACTAAGATCCGAGTGTGTTTATGAGGTTATATTAATCTCATATAAAGTGATAAACTACTAAGTAGACCTTAAATAACCCTTTAAAGGTGATGGCTATGTTTTGAGACCAATTGCTAAACTATGAAAATAGAGGCCCATGAACATTTTGTGAATGGCATATGACATGGTTACATGGTATTTTGATGATTATAATGATCTTGTATATAACCTTATATCATATAAAATATATTTAAAAAGTTTTAGAGGGAAATGATTAGTAGGGGATGGTGATTGAGAGGCCTAAAATTTCCTACAAAATACTAAACTCAGGGATTAATGTGTATAGGACTTTTATCAACAGATGACCTTGCACTCCATGATTGAAAATTATATACTATGTCATCAAGGTGGAATGGTTAAATTTTTTTCAAGTGACATATATAACTAAACGTATCATCATAAGGAGATGATAATATTTTTTTTGTTTTCCACCTATACCTATAGGTCCCCTTTTCACCATAAATATAGCCTACATGTTGGCTTTAGGGTTATCAAAAGGACTAAGCTTGATATCCTTGATAAAAAAAATTATTTACAAGAATTCGAAGGAAAAATTTAGATATATTATTGTGTATGGAGGTTAAATTTTTTTGATTTCATGTAAAAAAGGTTTAGATCATCTATAAGCACCTATAAGAATAGGAAAGATAGGGTTTCTCAGTCAAAAGGTAGGGGGGCTGAGTTTATGAGCTTAAGGTGTATATGAATGGATAAAGAGAGATTGGAATGATAAAAATAGTAGTTTAAAAACTCAATTAAGATTATTATAAACTGTATAATACCTTAATATGATGAAACAAACCTATATAAATGCCTTATGACCCTATGATCACCTACAACAACTATAAAGGAGTGTTATAAGCAGTGAGTAGGAGATGTTGTTTACAATGATTAAGATAGACTTATATGGATTATATTCAGATAAAAAAATTAAATATTACTATAAGGTGGATAATAAGAGGTTTATGACACTATGCTTAAGTTCAAACCACACATAATCACCTACAGGCGTAACATTTTGGAGTAAGACACAGTCAATGTTAAAACTCGGTCTTGAGAAGTTCAATGTATAGAAAGGTATATGAAATATTAGAGTGGTAAAATATAAATATAAAAATTAACTCATGATAAAATTTTTCTCATATATCCTTCATGATAAACATATAACAAAAAGGATCCCTAAACAAACATTTCACAACCCATACCTTGAATCTTTATGCAGTTTAACTTCCATACAATGTACCTTAAAGTTTGAATGAGTTGATGATACTATTGAGATAAATATGGCATAATTATTTGTGTATATGGTATTTAATAATTTTATAATATCCTAATACATTCACCTTAATATGATTAAATAGGGGAGTGCCCTTTATTTTATCTCAGACAAAGGGCACTCTCTTATGAGCAAAGTTGGTAGGGTTTGAAGAATAAGGTAGAAATATGAAGCTAGGATCCATATAAACATTTTAAGAGGGTATATATAGTTTAATTATATCAAAAAAATCATAATAAACTAAAAAAAAAGGGACGAATACCAATATAATGATCTTGAATCTTAAACTTGCAGGTAGGTCTATTAGTCCTTGAGGAGGCCTAGTGTCCAAATGGGAGACCATTTATAATTATAGCCATAGGTATGATTTATAATATATAGTAAAATTTAAATAGGTGGAAAATATAGATGATATATCTTGTGTAATTTAGAGGAAGCATAATGAGGTTATATTTGGAATTTGAGGTAAAGACATACCTACTAGTCATAGCTAGGCCTAGAAGCCAAATGGGGAGTCATTTCCATTTTATACATGATTTTAGTATTAAAACATATTTGATAATTAATATGGGGGTTAAAAATAAGTGATAAATCTTTTCTAAGGTATAAAAACCACAAATAAGCCATTTTTAGCCCAAAAGCAACATCAAGCTTGTGCAAAAGGTAAAAATAAGCTCAATAAGAGAGGTTTAAATTCTTACATCTATCTTGATGATTTGGATGTAGGATAAATGGTTTATAGGAATTATAATTGTTCTTGAAAAATCACTTTTTTGAATTATATTGAATGTCTAATGTTAGATATTCATGAACAAAGCTTAAGAGGGAAAACTACTTAGAACCCTTGAAAACCCTCAGTCAAGACATGATGGAAAAAACAAACTTGGAGATATATCCAGATAAAATAGTTTGAAAATTAAAGCTAATTTAAATTTTAAATTACGCACTTAGGATCACTCCCATAGTTTTGACCTGTACAAAATTGTACACGTAGGGTAAACAATAGGGTACTTTTGACCATTTTGTGTGTTTTATGAGTTATAGAAGGATTATGAAGATGAAAAAAACTTTAGGAGGAATATAAGGACTTTTTATAACTACTAATTTCCATTTAATTATACAAAAACAAACTCATAACTATTAAAACAAATAGCTTCATCTTAGCTAGTCAAAATTGGCATAGTGACCAAGTTAGTGGAGAGGGTGGAGAACTTCAAGTGAGATGATTTTAAGGTATCCCTAATGATTATAAAGACATGGATGGTATTTATAGGTTTCATACACTCCTTCCCACATATTTTAATGGGATAATAAATAAAAATTTGAGGCCAAGTGTGTAGGCTACATTAAAGAGGAGTGTTCTTGATAACATATGATGCTAATTCATTTTGGGATGATTCCAAATGACTAAGCCTAAAACCAATAAATGGAGAGGAATTTATGAAACCATACCCATTAATTATAGACATAAAAACTATCCCTAATCAGTTTTTGGATGTTCAAATAGGTCCAAATAATGAAGGTAGTTTTCAAAGATAGAATGAGGAGTTTCATGCCACTTATCATGAGTTTTATGACTTGGATGGACACTTGTGATTCTTGACCTTGCATTATTCATCCCATATCATCTTAACATGCATAATTAGATAATTTTATTATATTTAAAAGTGTCCTTGTGACCCTTGTAATTTTATCTTCTCCTATCTCTCATAAGTTCTATAAGAACCAACCATTTTGGCCATTTTAACTTATACTCCACCTGAGTATGGTGAAGCCTTGCTCATTTTCATACCATTTGATTAATAATAAAACTAATTTTTTACCTCTTAATTACTATTTATATTATTTTCTAATTAAATTTTGTAAATTTTTTAGTGAAGAATATGGATTCCTTAGCATATTGTCTCATTCTTTCATCATATTTACAGTTGGAAAGCTTCTTCTTATTGGGTTATGTGAAGTGTTCTAAGAAATTTCAAGGATTGAGTTATTATATTAACTAGTGTCATTAAAGGGCTCTTATCAAGTCCTCTTAGATTTTCACATGCATCCATAACCTCATAATGTAACATTTATGTGAAAAGATGCAAATAAAAGGAGTGTATGTTTTGTTAGTCCTTTATTCTCATGTGTAACATGTTGTTGGTTGGAAGACATAATATTATTTTTTGTATCACCTCCCTTAGATTTTTTTCTTTAAATTATCTATCTCTCTGTTCACCCCCCAAAGTTTAGGTATAGTAGTAATCCAAAGTGGTACATCAAGGGAGCTAGCCCTATCTATAGATTCACCTCTTCCTTAGGCTACCCACAAGCCTAGAGGTGTTTCCATTGTGCCACTTTGATGAGGAGAGATTAGGCATCTCCTCAAAGGGTGAAAATCAATGTGATAATATTTTATGGCACAACCAGTGGGAATATTGGTCTAAGAGATTGAAATATATTTGGTGTTTTGTTTCAATAATCAACCTTTGGAGGCATTTATCCAAGCATCAAGGGTGAATCCAAAGTTATAAAAACTAGTCAAGTAGATGAGGTTATCCTTTTAATATTGTTGGTAACATTTTCCTTTATTTTCTTACTTTCAATGAAGTTTCATGGGTAATTTTGATGTTGAGTATTATTTTAAATAAGTTGGTTGAGACATATCAAGCTTATAGATCTCCCTATCAGCCTTGGTGTGATCCTTAATAGTTTTTTTATGATCCATATCAAATCCCAAATTCCCATTATTAGACTTCTCTTTATTCTTACCAAGTTTATAGCCACCCTACTCAATGTCTTGATCTCCCTAGTCAACCTAGACACTTCTCAACTCAATCCATTTATACCTTCAAGAAGATACTCTTGTGATATGAGAAGTATATGTTGGATCTTGATACACTAAGGGTACATGGTATAAATGTTCCTATACATTTTTATCACAAGGAAAGAGATGAATTAGATATAGTAAAAAAGAGAATAGATACCTATTGAGAGAGCTACTTGGAAAATGCTCACAAGTGAGATGTTAGATGTGAGTGGCTTGATTGCATCCTTAAAAGATAAACTAAGAATTAATGAGGATCATCATAACTAAGTCTATCAGCCTTCATATCCACTTCCCTAAGTTTTATATTAACCATATTTAATCCATAATCATGAGCCAAATCAAATTTTCCAAAGTCATCTTTTCAAAATCAAGTAGAAGAGAGGGTTGAAAAGACTAGTGTTGTGTTTGAAGCAAACCTTTATAGTAAAATTGAGCTATGTAATATTAATATGAAATAATCCAATTCATGTGAAAAATAAGCTTAATTAAATCCATCATTACCCTCTCCCATTTCATCCCCTCCTTAAGATAAGACTTCTAAATATGAGATTCCAAGTTGGAGACAAGGTGGATAATCCAAGCCTAAGGAGATCCCAAGTTTCCTAAATACTTGATCCACTCTTCAAGTTGTATCACGACCTAAAAATGAGACTAATAGTCCCATTATACTAATCTATAATAATATATTGGATTCATGGGGAAATAAAGAGAAGAGAAGTCTTAATAAGGAGTACAAAGTTGAGAATGAACTTGATTCTATGCAAGTCCCTCCCACCCTTCCTCAAGATGATTCTTGTGTTCCATTTCAATCCTCTTGTACTCCTCATCCTCATTAATATACCTATGAAATTCAAGAGAAACTATTTTAAAAGAACCTATCCAATAAAATATAAGAGCTAGAGACAAATATGAAATCACTAAGTCAAGATGTGATAAAAGGTTTAGACCCAAAAGAATGTCCTATGCCTAAACACACCCTATCTACCCTTGCTTAAGAGATTCCTCAAGCTAAATTAGGTTTGAATTAATTTTATGTCAAATGGAAGGAATAAAATCAAATCAAGCTTTTTTATCTTCCTTAAGAGCTTCCAAAAGAATCCCATACACCTCACCCTTAATCTGATTTTGAGTTCTATGTGCCACCTCCACCAAATAGTTCATCTTTTCCTCACCCAATCACCTTTTGCCTTGATGTACATATGGTATGGGAACCTAAAGAGGTTTATTTGGTTGACAAAAAAATCACAACTTTTTCTTAAATAAATCCTACCTCTTTGGTAGCCTTATTGGGCTAGGTCACATGATTTGAAGATGTCTAATCTTGGTATCACCATGAAGGAGAAGGAAATGGAAGATCTTGTAGTTATTGAAGAAGACTCTACATATAAATAAAAGTTTATGGATGGTCATATTAATTATGAAGATTAATGTGATATTATTGATGGATATTTTTTTTTAGGAATTAAGTGAATGTAAATCCAATTTCTAAACCACCATAAAATCACAAAACTAGATTTTAAATGAGTGAAAATCAAATTTAATTATGCAAAAACTATTCCTTCAAATGACAGTATAATATAAAAGCATAAATGGAGAGAAAAAAACTAGAAAAAAACCATAACATAGATATACCATGGTTCACCCAATGTGGGCTAAATCCACCATGAAAGTCCTCAAATAAATTAGTAATCTATAACAATATTACAATGAACTCTCTTAGAGATAGAAAAATCTCTAGTAGAAAATCCTGCATAAAAAGCTGCACTTTCACCTACACCTGCACTTTTTTGTATCTCACAAGATGCTAAATCACACACTATAAATGAACACCTAGAATTTTCAAAACACCTACACTTTTGACCTATCTCCAAAAATCCAAACCTACAAATGAAAATATCAACAACCTCTCATAGGTCACACCACACCCTGTATAAATAACAAATGGCATAAAAAACATCCACCAAAGAGAAAATTTTCGATCCTCCAACAAGATAATCTCTATCCATGAAGTGACATGTGACACTACACCTTTTAATGCATATAAAAAAGGTATATAGAGAATAAACACACCATTCCTCTTCAAATGGCACAACTTTCAATGTGGAAGTCCAATCCACTTCCATAATACATCAAGAAATTATTAAATACTGCATTTAATAATTTTTATCCTCCTAATTCATCATATAAATAAGTAAATAAATAAAGTAATAATTCATCCTAATGCATCATATAAATTATTAAATACATCATTTAATAAATTTCTCCTAATGCATCACAAAAATATTAAATAAACAATTAATTCCCTAGAACAAGGAAATCAATCCCACTTCCAACAAGTATGGAAGAATACATTAAAATTATTAAATAAACATTTAATAAATTTCACAAACATGAGGAGAAAAGGACAAATGTGCTCCCCACATCATTGGATCTCTCTAGGCTCCCAAATTTTATGAATAAGGTCATGTGATAGCCCCAAAAGGCTCCACACTCAACAATCTCCCACTTAGACACCTTTTCTCCTAAATAAAATCTATCACTACTCCATGACCACTAAGGCCAACCAAATATTAACATAGTCTCAACTTGTACAATGTTACCACCATGTTCATCATATCCATAGGATTATAACTAGTATGAATCTTCTCTAGGGTCATCAAGTTATCCTACAAAGTTTTCTTGATGAAATGATATCATAACTAAATATGTTTCCTCCTCAAATGGAAACCAGAGTTCTTTTACAAATGAATAACACCTTGAATATCATAGTGTAGTATCCAAAATTCCTACTCATACCCTAACTCTCAGAAAAAAATTTGTAATAAAATCATCTCCTTACTAGCCTTTGTGGCAGCAACATACTCTACCTCTATGGTTGATAAAGCTAGAACCTTCTATATCCTCTAAATCTAACTAACCATTAGATCTCTAATAGTGTATATATATCCTATCATACTCCTCCTATAATAAATTTACCCTATCATCTTGAGTCCACATAATCATGAAAATTGGTATCTGATCCACCATAACATAATGGAACATCAATGGTTCCTCTCAAATATCAAAGAATCTATTTCACTGCCTACCAATGCTCATAACCTTGATCACTCATATACCTGCTCACAACTCCCATTGCATGGGAAATATCTAGCCTAGTACAAACCATGGCATACATCAAGCTACCAACTACTAAATAGTAAAGTACCTTAAACATCTTAAACTTTTCATCTTCCATCTTGGGACACTACTCCTTTGATAATCTAAAGTGACCTGCCAAAGGAGTACCAATAGATTTAGAATCCAACATACTAAAACTTTCCAAGACTTTCTTCACATACTCTAATTAGGATAAAACTAACTTCCTCTCCTTCCTGTCATGAGTAATCCTTATACCAAGGATTTGCTTTGTAGCACCCAAATATTTCATAACAAAAGAGTCACTAAGTTATTTCTTAAGAATATGAATATGTTGTATTTTCTTTCCTACAACTAACATGTCATCCACATACAAGAATAAAATAATAAAGAACCATCACAAAAATGTATGATGTACAAGCAATGGTTATAATTACACCTTTGATATTCTTATTCCAACATAAAATAATAAAATTTCTTATAACATTGCCGTGGAGCTTATTTCAAGCCTTAAAATCTCTTATTTCATTTACACACATAGTTCTCCTTCCCTTTGACCTCATATCCCTATGGCTGCTTCATATACAACTCTTCATCCAAATCACCATGAACAAAATTAGTTTTCACATATAACTATTCTAAGTGAAAATCCTCAACTACAACTAAACCAAGAACAATCCA
This sequence comes from Torreya grandis, assembly GCA_037957365.1. Lineage (NCBI taxonomy): Eukaryota > Viridiplantae > Streptophyta > Pinopsida > Cupressales > Taxaceae > Torreya > Torreya grandis. Next base: position 67,394 of record JARHVA010008125.1, read on the forward strand.
AATAGACGCTATTTTTACAATAGGAGAAAAAATCTCATCAAAATCAATACCTAATTTTTTTTCAATCCCCTTGACCACCATTTGAGCCTTATACCTTTTTCTCCCATGATCTTCTTCTTTTATTCTGAAGATACACCTATTTTCAAATGCACTCTTGCCCTTGGGTAGCATTACTAAATCCCACGTTTAGTTCTCCATGAGAGATATATGCTCCTCATCCATGGCTTGTTCCCATTTTAACCTGGCATCTACCTAAATTACTTTCTCATAACATTTTCGTTCTCCATTGTCAGTGAGTAAAAAATAATTCAAAGAAGAAGAAAAATGTTTAGGTGGTTTTCTTACCCTAGAAAATCTTCTTACCATAGGAGTTTTGGGTCCTTGTGTAGAATATTATTGAACTAATTCATTAGATACTTTGACATCTACAATGTCATCCAATACTATGTACTCTTTTTGTTCCTATTCTTATTCCTACAACTGATCCTTATACATGACTTTTTCATTAAAGACTACATCTCTAGATTGAAATATTTTCTTATCTTTAATGATCCATAAACGGAAACCAAAGCCATCCTCACCATATCTAAAAATGGTGCATTTCTCTGAGTTAGCCTCTAACTTGGTCTTATTTTATTTCTTGATGAGGGAGAAATACTCACATCCAAAGACTCTAAGAAAAGAATAATCAACATTCTTACAAAACCAAGCTTGTTCAAGAATGCCTCCATCTAAAGGCATAAAAGGTCTTCTATTAATCAGATATACTATCATGTTAAGTACTTCTACCCAAAATTTTAAAGGCAACCCAGCATGTAACCTCATGCTCCTAACATGTTCCATTATTGTTTTGTTCATCCTTTTAGACACCCCATTATACTATGGAGTTTCTAGAACCATACTTTGCCTACAAATTCCATTGTTAGAATAATAATCAAATAAAGAATTACTACAATACTCACTTCCATTATTTGATTTGAGACATTTTAATTTGAGACCTATTTCATTCTCAACTAGGACATTCCACTTATTAAAAGTGTCAAATACATTAAAATTTTTTTAATATAATAAACCCAAAATTTCATAGTTGCTTTATAATAAAATTCACATAATAATTAGAACCATCAATAGAATATACTTGAGTTAGTCCCCATACATCTGAATGTACCAACTCTAACTTGTGCTCTTTCTTTATGGGTCTAACTTTCAAGAACTTAACCCTCTTCTATTTTCCATACACACAATTTTCCCAAAAGTATAGATTTAGATATTTCAATCCAAGTAAATTATATTTTAAGATCTCCATGCCCTTATGGATCATATGATCAAGCCTGTAGTGCCACATAGTTGCATTTCCATTTGTAGCAACTAAATCAAAAGAATTAACACTTTTAGTCAAATATAAAGTACCAACTTTCTTACCTCTTGAAATCACAAGAGATCTTTTGTTAAAATTCTAAGAATCTATAGTAAACATAATTGAACATCCTTCACTACCCAATTTCCCCACTAAAACCAAATTTTATCTCAACATAGGTACATGTATGACATCCTTAAGTAGCCATGTGTTCCCATTCTACATTTTCACCTGAATAGAACCTTTCCCTACTATATCACATGGTTCATCATCACCAAGATATACATGTCCTAGATTCTCTTGAATATAATCAAAAAAATAATGCCTATGTGAGGTGGCATGAAAAGAAGCCCTTGAATCTAATACCCAAGACTCAGTAAAATTATCCAAAGAAAGAAGGCATCCTGAATAGTTTTACTTGATGTCACATTTACCTCATTCATTTCCTCCTTATTTCCCTTCTTATCTTGAAGTGACCAATAATACTCCTTTGAGTATCCACTATTCCCATAGTGCTATCATATCATCTTGGTTTTAGATCTTGATTTAGATCTACCTTTTAAATTTCCATGGTTGCCTTTGTTCTTGTCCTTTTATCTCCCTTTAGTATCAATAGACAAAGAATTACTTGAAGATGATTCACTAGTGGTTTTCCTTCACATCTCCTCATTAAGAATCACACCTACAACATCCTCAAAATTCAAGCTTCCCTTGGTAGGGACTACATTACTTATAGCCATAACCAAACTATCTCAAATATCTAGTAGAGAACATAAAATTACCAAAGCTCTAACTTCATCATCAAACTTAATTCTAACTGAATTCAGCATACCTACAACCATATTAAAATAATTTAAATTATTAGCAATAGAACCATTATTAGAAATTTTTATATTAAATAATCATTTCATAATAAATTTTTTATTTGAAGCTGAGAGTTTCTCATACAAATTTCCAAGATTATCTATGAGATCCTTTGTAGATGTTTGATCTGTAATGTTAAATGCAACAGAAGATGCAAGGCATAACTAAATGGCTCCCAATGCCTTCCTATCAAGTAATGTCCAATCTACATCACTCATAATTATAGGTTATCCTCCTTTTCCCTCCAAGGGAAGTTTAAGTTCCTTCTAATACAAGTAATCCTCTATCTACATTTTCCACAAACCAAAATTATTACCATTAAATTTCTCCACTCTAAATATGATTTCTTCTCCCATAACTCCCTCTCAAGCTAATAACCTTTCCAGTGATTTACCACTTTAGCTAAAACACCACCAAAGCTATGATACCATTTTTTATAAATTAAGTCAATGTAAATCCAATTTCTAAACCAGCATAAAATCACAAAACCAAATTCTAAATGTGTGAAAATCAGATTTAATTATGCAAAAACAATTCCTTTAAACCATAATATAATATGAAAGCATAAATGGAGAGAACAAAACCAATAAAAAACATAACATAGATATACCATGGTTCACCCAATGTAGGCTACATCCACCAATAAAGTCCTCAGATAAATTAGTAATCTAAAACAAGATTACAATGAACTCTCACAGAGATATAAAAATCTCTTGTAGAAAATGCTACATAAAAAGCTACACTTTCACCTGCACTTGCACTTTTATATATCTCACAATATGTTGAACCACACCATATAAATGAACATATGAACTTTACAAAACACCTTCACTTTTGACTCTATCTTCCAAAAGCCACACCTACAAATGAAAATATCAACAACCTCTCATAGGTCACACCACACCCTGTATATATAACAAATGGTGTAGAAAACATCCTCCAAAGAGAAAACTCACCATCCTCCAACAAGATAAGCTCTATCCATAATGTGACATGCCAAATTCCACATTTTAATGCATATCTAAAAGGTCTCTAGAGAATGAACATGTCATTCCTCTCCAAATGGCACAACTTTTAATGTGGAAGTCCAATCCACTTCCATAATATATCAAGAAATTAGTAAATACTACATTTAATAATTTTTCTCCTCCTAATGCATCATATAAATAAGTAAATACATCATTTAATAATTTATCCTAATGCATAATAGAAATTATTAAATACACCATCTAATAAATTTCTCCTAATGCATCACATAAATATTAAATAAATAATTAATTCCCTAGAACAAGGAAATAAATCCCACTTCCAACAAGTATGGAAGAATACATGAAAATTATTACATAAACAATTAATAACTTTCACCCACATGAGGAGCAAAGGATAAATGTGTTTCCCACATCCTTGGAGCTCTTTAGGCCCCCAAAGTGTACCAAAAAAGTCATGTGATGGCCCCAAAGGGATCCACACTCAACAATCTCCCACATAGAGACCTTTTATCCTGAACAAAATCTATCACTACTCCATGATCACTAAGGCCAACCAAATATAAACATAGTCTCCATTTGTCCAATGTGACCACTTTGGTCATCATACCCATAGGATTATAGCTAGTATGAATCATCTCTAGCTTCACGAATTTATCCTCCAAAGCTATCTCGATGAAGTGATAACATAATTGAATATGTTTAATCTTTGAGTGGAAAACAAAGTTATTTGGCAAATGAATAACACTTTGACTATCACTGTGTAATCTCCCAACTTATTGATCATGCCCTAACTCTCTAAATAACTCTTGTAACCAAAACATCTCCTTGCTAGCTTGTGTGGCAACAACATACTCTACCTCTATCGTTGATTAAGCCAGAACCTTTTGTATCCTAAAAATCCAACTAACCATTGTATCTCCAATAGTAAATATATATCCTATTTTACTCCTCTTGAAATCAATATCCCCTACCATATTTGAGTCCACATAACCATGCAGAGTGATATCTAATCCACCATAACATAATGAAACATCAATGGTTCCTCTCAAATACTGAAGAATCCATTTCACTACTTGCCAATGCTCATAACCTTGATCACTCATATACCTGCTCACAACTCCCACTACATGGGTAATATCTAGCCTAGTATAAACCATGGCATACATCAAACTACTAACTACTAAATAATAAGGCACTTATGGCATCCTAAGATTTTTAGCTTCCATCTTGGACATTGCTCCTTTGATAATCTAAAGTGACCTACCAAAGGAATACCAATAGATTTAGAATATAACATACTAAACCTTTCTAAGACTTTCTTCACATACTCTGATTGGGATAAAACTAGCTTCCTCTCCTTCCTGTCATGAGTAATCCTCACACCAAGTATTTGCTTTTCAACACTTAAATATTTCATATAAAAAGAGTCACTATGTTATTTGTTAATCATATGAATATGTTGTATGTTATTTTCTATAACTAACATGTCATCCACATATAAGCATAAAATAATAAAGGAACCATCATCAAAATGTTTGATATACATGCAATGGTTAGAATTACACCTTTGATATTCTTATTCCAACATAAAATAATAAAAATTATTATACCATTACCATGGATCTTGTTTCAAGCCATACAAGTTCTTCTTTAATCTACACACATAGTTCTCTTTCCCTTTGACCTCATATCCATGTGCCTACTTCATATACAAATCTTCATCTAAATCACCATGAAGAAAATTAGTTGTCACATCTAACTGTTCTATGTGCAAATCCTCAACTAAAACTAATCCAAGAATAGTCATAATAGAAGTCATTTTTACAATAGGAGAAAAAATTTCATCAAAATCAATACCTAATTTTTGTGCAAACCCCTTGACCACCATCATGGCCTTATACCTTTTTCTCCAATTATCCTCTTCTTTTATTCTAAAGATCCACCTATTTGGAAATGCACTCTTGCCCTTGGGTAGCCTTACCAAATCCCATATTTGGTTCTCCATTATAGATCTATGCTCCTCATCCATGGCTTGTTCCCATTTCAACCTGGAATCTACCTGCATTACTTCTTCATAACACTCTGGTCCTCCATTTTTAGTGAGTAATAAATAATTCAAAGAAGGAGAAAAATGTTTAGGTGCTTTTCTTACCCTAGAAGATATTATTACCATAGGAGTTTTGGGTCCTTGTGTAGAATATTCCTAAACTAATTCACTAGATAATTTTCCATCTACAATGTCATCCAATAATATTTCCTCTTTATGTTTTTATTCCTATTCCTACAACTGATCCTTATACATGACTTTTTCATTAAATATTCCATGAAGGGAAACCAAAGTCATCCTCACCATATCCAAAAAAGGTGCATTTCTCTGAGTTAGCCTCTAACTTGGTCCTATTCTCTTTCTTGATGAGGGAAAAATCCTCACATCCAAAAACTCTAAGAAAAGAATAATCAAAATTCTTACCAGACCAAGCTTGTTCAAGAATGCCTCCATCCAAAGGTATAGAAGGTCCTCTGCCAATCAAATATACTCTTGTGTTAACTGCTTCAACCCAAAATTGTAAAGGTAACCCAACATGTAACCTCGTGCTCTTAGCACGTTCCATTATTATTATGTTTATTCTTTTAGACACCCCATTATACTATCAAGTTCTTGGAACCATTCTTTGTTGATGAATTCCATTGTTAGAAAAATAATCAAATAAATCATTATTACAATACTCACCTCCATTATCCGATTTGAGACATTTCAATTTGAGACCTATTTCATTCTCAACCAAGGCTTTCCACTTCTTAAAAGTGTCAAATACATTAGATTTATTTTTAATACAACAAACCCAAACTTTCCTAGTTTCATTATTAATAAAATTGACATAATAATTGGAACCACTAATATAATATACCTGAGCTAGTCCCCATACATCTAAATGTACCAACTCTAACTTGTGCTCTTTCTTTATGGGTCTAATTTTTAGGAACTTAACCCACTTTTTCTTCCCATACACATAATTTTCAAAAAAGTCTAGATCTATATCTTTCAATCTAAGAAACTTATCTTTTAAGATCTCCATGCCCTTATGGATCATATGATTGACCTTGTAGTGCCACATAGTTTCATTTCCATTTGCAGTAACTAAATCACAAGAATCAACACTACTAGTCAAATATAATGTACCAAATTTCTTACCTCTCAAAATCAATAAACATAATGTAAATTTCCAAGAATATTCAATAAACATAACTAAACATCCTTCACTACCTAATTACCCCACTGAAACCAAATTTTATCTCAACATAGGCACATATCTAACATCCTTAAGTAGCTATATATTCCCATTCTACATTTTCACCTAAATAGAACCTTTCCCTACTATCTCACATGATTCATCATCACCAAGATATACATGTCCTAGATTCTCTTGAACATAATCAAAAAAATAATGCCTATGTGGGGAAACATGAAAAAAAGCTCATGAATCTAATACCCAAGACTCAGTAAAATTATCCAAAGAAAGAATTAAGGCATCCTGAATAATTTTAATTGATGTCTCATTTACCTCATTCATTTCCTCCTTACTTCCCTTCTTATCGTAAAGTGACCAATAATCCTTCTTTGAGTGTCCATTCTTCCTTTAATGCCAGCATATCATCTTGGATTTAGATCTACCTTTTCAATTTCCATGATTACATTTGATCTTTTCCTATTTCCTCCCTCTAGTATAAATAGAAAAATTATTACTGGAAGATTATTCACCAGTGATTTTCCTTCACATCTCCTCACTAAGAATCACACCTAAAACATCCTCAAAATTCAAGCTTCCCTTGGTAGGCACTGCATTACTCACAACCATAAACAAACTATCCCAGCTATCTGGCAAAGAACATAAAATTAGCAAATCTCTAACTTCGTCATGAAATTTAATTCCAACTAAAGTGAGAATACCTAAAACCATATTAAAATAATTTAAATGATTATCAATAGAACCATTCTTATACATTTTTATATTAAACAATCTTTTCATAAGAATTTTTTTATTTGAAGCTGAGGCTTTCTCATATAACTTTCCAAGTTTATCCATGAGATCCTCTGTAGATGTATAATCTATAATATTAAATGAAATAGATGATACAAGTCATAACCAAATGGTTCCAAATGCCTTCCTATCAAGTAATGTCTAATTTGCATCACTCATACTTACAGGTTGTCCTTTTCCCTCATAGGGAAGTTGAAGTTCCTTCTGATACAAGTAATCCTCCATATGCATTTTCCATAAACCAAAATTATTACCATCAAATTTCTCCACTCTGAATCTAATTTCTTCTCCCATAGCTCCCACTCAAGCTAATAACCTTTCCTATGATTTACCACTTTGGTTGAAACACCACCAAAGCTATAATACCAATTATTAGGAATTAAATGAATGTAAATTAGATTTATAAACCACCATAAAATCACAAATATATATTTTAAATGTGTGAAAATCATATTTAATTATGTAAAAACAATTCCTTCAAACCATAGTATAATATAAAAGCATAAATGGAGAGAATAAAACTAGAAAAAACACATAACATAGATATACCATGGTTCACCCAATGTGGGCTACATCCACCAATAAAATCCTTAGATAAATTAGTAATCTAAAATAAGATTACAATGAACTCTCATAGACATAGAAAAATCTCTTTTAGAAATTGTTGCATAAAAAGTTGTACTTTCACTTATACCTACACTTTTCTATACCTCAAAATATGTTAAACCACACCCTATAAATGAACATATGCACTTTTAAAATACTTTCACTTTTTACTCTATCTCCTAAAATCCACACCTGTAAATGAAAATATCAGCAACCTCTCATAGGTTGCACCACACCTTGTATAAATAACAAATGGTGTAGAAAACATCCTCCAAAGAGAAAACTTTCCATCCTCCAAAAATATAATCTCTATCCATAAAGTGAAATTCCAAATTCCATATTTTAATGCATATCCAAAAGGTCTCTAGATAACAAACATGCCATTCTTCTCCAAATGGCACAACTTCTAATGTGGAAGTCCATTCTACTTCAATAATACATAAAAAAAAAATTAAATGATACATTTAATAATATTTATCATCATAATGAATCATATAAATAGGTAAATACATAATTTAATAATTTATCCTAATGCATCATAGAAATATTAAATAAACAATTAATTACCTAGAATAAGGAAATCAATCCCACTTCCAAAAATTATGGAAGAATACATGAAAAATATTAAATAAACATTTAATAACTTTCACCCACATGAGGGGAAAAGGAAAAATGTGCTCCCCACATCCTTAGATCTCTATAGGCCCCCAAATTGTACCAACAAGGTCATGTGATAGCCCCAAAGGGCTCTACACAATAAATTTCAAGTCTTTCCCAAAGAGGTTTCAGCCCCAAAAAACTCTCTTGAGACCAATGCGCAAGACGTTGTTCTTAAAAATGACCTAATACCTCAACCTAATCTTGAATCATGATCAAATGCATTGGATACTGAAGAATACTAGCTTGATGACATTGTACATCAAGAAGAGAAGACTAAAGAGGTAGTGGTTCTAGAGGATGATGAGGATAAAGATGATTAACATATGAAAATGAAGATTTTTAAAGAGCTTGAAAAGATTTTCCATGTTGACGGCCAAGTACATGATAGGGTGAGTAAATAATCTTCCATGGAGCATAATGATCAATATTGGATAGAGTGTGAAAATCTCATTGATGAGCTAGAAGAACTTGCGACTGAGAAGAAACCCAATCTTAATAAAATCTCTATAAAAATCAAGAATGAGGTTGTAAGTAAAGATCCACATGATAAGGTTGAGGCTATTTGGATGTAAACAGATTTCATTTTTATATCCATCCTATTTCAAGACATCTACTTTTCAATGGACATCATGCCAATGAAGTTGGCAAACATCATGAAAAGGTTAGAGGCATTAATGCTAAAGGATAAAAGGTTACATGTCTCACTAAATCCTTCATGTCATGAAGCAAGAAGAGTTTAAAACTTTACCTTTTATCTAAGAGGGATTTTTCACCTCAATTTAGTTAGTCTTTGAGTTAGTTTGTTTAGTTTGGTGTGTGTGTTCCATAAGTGCTCATGAATCACATGTGTGTTTGCTTTTTATTTGTGTGTGTCTTTAACTTTGTGTCATTTAGGTAGTCATTGGTATTGTCTTGATCAAAGCTTATGGTCAATTTTCAAAGAATTATTTTTTTTATTATACTTTATTTGACTCCCTAAACCCAAGGGACTAATGACTGATAAGGTTACTGATCTAGTTAGTATATCAGGCATACTACCTCTATGAGTCACTAATTTGTTGACCAAATTTGACTTTTAAGTCAAATTGAGACCCCTATAGATTAAAAAAATATTTTTAAATGTTTTAATGGGTATAATATATTTTCATAAAGTGTATTATATGTCATTTTATGCCATTTAATGTTATCCTAGCATTGGTCTTAGTCATGTTAGTCAATTTTTCATTTTGTGTCATTTAGTGGACTTTCAGGGGTCATAAATGCAAGTGGAATGGTTCCCCAAGTGACCAGGTGTAATTTTTTCCTTTTAATCATCTAATATGTCAATTTACATCTCAAGGACATTAGTTACATTAGAATATTATAGCTTGTCTAACTTCAATTCAAGAAACCAACTAAAAAAGGGAGCATTTGGCACTTGCATTACTCATGGGGAAGTGTGCCACATGAGATAATATCATATATGTCCTATGAAACTTCATAAAACTCATATAAATGCTTCAAATTCTCTATAATTTCCATTTTTAAGCCAGAACCATTTTACTCCTTCCTTGCTTCCCTAGACATATAGAAGTGACCTTCAGGGTTGTGTTTAGTATGGACAACTAAAGAGGTTTTAGGGAAAATAATTTTAGGAGGTGAAAATAAACTTAGATGAATTGATTTCCATATTAATATTTCAAGTATTGATCAACTATGATTTATGAAACATCCTTTACAAGTTCACTATGTTTTTTTGATTGCTATTTCATGTACCCTATAGGTTTTGCTCCATTTTGGTCAAAATCATACCAAATAATTAGTGATGTTGAATCCAAAGTATGTTGGATACCTTATAATATTTTATCCATAATTATTTTCATGTTTCATGGTGTTTCTATGGGCAGGTTAGTCTATGTTGGAAGGAAGGTACCACTATGTGTAGTCTCAGTCAAAGTTCTTCATGTTTGTAGAATGTTGGTTTCTTGTAGAGGTCTCATGTAGTTGTAATATTTTTTCCCATAGGTATAAAGGTAATATATTCAACTCTTTACATATTTTTTATTCACCATATCATGTTTTGGGTAGCTTGTAATCTTGTCATCTCCCACAATCAACTCCATGTTTAATTTCACTTGTAGCCATGTTGGAGTATATGTGGATAACCTATTTATCATTTACATCGAGGTGTTTTGGAAGTATCATGATGTTTTCTATTGATAATTTGGTGAGAATATAAATTGATTATAAATCCAATCCTGTGATGCATGAGTTATTTTAGGTTCACTACTTTCATATAACCTAAGTCAACCTACAGAGGTCTCTCTTTGATAACATCATGATGGAATAAGAGATTTGGAAGATGATTCAAATGTTTTGGAATATTATAAGTTCTTTGGTGACCTTAAATAAGGCCTAAAATTTATAACAAGATCAAATATCTTGGTGAATATCTAAGTTTGCATTACTACCTGCACACAGGAAAATGTGCATCTACAGGTGGCCTTAATAAAGAGTTATGTGTTCTTCTTGAGGTACTGGAATAAATGATAAGTATTTATTTGATATCCTTCTATGTTTATGAGTTTATATAAATCTCATATAAATTTCTAAACTAATAATTAAATCCTAAATAACCCTTTAAAGGTGATGACTGAGTTTTGAGACCAAATCCCTAAACTATGAAAATAGAGGCTAATGAGCATTTTGTGAATGGAATATGACAGAGTTACATGGGATTTTGATTCATTATAATGATATTTTATGGTACTATATAGTATATACAAGAGCATTGAACATTTTTAGGGGGGAAGTGTTAGTAGAAGATGGTAATTGAGAGGCCTAAAGTTGCCTACAAAACACTAAAATTAGGCATTGATGTCTAAAGGACTTTGATCAAAAGGTGACCTTGCACTCCATGATTGACAACTATAGACTATTCCATAAATTTGAAATAGTTAAAATTTGTTCAAGTGACATATATGACCAAAATTATCATTATAAGGAGATGATAAGCTTTATTTTGTTTTCCATTTATACCTATAGGTCCCCTTTTTACCATTAATGCAACCTACAGGCTAACTGTAGGGTTATCAAAGGACTAAGCTTGATAACCTTCATAACAGACATTTTTCCAAGCATTAAATGGTCAAATTTAACCATATTATGGTTTAGGGAGCTTAAAATGGGTTGAATTATTGTAAAAAAGGTTTAGATCATCTATAAGCACTTACAATAATAGGAAAGACATGGTTTCTCAATCAAAAAGGAAAGGAAGACTCAGTTTATGAGCTTAGGGTGTATGTGAAGGGATAAAGATAGGTTTTAATGATAAAAAAGTATTTTAAAACCTCAATTAAGATTATAATAAACTTAATAATCCCTTAACATGATGACACAAACCTATATAGACCCCTTATGACCCTATGAGCACCTACAACCACTACAACAGACTATTACATGCAGTGAGTACGAGATGTTGCTTAAAATGATTAACATTAATTTATATAGATTATATGGACATAAAAAAATTAAATTTTACTCTAATGTGGAGAATAATAGGTTTTGGACACTATCCTTAAGTTCAAACCACACATAATCACCTATAGGTGCAATATTTTGGAGTAGGACACATTCAATGTTAAAACTTATTCTTGAGAAGTTCAATGTATAGAAAGGTATATGGAGGATTATAGTGGTAAAATATAAATATAAAAATTTCATCATGATAAAATTGGTCTCATATAATTTTAATTAAAAACATATAATAGAAATGGGACCTCAACAAACATTGCACAACCCATACCTTGAAACCCTATGTAATCTAGCTTTTATGCAGTCTACCTTAAAGTTTAAACGAGTTGAGGACCGTATTGAAATAAAAATGGGTTAAGGTTTTATTTATATGTTATACAATACTTTAATAATCTCCTAATATATTCACCTTAATCTAAAAAAGTAGGGGAATGCCTTGTATTTTGTCTCAAACAGAGGACACTACCTTATGAGCAAAGTTGGTAGGGTTTAAAGAATAAGGTAGAAATATGAAGCCAAGATCCATATAAAAATTTAAAAAGGGTGTAAATATTTGAATTATATCCAAAAAATAATAATAAAATAAACATAGAGGGAGGAATACCGATAGAATGATCTAGAATCTTAAACATGCAAGTAGGTTTGTTAGGCTTTGAGGAGGCCTAGTTCCCAAATGGGAGATAATTTATACTTATAGACATAGGTATTATTTTTAATATAGTGTAACATAATAATATGGTTAAAATAGAGGTTATATATCTATTTTAATGTATATAAATCATAAATAGGTCATATTTGGACTTTGAGGTACAGACAAGCCTACTAAGCTTGGCTAGGCCTATAAGCCAAATAGGGAGTCACTTCTATTTTTCACATGAGGTGAGTATTAAAACCCACTGGATCATTAATATGGGGGTAAAAAATAATTTATAAATCTTATGGAATGAATAAAAACCACAAATAAGACCTTTTTGGCCCAAAAGCAACTTTAGTCTTATGCAAAAGGTGAAAACAAGCTCGATAGGATAGGTTCAAATGCTCACATCTCTCTTGATTCTTTGCATGGGGGCCAAAGAGGTTTAGATGATTTATAATATATCTTTAGAAATAACTTTGTGGAATTATATTGAAATTCCAACTTTAGAGATTCATGAACAAAGGTTAAGAAGAAAATCTGCCTAAAACTCTTGAAAACCCTCAGTCAAGACCCAATGGACAAAACAAGCTTAGAGAACTATCCAAATGACATAGTTTGAACATGAAAGTGATGGGAACTTGTAAAGGACTTTATGGCTACTTTCCTAGCCCAAGGTTTCACCTTTCAAATTTGGCCAAATTTAGTACTTAGATTTTCTTAATAAAAAATGTTCTTTGGCAATGCTCGTAAACATACCAAGCATTATTTCTTTTAGAAAGTCCATTTTGGCCTTTGTTCTAAGCCTTTGCCTAATTATTTAAATATTTTTGTCCAAATAATTTTTATGAATTCTTTCAGAATTTTTGTCTGAGGCTTTTCCTTAAGATTATTTCTTTGAGTTTTCTTCTATCCAAGTGATGAATTCTTTCAGACAATTTGTCTACACAATTTTTTCAAAGGTACTTTAAAATTTATTCAAAGGACTATTTCAAGCCAAAAGGGACCCTTGTAATTTTTTTAAAGGGCACTTTAATTTTTTTAAAGGGCACTTTTAAATAAAAATAGATGAAATAAAAATTCCAAAATGTACGTTTCAATTTTTCAGAAGGGCACTTTCATTTTTTTGAAGGGTATATTTTATCAGGAAAATGTCTACTTAGATTTTTATAAAGGATCATTTTCAACTTTCCCGAAGGGTATTTTATTTGAAAAGTGGTCACTTTAATTTTTATAAAGGGGCATTTGCATTTTTGAAGGACCATTTCCAAAATCCCAAAGGACCATTTCCAAAAGCTTGAAGGACCATTACAACTTCTCCGAAGGGACCAATCAAAAAGCCATAGGAAATGAAATGAAGAGAAAGAACTCGAAAAGAATTCCTTAAAAATATTTATTCAAAGGAATTAAATAGGAATAATTCCTTCAGACTTTTTGTCTGAAGGAAATGAACAAGCAATGATCCCAAAGGAAAAGACTCAACAATTTTTTTGAGAAATTAAATAGAAACAAATAACCATGGATAATTTGTCTGAAGAAAAGGTCTAAATATAAAAGTTTTAATAAAGTACCCAAAGGAGTGATGGCACATAAGAAGTAAATTTTAAACTACAAATAATAGTCATTGCTATTCAAAATACTTGATAGGAAAATAAGAATATACATGGAGGTGGAAAATGGTCAAATCTCAAGCATCTGGAGTGAACTAGGTGAGGAAAATGGATAGGTTAATAGAGTGATTCATTACTAACAGCTGACCAAGTCAAGGAGCTTCTATAAAATAAATAAATATAGGTGTCTAGAGAATAACTAGTAGTTAGAATGAGCATTTTCTAACTACTTTAATGAGTTCCAACAGTGTGATGTGTTGGTTTTTTTGTTTTTAGTTTTGAACTCTCATGGATGATCTTAGATATAAGTAGTTTCATGTGCCACTCCTAAAGGTTTTATTCCACTTGCCACAATTCTCATGACTTTTTTTGGATAATTAATACTCTTTACATGGCATGGCTCACTCATCCATCTCTCTCATAGATCCATAACTGATATTCATGTCTATGACATATGTCCTTATACCTATTTAGCTTTTTCTTTCTTGCTCTTCCTTAAAGTTCTATAAATTGGGTCATTTTGACCATTGTATATAACCACATTTTTGGTATGGTGAAGCCCTAATAAAATGACATTACACTTTAATTTTAAACATTTAATACAAGACACATTCTAAGTTTTGAATTTCTATCTAAATATGTGAGTGATGTATAGCAGAGCTGAGTGATAGCATTATCCTTATTCCCTTTATATTTCATGTTTAAACAAAGGTTCTATTATTAATAGGTCATGTGAAGTATGTTTAATATATCAAAATCTCTTTCAAGTATGCAATTATATCTATGGTATGCAATATACCCCTTAGGTTGATTATTTTTTTGATTATCTCAAGCATGTTACCTTCACATTGAAACACTATGTTAGTATCTTTCAATGCATGGAATTAGTCTTGGAAAAGATTGTTACTTAGTATAAGTTTGATATTGAGTGGGATAAATTATTGGTAGATCACCTCTTTATCATAGTTTTTCTATTTTATGTAAATTATTGACTCTTTTCGTGAACAAGTAGTAGATTAGGTGATAGACACTTAGAGAAGAATTCAGGGAGCTAACCCTTTTCAATCCTAGAGAATCATCTCTCTTACAAGCTCCCACAAACTTGATGGATGATTCAATGTTGCATAAAATTTAAGGAATTTCATAAAACATCCTAATGTCTACAATTTGATGACAACATTTATGGCATGCACAAAGGGATAGATGGTCTTAATTGTTTTCATGTCAAGGTGAATGTTGGCCTCAACAATTCCAAGGTGGTAGAATCATTCTAATCCAACATTTGGTGACTCCAAAAGGTGAGAATATCTATTTTATATTAGTTTTTCCATATTATAGTTCATGGTCCTCACTAAATTATCTTCTAGTAGGCTTTCTAATCAAGTTCCTAAGCCTAAAACTCCTCTTGAAGAACACCACCCTGAACCATTTCTAACCTTTAGAGATCCTGAACAAGAAGGTTTTGAAGAGGAAGAAGAGGAGGTTGAAGAATTATTAGATTAAGAGGAAGAATAAATGGCTAGAAGACATCCTTTCCTAGCCTTCAACACCTAAAATCTAATTAACTTTCTTGTGTATGATCTTATTCCTCCTAATGCTACCAAAAGTCTCCAAAATTTCAATGGAGAGGGTCTTGTTACCCCATTCGAGCATATTGGGTACATTTTAAACTTTTTTAATTTTCACAATATCACCCAATCTAACATAGCTATTAGACTACTTACCATGTCTCTAAAGGGGAAGCAACTTGATTAGTATAGGACATTGGAAGGTGGTTGTATTACTAATTGGGATAGTTTTGGAGAGTTTTTGATAAGCATGTTCAAAAATAAGAGTGACCATAATTCACTAATTCATAGGTCAAATGTGATAAAGAAAGGTCCTAATGAATCAATGGGAGATTTCAATGAGAGATTTCAAAGAACATGACATAGGCCACTACATATTATGAGGCCTCCTCCAAGATTTTTATTCCCCACCTATCTAAAGTATATTGTCACTAATTTAGAAATAATGTTATAGTCAATGGGAGGATTTAATTTACCCAAGGCATATGAGATAGCCATTGAAGCTGAGAATAGTCTAATATAAGTTGGGAGACTACCTCCAAGAGTCTCCATGCCTTTGTTATCTCATAATTTAGTTGAAGCCCCAAGCATATCACAAGTTCCTAATACTAATTCCAAACCTAGAAATTTTCCCAAGAAGATGTATGATGATATATATAAGGATGAGATGATTTCATCTTTGCAAGCCCAACTCAAGCAAGTACAAATGTATGCAAATGATCCACCCTATCCTTAATACTATCCTTAGAAAGGCTATATACCTCCACCTTAATACAATAACCAAGGAAGAGGATAAGGCCAACAAGGTTTTAATAGTCATCCCAATAACCTATAATACTAATTCTATTCCATCAACAAAGGCTATTATTACAGTCCCCACCAATATAGCTCAAGGAGAGGAGAATTTGGATCATTAGAGGCAATCTCAAGGTCATTTTATGAATAATTGTGGATAAGGTAATCAATATTTTATAAATAAATAAGGAGCTACTCCTTATGTTACATCAAAATAAATAAATCTCATGTAAAGAGATGTTCAAGGAGAAGGTAGTAGCCAAAGTTCTAGTTTTATGAATTTCCAAGTAGAATATTATTATGTGTTGAATCAAAAAAAATTATTTATAGTCAACATAAGGGCTCAAAATAGGTATTTATTAGATATTATAGTATCAAAATGATTCCAAGTAGTGACTCTCCAAGCTCACAAAGTGTAAGTACTAATGTAGCAGATCTTACTAGTCACACTACTCCTCAAAGTCAAAATGTGAGAAAAGTTGACAAACCTCTAGTACACCAAGTTCAAGTTCCCTCATTGCCTTCAATAATGCAAGATAATGTGAATACTTCCTCTCTAAATATTATTGACTCTTTCAATAATACCAAAACTATCATTTCTCTTTGGGAAGTATTGCAAATGCTTGGTCAAAAGGAAATCCTACAAGAACAACTTGTTAATATTAATGTAACTCCTCAAGTTCCAAAGTACAATGGTGTCACCCTTACTAACACACCTAATTATGTTTTTTATCCCTCCACCAAATTTTAAAATTCTCTACCTTTTTACCTCATGTTCATTATGAGAGACAAATTGGTTCTCAACTACATTGTGGATAGTTGGGCGAGTACCATAGTTATGCCTAAAGAGGTTGCTGATAAATTGGGATTGAAATATGAGCCTCATATCAAAGGAGTTTTGTAGCTTCATGTAACTCCACCCAATAATATGGGGTTGGTTAAATGTTTGAAAGTTTTCTTGCATGATTGTCCAAGCTCCCCATCCTACAAGACATTGCGGTGGTTGATCTTCCAGCTCATTTTGCTATTTGCTTATCAAGAGACTTTATGGATAAGATTGGAGGGTACCTTAAAGTTGATTGGTATTTTATAGCTCTTATAAAAATATATGGAGATAAGTTAACTATAAGAACACAACCCTTGGAAATATTCCACATTGAAACATATATGGAGACAAGTTCAAATTAGAATTGTATGATTAGTGAGCAGGAAGAAGGTGCCATTGGTGGTGAAACATCATTTCCCCTTGAAGGTATTTTTGACCTTTTTATTGAATAGTATGGTACTAAAACTTATGATCATGATCCCTATGTATTCATAGAATAAATTAAATTAGGATTATATTGTATGCATGTGAAGAACATACCTATACCATCACTCATTAATGAATATAATGAACTTGAAGGGATATGGGAAATATTTTTTGATGGCTCTAGAAGAAAGGTAGGGGTAGGATCTGGTGTCATGTTGGTTTTTCCTTCAAATAACTAGTATTATTCTTCATATAGATTCCATTTTAGTTGTACTTGTAATGTAGCTGAATATGAAGGCTTGGTTCATGGCCTCTAATGGGCAAAGAGAAAGGGAATTAATAATTTTAAGGTATATGGAGATAATGAATTGATTATACATCAAGTGAAAAACCAAGATATAGACAAGAACCCTTTTCTTAAATCTTGAAAGTATAGGGTGTGGGATCTAATTGAGGAATTTGTTGCTTTCAATATTCAACCTATACCAAGAGACTCAAATAAACATGCTAACAGGTTGGCTATGATAAGATCACATTTTATTCTAGTTGTTGATGTAAGTAAAGAGAAGGACCAACCTCACATCAAGGTAATTGTGAGACATTCTATTATATATAATTACGTGTCTTGGTAAGTGTTTGAGATTGATAAACATATTATATACTTCAATCAAAATGAATCAAAATTTTCCTCAAAGAATCAAAAGATGCTTCACAGTCAATATGAAGAGCAAGTTATCCAGATGAAGACAAACAATATACTAAAGGGTCTATTTACTTTGGAGAGTGTCTTAAATTAAGATGATAAAATAATGAAGGAAATGGTAAGCATGTATACAAAGGAAGATAACTATTAAATAATCTTTATATTTAAGGACAAACTTCTAAAAATTGGTAAGACATGTTCTCTTTCCAAAAGTCAAGCCTTCATTGAATTGTGTAAAGAATTTCATGATATATTTTCTTAGGAATACAAGGATTTGAAAGGGTTTGATTCAAGTCTATCTAATCAAACCATTGAGTTAGAACCTAGAGGTAAACTAATTAGGCAAAAATAGAGGCCTATCAATCTCAAGATAGAGGAGCTCATGAAGAGAAAGCTTACCAAATTGATTAAGTCTAGGATTATCTTTCCTATCAAGCATTCAACTTGGGTAGCTAACCTTTTACCTATTCAAAATAAGAGTGGAGATATTATAATTTATATGGAATTTATGGATATTAATATATTTTCACTCAAAGAACATTACCCACTACCTTCCATGGAGAAGGTTTTATAAGTGGTGTCAGGTTCTCAATGCTTTTCACTACTTGATGGCTATTCAGGTTATAACCAAATATTGGTGAATGAGGAGGATAATTTCAAGACAAAATTAACCACAAAATGGGGAAATTTTTCATATAGAAATATGAATTTTGGTTTGTTTAATGATGGTGATACCTTCTTAAGGGCAATAGATATGGCCTTTAAAGGTTTGATCAATGAGTTTTTGCTTATATACCTTGATGATATAACTATTTATTCCAAAGATGCTAATGACCACATGAAAAATCTAAGGCAAGTATTTGAGAAGTGTAGAGAGTTTTGAGTTTATATTAATCCAAAAAATGTATCTTTTCTATTGTTGGAAATATGGTCATTGATGTCAAAGGTTTAGTATTATTGGTGATAAAGGCCCCATTGCATTTAATATTGTTTATCTTAGCTAATATGAGTTAATATTTATTTAATATTAATGAATATATATTTGGTTTCATATGAGACAAAATAAGGGCCCATGGAGAAGACGAAGAGTCACGGGATAAAGCCAAAAGAAGGATGGGACACATTTTCCCATGAAGAGTCATTTTGGGGAATACCAAGAGTCACCAAGTGAAGATAAAAGAGTATGGGCCAATTTCTCATGAAGGGAAACTTAAAGGAATACGAAAAGTCACCAAAGATAAAGACAAAAGTGGGAAAGACGTTTTTGGTCATGAAGGGTCACCACATGACTTTTCAAATGCTTGGATATGAAGGGTCATCCAAGTTTGGTGCCATTTTCCATGAGGAATGAAAGGTCACAAAGGGGGAAGGCCAAATGTCATTTGGAAAGCTATAAATAAAGGATTGAGTAGCCATTTGTAATGTGGAAGTGAGAGGTTGATTTGATATTGTAATATCTAGCTTAGAAGAGCAATTATGAGAGATGATTTGTATTTGTTATATCTATCTTAGAAGAACAAAAGTGAGAGAGAGGAAGGTGATGTTGTATTGATCTATCATTTGTTGAGATAACAACATTGAGAGATAGGTGTGTGGTATACACAAAGGGGTTGGTGCTCCTGTGGGTTGGTGCTCATGAATTACTGCTGAGTTGGTGCTTGGCAAAGGGGTTGGTGCTTCTATGGGTTGGTGCTCATGAATTGTTGTTGGGTTGGTGCTCGGCAAAGGGGTTGGTGCTCCTATGGGTTGGTGCTCATGAATGATAGCTGGGTTGGTGCTTGACAAAGGAGTTTGAAGCTCCTTTGGGGTGGTGCTCATGAATTAAAGCTGAGGTTTGTACTTGGCAAAGGGGTATGGTGCTCTTGTGGGGTTGTTCTCACAAATATATTTGAGATTGATTCTCTATGGTTTTTCCCACATTGGGTTTCCATGTTATATCTGGTGTCTCTCTCTATCTTGTGTGGATGTTTATTGTTTGAGTTTTATTGCATATCTTTAATGTTTGATTAAGTGGAATTTGGTTAAAGGAAAGATTTATAAGATATATAATATACTGATTCACCCCCCTCTCAGTATATTCCCTGCTTAACATCTATTTATGAAGGCAAATTACTAGGTCACAATATGTCAAAGGAAGGCCTATTTATTGATCCTAAAAGGATTAAAGCCATCTGGTCTTATCTTTTCCTCTACATAAGAAAGTGTTTAAAATTTTATTAGGAAAGATAAAATTTTTAATAAGGTTTATTCGATGATTTTATACTTTGGTAAAGGCTATTACAACCATGCTCAAGAAGAACTAAGCTTTCACTTGGACAAAGGAAGGTAAGAATAGTTTTGAGGCAATCAAGTAAGAAATTTACCAATCTCCTACTCTCTTGAACCCAAAATTTGGAAAGGATTTCATAATCCATACTTTTTATAACCTTAACATAATCTTTATTATGCTTATGCAAAATAATGTTGAGGAAATTGAACAACCCATTGTATTCTTTAGTCAAGGATTGGAAGATTATGAGGTCAAGTACACATTTATTGATAAGCAAGCTCTAACTATCATAAGAGATTTGAAAAAGTTAAGGCACATGGTTTCTGTCATGTCCCCTTTTCAGTTGACATCTTTAGAGTTGAGGATTAGCCTATTATGCGACCTTTGTCGGCTGATAGGATGGATAGAGGGTCATGATGGAGCTTGGCTTGGCTTTGATTAGCAGAATTTGTTTTAGTTAATTTAGGCTTTTTTGGGCATGTTTGTCTAAGATCCTATTATATAGGGAATGTTAGCATTCAGTGGAGCATCCCTGTTATGGCATGATCATGTGCGGAATCACTCCCTAGTTCACCAGCTTTGAATGGTTTGAGGATCCAACATATATTGAGGGAGATATTAATATTTGATTGATTTAATCAAATATTAATTATTTAGCATATTTTAATTGAGAAACCCTAATTCTTAATTATGAAACTGTAATTAGGGCAAGTGCATCTTTCTGGAGGATATAAGGGTTTCTTATTGGAGGGAGGTAGATTATGATGATTATGAGATTATTGATATTGATTATTGCTAAATAATTCTTCTATGAAGACTAAGCCAAGGGTTCCAAGATTCCATTTGCATTGGACAATGTCCACTCTTCAGTGTGTGTGATTTAGAGGTTGTGAGATATCAGCCGATCTATTGCCAATTTGAGAGATAGCTTCATACAGAAGTTATCACAGAGGTTTATAGGTTTGAGAGATAACTTCACACAGAAGTTATCATAGGTATTTCAGGTATTTATTTTATTAGTTTTTTGATTCAATAAATTATATAGATAGAGATCTTCTATATTAGAGCCATATATCTTGAGATCAGGGGTCCAACAAATAGGGTGTGCTATATTGGCAGACATACGAAGTCCGTACAGATCTATATAGATCCATGCAGAGACTGACATTGGCTGACCTCTTACTGACATCAGTAGGATAACGACACTAGGAAACTGATGGTGGTAGTATAACCGATGTCAGTGACTGTGTTTTTGACACAACAAGCAAGACGTACTAGATTTAGGTTTTATTCCCAGTTTGCGAAATACTTAGGTTTTTAAGACTGTATTTGAATATTCTTTTATATGCATGATAGAGGACATCTATTGTAATCATATGAGCAAATAAATAAGAGATTATACTATGATTTATTTATTTATTTGGAAATTATTTTGCAAAAATCACAATTTGTTCTTATTTCATACAAAAAATTAGAATATACAAAAAAGCAATTCAGATCTTTTGTCTTTCTATATTCCCTATTTGAAGGGGATATTACAATGGTATCAGAGCTTTTGTTAAAAAAAGGAGACCCTAAGAAATGGATATTACAATTTCAAACAATAATATACATGTCATGGACTCTCATCCTAACAGAAAAGAGTTCCTCTTAAGCAAAGACCTCAATGAGAAGAGAGCTAGGTAGATCACAAAGGTAATGGAGTGTGATGTTGATATCAAGGTAACCAACTTGGTAAGAGGAAAGGGATTGTGTGAAAATTTGGATTTGGATATTCAAGGGAAAAATGAAGAGGTCTTGGTCAATCAAGTTCATCCCCAACTAGCTGGTCACATACCAATTCAAAGTAAGACACAAGACATCAATGGTTTCCTCCAAAATGGTGATTGTCTTAATGGTTTTAAAAAGTTACAAAGAAGGTATTTTAGAATGAAAACCATTCCTTATTTTCTTGTATATGGTATTCTCTTTCATAAGGATGTGAATGGTGTACTAATAAGGTGTGTTGATAATGATCAATTTGGCATCTTGATGGAAAAGTTTCACAATGGTGTAGATGGAGGTAATTTCTTCCCAAAAATAACATTTGCAAAGATAATGAGGGAAGGGTATTATTGGCCTTGCCTATTCAAGGATTGATACTCTTGGGTTAGGAGGTGTCCTTAATGTGCCTTATTTATAGACAAATAGAAACTTGTAGCCCTTCCATTGAATCTTGTCCAAGTGGACCAGCCTTTCATGCAATGTGGCCTTGATTTCATTGGTATGATCAACTCTCTATCAAGTGCTAGACATAAATGGATATTGACTGCTACTAACTTTCACAAGGTGGGTAGAAGCTATTGTATTGAATGAGGTAAATTAAAATGCAATCTTGGAGTTTTATGATAGTATCACAACAAGATTTGGGCCCCCCTATACTATCATTTCTGATAATGCACTTGATTTTATGAGTGCTAAAACTTTTGAGTGGGAAAATAAGAATGGAATTTACTTGAGTACCTAATCCAACCATTAGCCTCAAGATAATGGGTTGGCTGAGTCTAGTAATATGAACCTCATCAAGATCATCAAGAGGACATTAGAGAATAATAAAAGAGCATGGCACACCAAGTTGGAGATAACCTTATGGGTTGACAGGATTAATCCTAAGAGATAAATTGGTAACTCTCATTTTGTCCTTTTCTATGTGAGAGAAGATAGGTTGTCCATCTCTCAAGAGCTCACTACTATAGGACTTGCACATCAAATAGAACTAATAGAAAATACTCTAATGGAAGTCAAATTGAAAGAACTAATGCAACTAAAAGAAGCATGGGACAATGCACATAATACCATGAAACACCACCAAGTACTCATGAAGAAAGCCTTTGACAAAATATCAAGTACAAAAGTGTTCAAGGAAGGTGACTTGGTTCTAAGATGGGATGAGGATAGAGAAAAACTAGGTAAACATACAAAGATTGATGATTTATGGAGTGGCCCTTACATCATCAGCAAGTACAAGCAAAACAAATCCTTTTAGCTTGAAAGATCCCAAACTAAGATTGAAAGCAAATAAAATTGATTTCCACTAATTACATCATTCAATCAATTGGACAAAGATATAAAACTGAATGTATCTGATACTATAGCCCAGATGTTATAAAATTATTATAGATTGGTCTCAAAACCCAATTATTATAACAACTACTAAACTGGAAATAAAAACCTGGGATTGCATACTCTCGGCCTACTATGTCCAGAAAACACAGTCGCTGACGTCAGTCGATGAGGATGCCGACATCAGTCAATACCCTACCGCCGTCGGTTGTCTGAGGGTGACCTTTGCCTGCCTGTCTGACTGCCTGACTGCCGGTGTCAGTCTCTAGTCAGCCGATGTCGGTCTGTATGCCGATGCTAGTCTCTGTAAAACCCTGCGGCCGAACTATGCCTTTTCCTTACTCTGACCTTGTGGGTACGGCCTGGTGCCGATCTATCTATCTGTATGGATTCCATACCAAACCTGCTCTGACTATAAAAATAAATAAACTTGGGATCAAAACATAGGATAAATACCTGGAGACTTCTGCATAGGCTGAACCCTGATATCCTCTGTGAATGGCCCTCTGAAGCTCCTGATCTGACCAATATGCACAATCTGGATTCCATCTCGAATCCACCTCTGAAAAAGGGCTGGGTTTTCATCCAAATCTTTGCCAATCTACTGAAGGGTTTTGTCCTCAGAGATTCCAGCTGAATCACCGATTCTAGCTTCTCAGAACAATTTTTGTAAAAGAAGATATTAGATAATGCAAATGCTTTGCTTTCCCCTTCTTTTAAAGCTTTCCAAGGAAACTTCTAGAAGAAGTCAATTTTATTTTCATAATAATTTAATTAATTAATTAAACCATTTTAATATAAAATTGGGGACATTACAGTCCTCCCTTCCCGGAGATTGCTTGTCCTCAAGCAATTCGCTCCTGATACCCAATACCAACTACCTGGATGCCATATTAATCTCAAAAATTTGCAAATTCTTCTGTCAGAAACACCATGCTGGAAAATATTTGTGACTACATTCACCTTATTTCTCCTAGAGAGTAGAGTGATAACCCTCAATATGTAAGTATCAAATTCACCATCACATACCTTAGACTTAGAAAAGGGCCGCTGCGCTACTCTGATTAACAAACTCTCACAATCCCCATAAAGATGTTGACTTATAATTGGAAAGGAAAATGCCCTGCAACAAATAGAATTTGTTACCACATCACCTATAAAATGAGACTCCATCCTATGAGATGACCCCTCCTTAGGTCCTCCATCTTGTGCTGCCTTCAAGATAATCTTCCTTCCCCCAGAAAGGAATTCTAACTACATATGGCAGTGATCAATAATGTAGCACCCAATACCCTATAACCACTACATGCCCAAGACCACATCATAATCCTCTAAAGGAAACACATAAAAATCATCTGTCAGAGTGTAATCCCCCATCTGAATGCTAAGCTGTGGAATCCGTTTGGTACAACCCAAAACTGCACCATCTACCACCTTTACCCCAAAACCACCAAACTTCTCATACTGTAATCCATGCCTTCCCACTAACCTCCGGTCAATGAAGTTATGTGTATCACCTGTATCTACCATGCTCACTACCCACTTACCCTCAAGTGTACCTTTCAACTAAAAGGAATGAAAGTTAGGATAACTGGAGAGAGTAGCCATAATTGCTTTTGCTGATGCCAAAGGCTCTGGGGTGTCTAACTCCAATTGTATCTGATCCTGCTCAATATTATCCTCAATTTCTATGTCAGGAACCTCCTCATCTCCACACTTAGAAGTTACCTCAATCAAATGAACCTTTCCTTTACCCATGCAACGGTGGCCTGGTTCCCATGGGTCTTTGCAGGAAAAACATAACTTTTTCCTCCTCAAGTCATTCCTAGTCTCTTGATTCATCCAAGGATTTGTAGAGGATGGCCCTTCTTTAATTTGTGGTGTATTGGCCTTCTGTATAGGCCGAGATTCTGTAGCTATTTTCTTATCACCCTGATAAGAAGTGGGAACAGTATCCAGTCTCAATCTCACATCAATGGCATCCTTAAGAGTGGCTGGTTGGAAAGCATGTACCAGTCCCTTAAGTCTATCCTGTAATCCCTCAATAAATAACATCACACTCCATCTCTGAGGCATATCAGGTACCATAACCGCAATACGTTGAAACTCATTAATATAAGTTTCTACGTGACCACTCTGTCTAAGATGAGCCAACTCCCTGTAGTAAAGTTTTATATCCTTACAGTCAAATTGTGCAATAAGTCTCTCAGTGAACTCAGCATAGGAGTGAACTAAAGCATGATCCTGGGTGACCAATCCATGGTGCCACCAATCATATGCAATCCCCTCTAGATGTAATACTACAAACTGAATGGCCTCACGCTTAGGCATGGGCCTCAAAGAAAGATATATGTCCAGCTTGTGGACCTAAGCTCTTGCACTAGTCTCTCCAGAACCATTATATGAAGCCAATGCAATCTTCCCCGTAGCTCTATTGAGGTCATGATTATGCTGCTGCTGTGGTGTTCTATTACCCTGATCTCCCCTGAGTCTAGCTGTGTCTCTACGCTGTGCACAATACTAGGGAAAAGGGAAAACCTCCCTAACCTCTTGGGGTAAAGCTCTCCACTCTGCTGTGGCTGCCAAAACAGACTCTTGGAACCCCATCTTTGGTGGTTCTACCTATACTGGTTGTCCACTTGGTACAAACTGAGGCAGTAATGGTCTATTAGGAGTAGGTGTATGATGATGATGTCGCCTAGAGGAATGACGGGAGCTCCCCACTAAAGAACGGGAATGGTGACTATGCTGACTGGAGTGATGGGTATGATCACTACTAGTCATTGAAGCTGATCTATTCCTTCTACCTCTATGTCTATCCACCTCTAAAGGCTCCATGGTATCCTGTAATCGGTCTAGAGCCTGAACAATCCTGGGCTGGGTAGTGATGAGGGTCCTCATCATCTCCCTTTCTTCTTCATCCTGGTTTCTATGGGCATTCCTCTATTCTTCAGCCATGATAGGTGGCTGTCCTAAACCCAACTCTCGCTCGTACTGAGCTCTACTACGTGTAAAATATTTATGGCTTCTATCAAATCTTCCAGGATGCATAGAAATAAAATATATTTACCCCTACAGGCTGGCAAGATGCATGGCTCTGATACCACTGAAAGATCCCAAACTAAGATTGAAAGCAAATAAAATTGATTTCCACTAATTACAGCATTCAATCAATTGGACAAAGATATAAAACTGAATGTATCTGATACTATAGCCCAGATGTTATAAAATTATTATAGATTGGTCTCAAAACCCAATTATTATAACAACTACTAAACTGGAAATAAAAACCTAGGATTGCGTACTCTTGGCCTACTGTGTCCAAAAAACATAGTCGCCGACATCGGTCGATGAGGATACTGACGTCGGTCGATACCCTACCACCATCGGTCATTTGAGGGTGACCTTTGCCTGCCTATCTGACTGCCTGACTGCCGGCATCGGTCTCTAGTCGGCCGATGTCAGTCTGTATGCCGATGCCGGTCTCTATAAAACCCTGCGGCCGAACGGTGCCCTTTCCTTACTCTGACCTTGTGGGTACGGCCTGGTGCCAATCTGTCTATCCGTACGGATTCCATAACAAACCTACTCTGACTATAAAAATAAATAAACCTGGGATCAAAACATAGGATAAATACCTGGAGACTTCTGCATAGGCTGAACCCTGATATCCTCTGTGAATGGCCCTCTGAAGCTCCTGATCTGACCAATATGCACAATCTAGATTCTGTCTGGAATCCACCTCTGACAAAGGGCTAGGTTTTCTTCCAACTCTTCACCAATCTACTGAAGGGTTTCATCCTCAGAGATTCCAGCTGAATCACTGATTCTAGCTTCTCAGAACAATTTTTGTAAAAGAAGATATTAGATAATGCAAATGCTTTGCTTTCCCCTTCTTTTAAAGCTTTCCAAGGAAACTTCTAGAAGAAGTCAATTTTATTTTCATAATAATTTAATTAATTAATTAAACCATTTTAATATAAAATTGGGGACATTACATAGCTGACGAAAATGAATGGAGAATAATTACCTATCCTTATGAATAGGATACATCTAAACTTCTGCTATTAGTCCTTATAGGTCTATCTTGTAAATAGTAGCATAGGCTTGTGTGTTTAGTCTAGTTTTGTTTTTGCTATTGTGTTTACTAAGTGTTTTAGCTCACACATGCATGTTTCCTTTTTTTTTGTTTCCTAAGTGCTTAGTAACACAAATGTGTCTTTGCATGTGTGTGTCTTGTGTAATGTCATTATCTTGTGGTCAATCCAAGGCCTGTTCATGAAAATCTAAGTATTCATTTTGGTTGACTCCATGCCCAATGAAAGGATTTAGGAAATTGGTTTTAGGCATAGCAAGCATGCCATACCCAAGAATCACCAATAATGTTGGCCAATTTCTAACCCCAAGTTTGCAGCTTTCAAATTTGGCTAAGTTTATTACTTAGATTTGCTTTAGAAGAAATGTTCTTTGGTAATGCCTACAAAAATACCAAGTGTTATTTCTTTCATAAATTCCATCTTGGCCTTTTTTCTAAGCCTTTGCCTAATTCTTTCAAGTTTTTTGTCTGAAGCATTTTACTAAATTCTTTCAGACTTTTTGTTTCAGGATTTTCCTTAAGAGTATTTCTTTAAGCTTTCTTCCAGCCAAGTGAAATTATTTTGAACAATTTTTCCACATGATTTTTCCAAAGGTACTTTACAATTTCTCTGAAGGACTCTTTCAAGCCAAAAGGGACCCTTTTAATTTTTTTGAAGGGCACTTTCATTTTTTTGAAGGGCATTTTTGAAGTGAAATGGACCAAAATTTTTTTTTCAAAGGTACATTTCACTTTTTTCAAAGGTAACTTTCATTTTTCCGAAGGGTATCTTTTGTCAATAAAAGGTCAACTTCAGTTTTTTTGAAGGATCATTTTTAACTTTCTCAAAGGGTATTTTCTTTGAAAAGTGGTCACTTTAATTTTTTTTGAAGGGGCACTTGCATTTCTAAATTACCATTTCCAAAATCCTAAAGGAGAATCTCTAAAATCCCAAAGGACCATTACAATTCCAAAGGGACCAATCAAAAAGATGTAGGAAAGGAAATGAAGAGAAGGAACTCTAAAAGAATTCCTTTAGACTTTTTATTTGAAGGAATTAAATAAGAAGAATTCATTCAAAATTTTTTCTTGAAGGAAATGAAAAATAAATGAGCTTGAAGGAAAAGACTCGACAAAATATCTGAGAAATTAAACATAAAAAAATAGTTTTGGACAATTTGTTTGAAGAAAATATTCAAAAATAAAAGTTCAAAGAAAATACCCAAAGGAATGATGGCGTGCAAGAAGTCAATTGTAAACTATAGAGAATAGTCATTGCTATTCAAAAAACTTGATAGGAAAATAAGAATAGAAATGGATGTGTAAAATGATCTAATCTTGAGCATCTAGAGTGGACTAAGTGAGCAAAATGGATAGGTTGAAGGAGTGATTCATTGCTAGTAGCTGACCAAGTCAAGTAGCTTATATAAAATTGATATATATAGGTGTCTAGATAATAAGTAGTAGTTAGAAAGAGCATTTTATAACCACCATCATGTGTTCTAGTAGAATGATGTGTTGGCCTTTTTGTTGTTAGTTTTGAACTCTCATTGATGATCTTTGATATAAGTAATTTATTATGCCACTCGTAAAGGTTTGATTCCACTTGCCACCATTCTCATGACTTATTTTGGACAAGTAAGAATCTTTACATGGAATTTATCACTCATCCATCTCTCTCATATATTTTTAACTAATTTTCATGTCTATGACATATGTCCTTGTGCCTCTTCAACTTCTCCTTTCTTGCTCTTCCTCAAAGTTTCCATCAATTGGGCCATTTTGACCATTACATATAACCACATTTTTGGTATAGCAAAATGCTACTAAAATAACATTGCACTTTTATTTTAAACATTGAATACAAGACAAATTTTGTGTTTTGAATTTTTGTCTGAGTATGTGAGTGATGTATAGCAGAGCTGAGTGATAACATTATCCTTACTCCCTTTATCCTTCATGTTTGACTAAAGGTTTTGATATTAATAGGTCATGTGAAGTGTGTTGAATGTATCAAAATCTATTTAAATTATGAAATTTTATCTATGGTGTGAAATATTCCCCTTAGGTTGATTACCTTGTTGATTGTCTCAAGCATGTTACCTTCACATTGAAACACTATGTTAGTATCTTTCAATGCATGGAATTAGTCTTGGAAAACATTGTTACTCAGTAGAAGTATGATAGTCAATGGGATAAATTCTTTTTGGATCACCTCTTTATCATATATTTTTTATTTTATATAAATTTTTGAATCTATTTATGAATAATTAGTATATTAGGTGATAGACATTTAGAGAAGAATTCAGGGAGCTAGCCCTTTTCAATATTAGAGACTCATCTCTCTTACAAGTTCCCACAAACTTGAGGGATGATTTAATGTTGTATAAAATTGAATTAAATTCATATAATGTCCTAGTGTTCATAATTTGATGATAATAAGACTCACTCAATCTCCCTCCCATACTTTTGAGTTGTAAAACATTATACAGACAACATGTAAAAAATGGTGCTTTTGACCATTTTATATGTTTTTCAAGTTTTAGAAGGAGTCTAAAGATGAAAAAAAATTTAAGAGGAATATTAGGATTTTATATAAACCCTCATTTCCATTGAATTATTTATATCAAATCCTAAGTGTTCAAA
Organism: Torreya grandis; assembly: GCA_037957365.1. NCBI lineage: Eukaryota > Viridiplantae > Streptophyta > Pinopsida > Cupressales > Taxaceae > Torreya > Torreya grandis. The sequence continues at coordinate 98,077 of JARHVA010008125.1, forward strand.
CAAATAGCTTCATATCTACCTATCGAAATTGGAATAGTGACCAAAGTAGTGAAGAGGGTGGAAAACTGTAAGTGAGCTGATTTGAAGGTGTCCCTAATGCTTATAAAGCCATATAAGGTCTAAATATGTGTCAAAACCTCCCTCCAATGTATTTTCATGGGAAATTGAAGCCAAATTTGAGGCCAAGTGTGCAGAGTGCATGAAAGAGGCATTTTCTTGATAGCAAATGATGATAGCTCATTTTAAAATGATTTTAGATGACCAAGCCTACAACCAATTCATGGAGAGGAAATTATACAACCCTTACCATTCATTACAATCATCAAATCTACCCCTAATAATTTTTTTGACGTTTAAATAGGTCCAAATCATGAAGGTAGTTTTCTAAGCCAGAATGAGGAGTGTCATGCCACTTTTCATGAGTTTTATGAATTAGATGGACACTTTTCCTTCCTGACCTTACATTTTTCATCCCATATCCTCTTACCATGCAAAATTAAATGATTTTCTTAGTTTTAAAAGTGTCATTACTACCCTTAGATTTATTTCTTCTCCTCTCTCTCAAAAGTTCTATAGGAACTATCCATTTTGGCCATTGTAACTTATGCTCCACTTGATTTTCTTGAAGCCCTACTCATTTCCATACCATTTTATCAATAATACTAATGCTTATTTATCTCTTAATGACTATTCATAGTGTTTTATACTTGAATGTTGGATCATGTTTAGTGAAGACTATGGATTTCTTAGCATGTTGTCTCATTATTTCATCCTATTTACAGTTAGAAAGCTTCCTCTTGAAAGGTATATGAAATGTTCTAGAAAATTTCAAGGATTGAGTGAGTTATAATAATCAATAGGTCCATTCAATGGCTCTTTTCTAATCATCCTATATTTTACCATTAATCTATAACCTCATAATGTAACATTGATCTAAGAAGATGCAGATTGAAGGAGTGTATGTTTGGCTAGTCCTTTATTCTCATGTGTAACATGCTATTGGTTTTAAGTAATAATATTATTTGATGTATCACCTCCCTTATAATAGTTTTATTTTAGTTATCTCTCTCCCTTTTTACCCCCCAAAGTTTACGTGTAGTATCAATCCAAAGTGGTACATTGAGGGATCTAGCCCTATCTAAAGATTGACCTCATCCTTAGGCTACCCACAAACATAGAGGTGTTTTCCTTTGTGCCACTTGGATTAGGAGAGATTATTAATCTCCTCAAAGGGTTAAAATCTAAGTGACAATAGTTTTTAGAACACCTAGTGGGACTCTTGGTCCAAGAGGTTGAAAGATTTTTTTTGTTGTTTTTCAATAATTAGCCTTTGTAGGCATCTATCCAAAGATCAATGGTGGCTCTAAATTTATATAAGTTGGTCAAGTATCCTAGGTTATCCTTTCAATATTATTTGTAAAATTTTCCTTTGTGTTCTTACATTTAATGAAGTTTCATGGATAATTTTGATGTTGAGTATTGTTTTACATAAGTTGGTGAAACATATCAAGCTTATGGCTTTCCCTATTATCCTTGGTGTGATCCTTAACATTATTTTTATGATCCCTATGAAGTCCCACATGGCCATTATTAGCCTTATCAAGATTCTTTCTAGTCATATAGCTGGCCTCCTCAATGTCTTGCTCCCCCTAGTCAACCTAGACACTTATCAAATCAATCCATTTAAACCTTAAAGAAGATACTGTTGGGCTATGAGAAGTACATTTTGGAGCTTGATACCCTAAGGAGACATGGTTAAAATGTTCCTAGACATTTTATTCAAAAGGTAAGAGATTCATTAGAGATAGTCAAAAGATATTATGTACCTATTGAGAGAGCCAATTAGCAAAGGCTCACAAGTGAATTATTAGATGTGAATGGCTTGATTGCATCCTTCGAAGATAATATAAGAGTTTAGGAGGATCAAAATAACTAATTATATTAGGATTCATATCCACTTCTCCAAGTTTTATATCGACCATATTTGATTTCTACTCATGATCCCAATAAAAATTTCCAAAGTCATCCTTTCAAAAATCAAGTGGAAGAGAGAGTTGAAAAGACTAGCCTTATGTTTGAAGAAAAACTCGATAGGAAATTTGAGATAGCTAATATGCATATGAAACAGTCCATGTTATGTGACAAATAAGTGTAATTCAAGTCCTCATTACCCTCTCTTATTTCATCCCCACCTCAAGTGAAGACTTATAGATATGAGATTCCAATTTGGAGACAAGGTGGATAATCTAAGCCTAAGGAGATCCTAAGTTTCCTAAATACTTCATCCACACCTCAAGATACTTCACCACCTCAAAAGGATACTCATAATGCTAATATCCAAATCTGGAATAAGATAGTGGAGTCATGTGGAAAGAAAGAGGAGGAAAGTCTTGATAAAGAGTGTGAAATTGAGATAGAGCTAGATTTTATGCAAGTCCCTCCAACCCTTCCTCAAGAAGATTCCTGTGTTCCATGTCAATACTCTTGTACTCCTCATCCTCATGAAGATTCCTATGAAATTATAGAGAGATTTTTCCAAGATAAACTAGCCAATAAAATAGAAGATCTAGAGACTACGATAAAATTGGTAATTCAGGGTGTGATGGAAGGTTTAGACCTAAAAGAAGATCTTATGCCTAAATACACCCCATCTACCATTCCTCAAGAGAGTAATCAATATAAATAAGATGTTAATGAAGTGATTTTAAAATTTAAGGAAGAAAAAAAACTTTTTTTAGCCCAAGGCCTACCTCCCCTTCCTCAAGAGCTTCTAAAATAATCCCTTACACCTTTCCTTCAATCTGATTGTGAGTTCTATGCGCTACCTCCACCAACTAGTTCATATTGTCCTCACCCCATCACCATTTTCATTTATGTACCTATGGTATGGAAATATAAAGAGGATAATTTGGTTGACAAAAAACTAGAACTCTTGCTTGAAGAAATACTACATCTCTGGTAGCCTCATTGGGCTAGGTCACATGATTTCAAGATGCTTAGTCTTGGCATCACCATGAAGGAGAAGGAAATGGAAGATCTTGTGGTTCTTTAATAAGACTCTAAATATAATAAAAAAAATTTAGATGATCATCTCAATTATGAATATGAATGTGTTATTATAGATAACAATTTTAAGTCTTTCTCAAAGAGGTTTCAGCCCTAAAAAACTCTCTTTAGACCAATGTGCAAGATGTTATTCTTGGAGATGACCCAATACCTCATCTTGATCTTCAATCACCATAGAATTCATTAGATATTGAATAAAACTAACTTGATGGCATCATACATCAAGAAGAAAATATTGAAGAGGTAGTGGTTCTAGAGGATGAAGAGGACAATGATGATTGGCATATGAAAATGAAGCTCTTATATGAGTTTAAAGATATTTAACAAGTTAAGGGAAAAATAAATTATAAGGTGAAGAAATAATATTCCATGGAGGATAATGATCAATATTGGATAGAGTACACAAATCTCCTTAATGAGCTAGAAGAACTTGTAGATGATAAGAAACCCAATCTTATTGAAATCTCTATGGATGTCAAGAATGAGGTTGTAATTAAAGATACACATGTGAAGGTTGAGGCTATTTCAATGAAAGAAGAGCTAATTTATATAGCCAACCTATTTGAAACTTCCTAGTTTTCAATGAACATCATGCTAATAAATTTGGCAAACATCATGAAAAAGTTGGAGGAATCAATACTAAGGGATAAAAGGCTACATGTCTCACTAAATCCTTCATGTCATGAACCAAGAAGAGTTGAAAACATTCCATTTTATCCAAGAGGGATTTTTAATCTTAGGATAGTTAGTTTTTGAGTTAATTTATTTAGTTTGGTGTGTGTGTTGCATAGGTTCTCATGAAGCACATGTGTGTTTGTATTTGGTTTATGTGTGTCTTTTGTTTTGTATGGTTTAGGTAGTCATTGGTATTGTCTTGATCAAATATTATGGTCAATGGTAAAATACTTCTTGTTTTTATTAGACTTTATTTGAATCTATAAACACAAGGGATTGATGAGGCTATTGGTCTAGTTAGTATAACGTGCATACTACCTCTATGAGTCACCAATTTGTTAACCAAATTAGAATTTTAAGTCAAATTAGGACCCCTATAGATAAAAAATGAGATTTAAATGTTATAATATATTTTCATGGGGTATATTATATATCATTTTATGTCATTTAATGTCATCCTAGCCTTGGTCTTAGTCATATTAGTCATTTTTTTTATTTTTGGTCATTTAGTGAGCTTTTAGGGGTCACAAATGCAAGTGGAATGGTTCCATAGGTAACCAGGTGTCCTTTTTTCCTTTCAATAATAAAATATGTCAATTTTCCTATCAATGATGTTAGTTACATAAAAAAAATTAGGTTGTATAAATTAAGTTCAAGAAACCAACTGAAAAAGGGAGCATTTGGCACTTGTACTACTCATGGGGAAGTGTGCCACATGAGAGAAGATAATATAGGGAATATTAATTTTCATCACACTCATATAAATTATTTAAATTATCTATATGTTCCATTTTTAATCCAAAACCATTCTACTCCTTCCTTGCTTTCTTAGACATACATAAGTGACCTTTAGGTGTGTGCTTAGTATGGACAATTGAAGAAGTTTCAGGGAAAATAATTTTGGGAGGTGATATTAAAATAATTTACCTTAATTTACGTACCAATATTTCAATTATTGATCAATTGTGACTTATTAATCATCCTTTATAAGATGACAATGTTTTTTTTGCTTATTATTTCATGTACCCTATAGGTTTTGCTCCATTTTGGTCAAATCCATACTGACCAGTTAGTGATGTTGACTCTAGAGGATGTTTGATACCTTATAAAATTGTATCCATACTTATTTTCATGTTTCATTGTGTTTTTATGGGTAATTTAGTCCATGTTGAAAGGAAGGTGCCACTATGTGTAGTCTTAGTCAAATTTCTTCATGTTTTTAGAATATTGGTTTCTTATAGAGGTCTCATGTAGTTGGCATATGGTGTACCATAGGTATAAATTAAATATATTCACCTCCTTACATGTTTTGTATTCACCATATCATTTTTGGGTAACTTTCAGTCTTGTCATCTGCCATAGTCAAATCCATGTTTAATTTCATTTTTAGCCATGTTGGAATACATGTGGATAACCTCTTTATCATGTCCTTGGAGGTTTTTATGAACTATAATGATGTTTAATATTTATAATTTGGTGATAATATCAATTTATTCTGAATCCAATCCCTTGATGCATGAGTTATTTCATGTTCACTACTTGCATACAACCTAAGTGCACCTACAGAGGTCTCTCTTTAATAACATCATGATGGAATAAGATATTTGGAAGATGATCCAAAAATTTTGGAATATTATAAGTGAATTATTGAAACTAAATAAGGCCTAAAATTTATAACAATATCAAAATCTTTGGTGACTATCTAAGTTTTCATTCACTTCTTGTAGACAGGAAAATGTGCATCTACAGGTGGCCTTGACAGAGAGTTAATGGGTGTTCCTAAGGTGTTGGAACAAGTGATGAGTCTTTCCTTAATATCCTTGTGTGTTGTGGAGTTTATATTAATCTCATATAAATTTTTAAACTACTAATTGGACCTTAAATAACACTTCAAAGGTGATGACTGAGTTTTCAGACCAAATCCCTAAACTGTGAAAACAAAAGCCCATGAGCATTTTATGAATGACATATGACATGGTTACATGGGTTTTTGATTCATTATAATGATATTGGATGGTATTATATATCATATAAAATATAATTTAATATTTTATGGGTAATGGATTAGTATAGGATGGTGATTGAGTTTCTTAATGTTTCTTACAAAACACTAAACTCAGGTATTGATGTCTAAAGGATTTTGATCAAAAGGTGACCTTGCACTCCATGATTAACAATTATATACTATGACATCAAGGTGGAATGGTTAAAATTGGTTAAATTTACATATATTACCAAAATTATCATCAAAATTAGATGATAATCTTTGTTTTTTTCCCACGTATACCTAACGGTCCCCTTTTCACCATAAATGTAGCCTACAGGCTAGTTGTAGGGTTATCAAAAGGACTAAGATTGATAGCCTTGATAATAGACTTATTTAAAAATGTTAAAAGTAAAAATGTAGATAGAGTATGTTTTAGGGAGATTAAAATTGGTTTATTTCTTGTCAACAAGGTTTATATCATCTATAAGCACCTAAAGGAATAGGAAAGATAGGGTTTCTCAATCGAAAGGTAGGGAAGACTTACTTTATGAGCTTAGGGTATATGTGATGGGATAAAGAGAGGTTGTAATGATAAAAAATGTATGTTGAAACCTCCATTAATAATATTATAAAATTCATATTCCCTTAACATGATTAAAAAAACCTATATAGACCCCTTATGACCCTATGAGCACCTACAACCACTATAGAGGACTGTTACAGGTAGTTCATAGGAGATGTTACTTAAAATTATTAACACAACTTGATATACAGTATATGGACCTATACAAATTAAAATTTAATCTAATGGGGAGAATATGAGGTTTTGGACACTATCCTTAAGTTAAAACCACACATAATCACCTATAGGTACAACATTTTGGAGTAGGACACAATCAATGTTAAAACTCGGTCTTGAGAAGTTCAATGTATAGAAAGGTATATGGAAGATTATATTTGTAAGAGATAAAAATAAAAATTCCATAATGATAAAATTTTTCTCATATAACATTCATGACAAACATATAATATAAAGTAAACCTAAACAAACATTACACAACCCATACCTTGAAACCCTGTGCAATCTATCTTCCATATAGTCTATCTTAAAGTTTGAAGGAGTTGAGGAGCCTATTTAAATAAATATGGGATATTATTTTTTTTAATATTGTATCTAATAATTTAATAATATAATAATATATTAATCTTAATATAAGGAAATAGGAGAGTGTCCTCTATTTTATCTCAGATAGAGGGCACTCCCTTATGAATAAAGCTGGTAGGGTTTGAAGAATAAGGTATAAATATGAATACAAGATCCATATAATAATTTAATGAGGGTGTATATATTTTAATTTTATCTAAAAAATAATATTAAAATAAACATAGAGGGTGGAATACCAATATAATGATCTAGAATCTTAAACTTGCATGCAAGTTTGTTAGGCCTTGAGGAGGCCTAGTGCCCAAATGGGAGATCATTTATACTTATAGACATAGGTATTATTTATAATATATTGTAAAATGTTAATATGGGTAAAAAATTGGTAATATATCTTTTTAAATGCATAGAAAACATAAAGAGACCATATTTGGTCTTTAAGGTACAAACAGGCCTACTAAGCATGGCTAGGCCTAGAATCTAAATGGGGATTCACTTCTATTTTTCACATGAGGTGAGTGTTAAAAGATATTTAATAATTAATTTGTGGTTAATAATAAGTTATAAATCTTATTTAAGGCATATAAACCACAAGGAATCCATTTTTGGCCCAAAAGCAACACCAAGCTTGTGCAAAAGGTGAAAACAAGCTTGATAGGAGAGGTTCAAACATTCACATCTCTTTTGATTATTTTAGTTGGGGAAAAATAGGTTTATAGGAGTTATAATATATCTTTAAAAATAAATTTGTGGAATTATATTGAAATTCCAACATTGGAGATTCATGAACAAAGCTTAAGAAGGAAAACTACTTAAAACCCTTGAAAAAACTCAATTAAGACCCAATGGAGAAAAAAATATTATAGAGCTATCCAAATGAAATAGTTTGATAATGAAAGTTATTTTAAATTTTAAAGGACTCACTAAATCTCCCTCATGTACTTTTGAGTTATACAAAATTGTATGGATAGGGTGAAAAATAGGGTACTTTTGACCATTTTATATGTTTTATAGGTTCTAGAAGTAGTCTAAAGATGAAAAAAAATTTAGGAGGAAGATTAATAATTTTTATAACCCTTCATGTCTTTTTAATTATTCATAACAACTCATAAATTTTAAAAAAAATAGCTTCATCTCTACTAGTCAAAAATGGAATAGTGACCAAAGTAGTGAAGAGGGTGGAAAACTTCAAGTGAGCTAATTTTAAGGTGTCCATAATGCTTTTAAGGCCATGGAAGGTATTTAAATGTGTTATCCACTCAATCACATGGATTTTCATGTGAAAATAAATCCCAATTTGATGCCAAGTGTGTAGGGTGGATGAAAGATGCATTTTATTAACAAGTGATGATATCTCATTTTGGGATGATTTTAGATGACCAAGCCTACAACCAATTCATGGAGAGGCATTTATTAAACCTTTACCCTTAATTACAATAATAAAACCTATCCCTAATAAATTTTTTGATGTTCAAATAGGTCCAAATAATGGAGGTAGTTTTTTGAGCCAGAATGAGGAGTTTCATGCCACTTTTCATGAGTTTTATGACTTAGATGGACACTTGTGCTTCCTAACCTTGCATGGTTCATACCATATCCTCTTACCATACAAAAATTATTTTATTAGATTTAAAAGTGTCCTTGTGACCCTTAGACATATTTCTTCTAGTATCTCTCAAAAGTTCTATAAGAATTATCCATTTTGACCATTGTAACTTATGCTCCACTTAAGTTTGATGAAGCCCTGCTCATTTTCATACCATTTGATCAATAATACTACTGATTATTTATCTATTTATGACTATTCATAGTTTATTCTACTTGAATTTTGGATCATGCTTAGTGAAGACTATAGATTTCTTAGCATGTTGTCTCATGCTTTCTTCTTATTTGCAATTGGAAACCTTCTTCTTACATGGCATATGAAGTGTTATAGGAAATTTCAAGGATTTATTGAGTTATTATATTCAATAGTACCATTAAATGCCTCTCATTTATTCCTTCTATCTTTTTACATTCATAGATAACCTTATAATATAACATTCATGTAAGAATATGGAGATTGAAGGAGTGTATGTTTGGTTAGTCCTTTGTTCTCATGTGTAACATGTTTTTTTTTAAGTTATCATCTTATTTCGTGTATCACCTCCCTTATAATATCTTTCTTTTCATTATCTCTCTTCCTTTTCACCCCTCAAAGTTTCGGTTTAGTATTAATCTAAAGTGGTACATCAAGGGAGCTAGCCCTATCTAGAGATTCACCTCATCCTTAGGCTATCCACAAGCCTAGAGGTGTTTTATTTTTGCCACTTGGATTAGGAGAGCTTAGAAATATCATCAAAGGGTTAAAATCTAAGTGAAAATAGTTTTTAGCACACCCAATGGGACTCTTTGTCTAAGAGGTTGAAATATTTTTACTGTTGTATTTCAATAATCAGCCTTTGGAGGCATCTATCCAAGGATCAATGGTGACTCTAAAGTTCTATAAGATGGTTGAGCAGCATAGGTTATCCTATTAAGATTGTTGGTAATATTTTCCTTTGTGTTCTTACTTTCAATGAAGTTTCATGGCTAATTTTGATGTTGAGTATGTTTTACACAAGTTGGTAAGATATATCAAGCTTATGGCTCTCCCTATCAGCCTTGGTGTGATCCTTAATAGTCTTTTTATGATATTTATCAACTCCAAAATTTCCATTATAAACCTTCTCATGACTCTTACTATTCATATAGCCATCCTCATCAATGTCTTGCTCCCCCTAGTCAAACTAGACACTTCTCAACTCAATCCATTTCAACCTTAAAGAAGAGATTATTGGGATATGATAAGTGTATTTTGGAGATTAATACCCTAAGTGGACATGGTTAAAATGTTCCTATAAATTTTGTTCACAAGGCAAGAGATGCATCATATCTGGTCAAAAGAGAGTGGATACCAATTGAGAGAGCCAATTGGAAAAGGCTCATAAGTGAAATGTTAGATGTGATTGGCTTGATTCCATCCTTAGAAGATAAACTAATATTTATTGAGGATAATCATAAATAATTATATCAAACTTCATATCCACTTCCCTAAGTTTTATATCAACCATATTTGATCCCTACTCATGATCCCAATCAAAATTTCCAAAGTTATCCTTTTCCAAATCAAGTGGAAGAGAGAGTTTAGAAGACTAGCCTTGTGTTTGAAGCAAATATTGATAGTAAAATTTATCTATCTAATATTAATATGCATTAGTCCAATTAAATTTAAAAATAAGTGAAATCCAGTCCCTCATTAACATCTCCCATTTCATCCCCTCCTCAAGAGAAGACTTCTAGATATGAGATTCCAAGTTGGAGATAAGGTGGAGAATCCAAGCCTAAGGAGATACCAAGTTTCATAAATAATTAATCGAATCCTAAATTTGAATCAACACCTAAAAATGGGAATCATAATCCTAAAATCCTAATCTATAATAAGATAGTGGAGTCATGGGGAAATAAAGAGGAGAAAAGTCCTGATGAGGAGTGTGAAGTTGAGATATAGCTTGATTTTATGCAAGTCCCTCCCACCCTTCCTCAAGAAGATTATTGTGTTTCATGTCAATAATATTTTACTTTTAATTTTCATGAATATTCCTATGAAATTCCATAGAGAATTTTACAAGATAAACAAGCCAAGAAAGTGGAAGAGCTAGAGACAAAGATGAAATTGCTAAGTCAAGGTGTGATGGAAGGTTTAGACCTAAAAGAAGATCCTATGCCTAAAAACACCCCATCTACCCTTATTAAAGAGATTCCTCAAGAAAAATAAGGTGTGAATTAAGTTATTTTAAAATTTAAGGAAGAAAATCAAGTTGTTTTTTCCCAAGGTCTACCTGACCTTCCTCAAGATCTTCTAAAACTATCCCATACACTTCACCCTCAATTTGATTTTGAGTTCTATGTGCCACCTCCACCAACTAGTTCATATTTTACTCACCCCATCACCATTTGCCTTGATGGAGATATGGTATAGGAACCTAAATAGAATTAATTGTTTTACAAAAAATAATAACTCTTGCTTGAATAAAACCTACCTCTTTGGCAGCCTCAATGGGCTAGGTCACAAAATTTCAAGATGCATAGTCTTAGCATCACCATGAAGAAGAAGGAAATGGAAGATATTGTAGTTATTGAATAAGACTCTACATATATTCAAAAATTTATGGATTATCATCTCAAGTATGAATATGAATGTGTTATTATGTATGGAGAATAATTTTAAGTCTTTCCAAAAGATGTGTGTCTTTTGTTTTGTGTGGTTTAGGTAGTCATTATTATTGTCTTGATAAAATATTATGGTCAATGGTAAATTACTTATTTTTTGTCTCAAACTTTATTTTACTCCATAAACCCAAGCGATTGATAAGTATAATGGTCTAGTTAGTATAGCAGGCATACTACCCCTATGAGTCACCAATTTGTTGACCAAATTTGACTTTTAAGTCAAATTAGGACCCTTGTAGGTAAAAACATGATTTTTATATGTTTTATGTGGTATAATATATTTTAATTGGGTGTAATATATGTTATTTTATGTCATTAAATGTCATCTTAGCCTTGGTATTATTCATATTAGTCAATTTGTCATTTTGGGTCATTTAGTGGGATTTAAGGGGTCATTAATGCAAGTGAAATGGTTCCCTAGGTTCCAAAGTGTAATTTTATTATTTAAATATTACATTGGGTCAATTTAATTATTAGGGATGTTAGTTACATAATAAAATTGTAGTTTGTCTAACTAAAATAAAAGAAACCAACTTAAAAAGGGAACATTTAACACTTGTACTTTTCATGAGGAAGTGTGCCACATGAGAGAAGATCATGGAGGGAATATCAATATTACTCAAAATTATATCAATGATTTAAATTCTTTTTAAGTTCCATTTTTAATTCAAACCCATTATTCTACTTTTTTCCTTTCTAAGACATATAGAAGTGACCTTAAGGTTTGTGCTTAGTATGGATAGCTAAAGATGTTTCAAGGAAAATGATTTTAGGAGATGATAATAAACTTATAGACATTAATTTTAATATAAATAGTGAAATTATTTATTGAATATTATTTATGAATCATCATTTACAATTTGACTATGTTTTTTTTCTTGCTATTTCATGCACCCTATAGGTTTTGGTCTATTTTTATCAAATCCATACAAACTAGTTGGTGAGGTTGACTATAGAGGATTTTTTGATACCTTATAAAATGGTATCCATACTTATTTTCATGTTTCATGGTGTTATGATGGGTATGTTAGTCCATATTGAAAGGAATGTGCCACTATGTGAAATATCATTCAAAGTTCTTGTTTGTAGAATGTTGGTTTCTTGTAGAAGTATCATATAATTGGAATATGGTATACCATAGGTATCAAAGACATATATTCACCTCCTTCCACATTTTGGTTTCACCATATCATGTTTTTTGTAGCTTATAGTCTTTCCATCTCTCACAATCAACTCCTTGTTTAGTTTCACTTTAAACCATGTTGGAGTACATGTGAGTAAACTATTTTTCATGTCCATGGAGGTGTTTTTAAAGTATCATGATTTTTTTTGTTAACACTTTGGTGAAAATATCAATTGATTATGAAGTCAATCCCTTGATGCATGAGTTATTTCAAGTTCACTACTTGTGTATAGCGTAACTTCACCTACATGGGTCTCTCTTAGGTAACATCATGATGGAGTAAGATATTTGACAGTTGATCCAAACCAATTTAAATCATATAAGTGAATTTAGAAACTTGGAAAATGACTAGAATTTATCAAAAGATCAAATATCTTGTTGACTATCTAAGTTTACATTCACTACCTATAGATAGAAAAATGTGCATCTATAGGTGGCCTTCACAAGGAGTTAAATGGTATTTTTAAGGTGTTTAAATAAGTTACGAGTTTTTATTTGAGATCCTAGTGTGTTGAGGAGATTATATCAAGCTCATCTAAAGTGATAAACTGTTAAGCAAACCTTAAAGAACCTTTCAAAGGTGATGACTATGTTTTGAGACCAAATCCCTAAACTTTGAAAATAAAGGCCTGTGATCATTTTTTGAATGACATATGACATGGTTACATAGGATTTTGATGATTTATAATGATCTTTATTAGCATCCTTTAGCATATACAAGAGACTTGAAAATTTTTAGGGGAGAAGGATTAGTAGAGGATAGTGATTGAGAGGCTTAAAGTTAACTAAAAAACACTAAACTCAGGCATTGATGTCTATAGGACTTTGATCAAAAGGAGACCCTGCACTTCGTGATTGATAATTATAGACTATGCCAGTAAGGTGGAATGGTTACAAGTGGTTCAAGTGACATCTATGACCAAAAGGATCATCAGAAGGAGATGATAAGTGTAGTCATGAAAAATGTGAAATTATACAACTTTAGTATGGCTAAGACACCTAATCCATAGGTCCTCATGTTTTCTCACACAACCCTTATAGGCTACTTCTTTCACTAATTCCTAGTTATCCAAAGCTTTTCAAACATAGCTTTTTTAGACCCAAGCAGCCCTTTTAGGCCAAAATCCATCCCCCTAGGTCTCATCCCCTTAAGACAACAACACCCAAATAGGATAGAAGCACTAGAACTAAGGTGAGCTATTTTTGGTGCTATTATCCAAGTTTATTTTTGCCTCCAAAGGTCATATTATTCTAGTTCCTTATCTTTTCCCTTGTTAGCCTAACATGAATTCATTATATTTATGATCATCTATTTCCCTATAAAAGGCCATTCAAAGTCCATTTAGAAGGTTTGGAACTCATTTTCAAGAGAGACACAAGAATACAAGCAAGTACACTCAAGCACTCCATATTATTTTCATACAAACTTTTGATATTATTTAAAACCTACTCAAATCATTCTACCAATCCCTAAGTAGTTGAAGCATATCCAATTTTCCATTCTAGATTCATTGATCATACACAAATTTCACCAAACACTTTAATGGGAGAACTACATTAGCTTGATCCCTATTCAGAGTATTGGTATGTAGGCAATGTTCCTACACATGGGGTGTGAAATTCATCTAGCATATCCTTTACACACTAACCCCTTCTCTCTCTTTCCCAAGTTTGCATTCAAGTTCAAGTACCAAGAGCTCCTAAGGGTTTTGAAGATTATAATAGACATATAATGAGCTCTACAAGGTTCCAAACCCTAAAATTTTAGTGATAGGATAACACAAAAATTCCAAATAGAACCTAGAAAGCTCTCAACCTCAAGACAACAACACTAGAATAGGACTACAACACTAGATAATAGGGTGTCCTATTTTCAATGCTCTTAGCTAATTAAGAAATGAAGTCTAGAGACTTGTTTCTAACTATTTCTCAATCATTTTCCTCTAGTATATGACTTTTTCTTAGTCTATATTAGTCAAAATAAGCTACGTTCTAATTTCTCTCACTTCCTGCTATATTTAGAAAAGTTAAAAACATGATCTATTTATACAAATTAATAGGTTACCTTTGGCATATTTATTTACTGATTTACATTGCTTAGACCCTTTATTATTTAGGAATATAACTCTAATATTCTAAAAATAATAAAACATTTGGTGAACCCAACTTACTTTGAATTTTTGCACAAAAAGCATAAAAACCCTAGGGCTATTTATTTTTGACTTTTTTACAATATTTCCTTGATTTTTCTTAAATTTAAAATCATAAAACTACAAATTAATTAAAATATTTTCAATAAATTTACCCAAACCCTAGTTTACACATATTAGGTCCTATTTGCATAAAAACACTTTCATACCACTAAAAAATATATATTTCTAATTTTAGAAATATTTTTTAAAAATGTCTAAATTTTAAAATCTAAATTTTAAAAATTTCCCTAAATTTTTCAAATAATTACATCAATTTTGAAAATTTTATTTTCAAACCCTAGTTGCATTAACTAGTACCCAGTTATTTTTCCAAGTTTTTTCCAATCATTTTCATGAATTTTAGTTGAATATTTAAATAAAAAAATAAATTTCAAAAATTCAAAAGTTCATATTATTTTTCAAATAATATTTCTAAAAAATCCCTAGTTGCATGTACTAGCTCCTTTTTTATTGTTGAAGTATCACATTACATGTTTCAAAGACTTGTATCTTTTTCATGCATATTCCAATGCTTTGGTTAGATTATATCAATTTATTTTTCTACTATCATCTAATTTGTTTTACTTATTCCACCTAAGTTCCTCTAATCTCTTCCTTTAAGACAAAGTGCAAGACTTAGTGGCAATCCTCCTGAGTTCACCTAGATTCCTATAACTTGACCATATACCATGGATAAACAACTAATTCAGGTTCCAGTCATAGATTCTACACATCTAGATTACACAAATTTCAATAAGAATAATTTTGACAAAGAGCATTATGAAAATAATAATGATGATGTAAACACTGATGCTCATGCTCCACCACATTGGACTACTGATCCACTTTCACCCATTGTCGATAATGAAGTTGTACTCAACTAAGATTTGATTTTACAAAATTTCAAAGAAAGAATTAAGGAATAGCCTAAAAATAATACACTAATTATACAATCTATCATGAAAATAAAAAAGGCTAAGTAATTCGAGTCTTCAAGTCATTCAAAGCAACTAGTTGCAAATGACACTATGGGGGCAACTATGTCTCAACCACCCCCTATAGCAACCTAACCTTATTCTATGCCACCAGTTGTAGCTAGTACATCCCTATATCCTAATGTGGTATCCCTTGTGCAATATATATAATCTCTTCAATCCAAGGTGTAACATCTTGTGTAAGGTATCACTATACCTATGTAGACTTTGGATTATTTTTATCTTTTGCATACACCATTGGCATGTCACATTACTTCTACACCCTTGCCACAAGGATTTGTTCAACCCAATCTTACTCTTTATGATGATAAGGGTGATCTAGAGAGATTTGAGAGATTTTCACGTAGCATGTTTGGATTATGTACCCAATAACTGGATACTTACCAAAAAAATTCCATGGAGCCAAAACGATTATGCCTTACAATGGTTCTATAGTCTATCGAATCAGTCAATCATGACATTCAATCTTTTAGTAGACATTTTCCTAGCACATTTTAGTATCAACATTGGTGATAAGGTCTTATATGCACAAATTTCATAGAAAAAATATAGATCAAATGAGACTCTCACAAATTATGTTCTTAGATAAAAGACTATTTTGGATAAACTAGCTAGCCCCAAAGTTAATAAAGAGCTACATAACATCTTCAAATACAGCCTTTTATAAGCACTAAATGAATCTATTTTGTTCAAAAAATTATTTTCATTCACTAAATAAAATCATACACTCAAATGAAAAGAATTCAAGATAATTTAAATGGGAAAACTTAAGTATTCAAGTATCCAAAACACAACTAATAAGAGTAACAACAAAGTCCCATACAAGGTCAAAATCAATGATAATAAGATTAAAAATAAACCAATATTTAATGCATCTTCTGAGCCCCCTCAATGTGTGGTTCTATTGACACCTCCCCATTATGCATTTACCAATCTACTAGTTTCTCCAGCCAAGGTTTTATAATAGTGATTTTCATAGGGCACCAAGCTATACAACAAATAGATGCATCAATTTGTGACATAAGAAACATAATTTTATTTATGATAATCTACTTCATTTGGGCACTTCAATTGAGCCTCCAAGGGAAAAAAAACACATTAAAAATATTTAAAAAAAAATCAGATCCATTTCCATAGCATTCTAAACAAGAGCAAGGGGACACATCAGGTGTTCACCATACATACTAGGCACCTTCAGTTGAGTCACATCCTGTGAGTTGTATGATAGGGGTGTATGAGTCTTGAGATCAAGCCAAGTATTTGATATATATTTTAGATCATGATGTTATGGAGGATAATATAGGTTAAAATTCACTATCTATTAGATCACATTTTTAAAATCAACCTATTTGTAGTGTACTCATTGACAATAGTTATAGTCTTAACATGTGTAGTTTCACACTTATACAACATTTCAGATATTTGGAGTAGGATATAACTTCAAAAGACATATTTATTAGTGGTTTTAGTGGTAATATATATATTTCATTAGGCAAGATAGTGTAGACACCTATAATTGGCCATCAATAACCTTAAACCAGGGTTTTGACCAATTTCTACCCAAAACACATAACTTAGCCTAAAAACATTAAAACATGAAAAATGATGTGAAAATGACATTTTAAGTGTTTATTTTAGCCAAGGTATCCCTAAATGGAGAAATTAAATTTATGGGCTAGCTAACTTTGATCGGTCCATTTCGAGTCAAAATGCCAATTTTGTACCCATGTGCTCTAGACTGCTAATTCCTATCAAGTCTTTTACACAAGACTCATGCCTTTATTATTTGTTTTTGGTAACATCCTAAATGGGAATAAAATTCTAACACATCTGGAAATGCCTTATAATTTTAATCCATTCAAATTTCGGACCAATAAAAAGACATTCTGATTAATTTTAATAATTTTTGCATAAAGTCCTTAATCATGCTTAAGAGCTAATTAACCCAAATTAAGGACTAATTAATAATTCCATGGAAACATGTTGAATACTTTTTTTTGGAAATGAATATGGAATAATTGTATCATCAAGGGACCTCATTTCTTGGGAAGACATCCCTAGGCCATAAATGCCACAAATATCAAGATTCATGCCCTCCATGCCTCATCAATGCCTTCTATGATGCCCTCCATGCCTCTTAATTTCACCTTCTTCCAATGCCATGATGAGGTTAATTATAAAATTAATTATGAAAATTTAATTAATCCTCAACCACACATCTCAATCTTGAGATGGATGGCTGAGGTTTATTTTAATAAAATCTAAAAATCTATAAATAGGAGGCCTCATAACATCATTTCTAAGCTTAATTAGTGCAAAGTTATAATGCAGGATTGGTTCCAAAAAGATTCAAGCAACTAGTGTTATAATTCCAAATTGATTCCAAGCCAAGCCAAGCCACAAGCCAAATGTGTCAAGGAGTGATGGAGGTTGTCAAGCTTCCATTGCTAAGGTCTTCATGAGCACAAGCTGAGAAAGCCACCACAACAAGCACTTTGGAGCATCTAAAGAAGGTAAATGAGTTTTCTTTTGCATTTTAGTTGTGTGTTTTATTCATGATTGTTAAATAATCTCTCCCTAGTGTTTAGGCCTAGAGATGTTATGTTATTAGTGTGTTTATTTCAGTTTGTTTTCATTTTAGAACTAACATCGTACTAACCATCCTCTCTTGAGTTAAATTCCTAGATCACGTAATGGTACAGCTGGTGGGACTAGATGCATCTTACACATGAAGGAGATCCTTTTGAAACTTTAACATACTTATTTGAGATCTTAAAAGTCTTGAAAATTTATTTTCTAACTTTATTTTACCATTTTTGGTTGCCATGGTTTTTACATAGTAACTAACATCGATAAAAATATTGACATCAGTTACTTGGCTTAACCGATGTCAATCAGCATAACTAACATTTTGATCCACATCCCTTCTCAGGGATACATCTCCCCACTGAGGTGATCATCGCATGCCATGTGTCTGATCAAGAATCACCTCGGGTGCTTCATGGCTAGCCATATAGGGATTTAGAAGAGGACCCAGATCACTCTGGAGCTTTTGGCATGATGGCCAGTCCTGCTATTGGTATTAGAGCTAGGTCTCAAGGTCGAGACCCACAAAAGTTGGTGGGCATGATCCACATCCCTTCTTAGGGATAACATCTCTCCATAGGGACCGATCAGTGCTTGCCATGTGTCTGATATGGAATCACCTCAGGTGTTATAGGGGCTAGCCATATAGGGGTCTAGAAGAGGACCCAAATCACTCTAGAGCTTTTGGCATGATGGCTAGTCTTGCTATTGGTATCAGAGCTTTGATACCAATAAAAAGACTAGTTGTCATACTAAAATCTTTGGAGTGATCTGGGACCTCTTCTAGATCCCTATATAGCTAGCCACAGAGCACCTGAGGTGATTCTCGATCAGACACATGGTTTGTGATGATCACCTTAGTGGGGAGACATATCCATCAAAAGGGATGTGGATCATGCCCACCAACTTCTATAGGTCTCAACCTTAAGACCTAGCTCTAATACCAATAGAAGGACTGACCATCATGCCAAAAGCTCCAAAGTGATTTGGGTCCTCTTCCAAATCCCTATATGGCTAGCCACGAAGCACCCGAGGTGATTCTTGATTAGACATGTGGCATGTGATGATCACCTTAGTAGGGAGACGTATCCCTGAGAAGGGATGTGGATCATGCCCACTAGCTTCCATGGGTCTCAACCTCAAGACCTAAGTCTGATACCAATAGAAGGACTAGCCATCACACCAAAAGCTTTAGAGTGATCTGGGTCCTCTTCCAAACCACTATGTGGCCTAGGGACTAAAGCACTCGAGGTGGGACCCAGTCAGACACGTGGCAGCAGTGTATCACTATCCCTGAGAAGGGATGTATGGATCATGCCCACCAGCTTCTGTGGGACTTGACCTTGAGACCTAGCTCTGATAAAATAGAAGGATTAGTTGTCACACCAAAAGCTCTAGAGTGATCTAGGTCCTCTTTTAGATCCCTATATGGCAAGCCATGAAGCACCCAAGGTGATTCCCAGTCAGACACGTGGTGTGCGATGATCACCTTAGTGGGGAGATGTATCCCTAAGAAGGGATGTGGATCACATTTGTTAGATCTTAGTTGGTTGTAACTAATGTTGATGGTATTGATTGACATTGATTACTATGATTTTTCCAAAACATAGACCTGAGACCTACTTTTCCAAAGTTTATTGTTACAAACTCAAAAGGGCTTCAAAGCTAAAGGACATGCTAATAATTTTGATATAGGACCATGTAGGATTTTTTCTCAAAACATGTTTAAATCAATTCTACATGCTTAAAATTTGATTAGGAACTTTGTTTTGGTGTTTAACAAGGAATTTTTAGATGTTTTTGGTGAATGTTTTTCAAAGTTTACAACTAAAACTAAGGGGTCAAATGAACACCACCAAACATTTCATTTGGGTATAAAATTGAACACACTTGTCAATTATTGTTTATAATAGATATTTAGTTGGATTTTTTTTGGAAAAAAGAGGAATGTTTCATGTATGTTCTTCCATTTGTCCCCTGTAGGGAACCCTTGGAATCAAAAGTGCCATTCTTATTACAAGTAACCTAGTCCAAGGCTTAGAAAGAAAGTCATCTAAAGCACTCCCCAAAAACATGTCAAAGTTTGGGTGACCTTGAAAATGACCCTAAAGTCTTTCTATTTTCATGCTTTCTTTATTTTTATGCATCTTAGCTTGTGAGGGGGACTTCATCACCTCCTCTAAGTTCTTTAGGGAAGCTTTGACTTGGGGTTTCATCTCCTGATATTGACTTCATTTGACTCTAAAATAGTTACACATGGGATGTAGTGGCACTTTAGATATAACACTACGCTGAGCGAATAACAAGAGTTAGTGATTGAAAAAAGGACTAAACCTTTTTGCAACAAGATTAGTGATATAGAACCAAAATTTGTGCTTTTTTGCATTGTTTAACATGAAAGTAATTGTGTAATTGATTACCCTAGTGACATTTTGAACTTGATAATTTAGTCAACCCTACATGCCATACCCTTTCTAGGATTTATACAATTATACTTAGTGTATTTTTGGGTCTGTTGACCAAATTTTGCCCACAAGCAAAATTTTTGGTCCCCTTCTTCCCTTGCTATTCAATCCCAGTCACTTTTAGGTTGCACAAGTTCATGCCATGGTTCTTCAGCTTGGTTCAACACTTTGGTTTATCCCCTTGGTTCAATTGGGAATTGGTTCATGCATCTTCAAGTTCAAACATCTCAATTCAACATTGGTTGAACCGCTTGAACCGTTGAACCAATTTCAGTTCAATGGCTTAGTTCAACGAGCTTGGTTCAAGGTGAGTGGTTCAATGTTTGGTTCAATCGATGGTTCATGCTTTAGTTCAATGGTTTCGTTTGATGATTTTGGTTCAATGCCACCAGTTTAATGCTTGGTTCATCGCCCTAGTTCAATTAGTTGGTTCATTAGCCAGTTCATCGGTGCACAATGGTTGAACCATTGAACCGTTGAACCATTTTGGTTTAACAGCTTGGTTCAAGGGTATGCCAATTGGTTGAGGGGTAGTCTTCAAGTTCAAATACCCTTGTGGAGGGTAGGCACTTCAAAGGAAAGGACTGGGTAAGTTTAATTTTTGTCTAAGTTTAAATTTGTATAAGTCCCAAATTCCTTCAAACTTTTTGTCTAAAGGAATTCCTTCAGACAAAAAGTCCAAAGGAATTTAGGCACAAATCAAGGCAAAGGCAAACCTAGGGAGAATTTCTACAGACTTTTTGTCTATGGGAAAATGTCTATAGACAAAAGCCTGTAGAGAATACTCAAGGCAAAGACAGACCCAGGGAAATTGTCCATGGACAAATGTCCATAAGAACCCGGGAGACCGTCTGAAAGAATAAAGGACCCACCGAAGGACCTTGAAGGGTAGGTGCCATTGTGGGGGACTCTCAGCTGAATACAAAGGTCACTTTCAAAGGCTAGAGGCTCACTTTCCCTTTGAAAGGTGACAAGGAGATACAAAGGCAAAAATTGCCTGTAGAGAGGGCCGACAAAAGCAAAGCCGTAAAAAGTCAGCGAAGGACCTGATGACATTTTGATAGGGATGAGGAAATCTTAGAGGCTATCAAAATTAACAATGCAAATTAGCTGTTGGTTTTCAAACCAATGATGGCTGTGTGAACATCAAACTTAGAACAATGAAATAGTCGTTTGTCTTCAAATGAAAGAGTGTTAACCATGAGAGCCTAGAATTTAGCGACCTGGTATAAGTTCACCCCCAAGGGCCGAGGAGCCAAAAGAGACAAAATAGAGAAAGGACAAAGTGACAAGCATGGAATGAGCAAGTAGATAGTCCAAGTGGTGAAGGGAAGTGCCGATTCAAGAATTGACTCCAGCAGGTGAAACAGTGCCAGTGAATTGACCATTAGAGGACACAGACAACTAGCAGTGTAATCAATTTTCTCCATGTCACATTAATGAGTAGACAAACCATTTAATCACCTTGATGAAGTGGCCTTACAAATAGACAAAGCGTGCAGCTCATTAATGTTTTGAATGACTTGATCTTCCCATTGAGGGGATGAAAATGGGCCACTTGTAAAAAAGGGGAACCAGATTGGCCTCCTTTCTTCTCCTATATATTTTATGACTTGTCATTTAGAAAATATATCTTCCACATTTGTAAGGCACATCCCTGGCAAAATTTCACCTGAATCAATAAATGCATTTTAACCTCTATCTTGGATAGACATTTTTGAGTATGTCTTGAGTGTTTGTTTGTTTGTGTTCAGTCATTATTTCTTGATGCTTTCACAGGTTCAACGCCAACATATTTATTGTCTACAAGGCACCATCTCTATAGTTGATAGGAGGAGAGTTCTATTTGGGGTGTAGAAATAGATAAATAACCTTTCAGTGTGCCTCTCATAGTACCTTTGGTGAACCTCTATTCTTTGTGTTTTCATTAAAACCTCCCTATCAAGCTTTTACAGTCTGGTCCTTCTGCCAAGTGTGAAGCGTATGTGTGCATTCATCTAGTTTTAAGAGTAGATGTGAGAAGGTCATTTTATTTTGGTGTATCACTTCTTTAGAGTAGTTTGTTTTCCTGCAATCTCTCTCCCTTTTCATCCCCCCCATTATATCTATATATATACATGTATTTGCACTTGTCATGATGAAAATGATGCATCAAAGGGAGCTAGCCCTTATCTAGAGACTCTCCCCTTCAGCTTCACCAGTCCCATAGGTGAGGGGGAGTTTCCATAGTTATGAGGAGAAGGCAGGAGCTTGGCCTCCTACCAAGGGTGCAATCTTTGACGTCAACTATTTTGGTAGGCCCAGTGGGACCCAATTTGACAACTCAATAAGGTTTTACAATTAATTTTGGTCTTGTTACAACAATATAAGATTTCTAGCATCTAGTGACTCCACTTGTAAGAACTTTAGTTTTCTAATTAAGACCAGTTTCTTAACTTTTTATGCCTAAAGTCACCACAAGGTTTACTTCTAAAGGGGTTCCTTTCGATTTCATTGAGTTGCCTTTGAACTTTGTAAAATGGATAACATTTGAGAGGACCCATCCTTATCCAACAATACATCCCCCTAGACCTATTATAAGGGACACATACATAGCATAGCCCCAGTTACAGCCCATCCCAGCTATGGCATTGCCTTTTGTAGCTTTTCATGGTCAGACCCCCTCAAACCTACCATGTTACAATCCAATTCTGGGAACAACCCTAAAAAATGTGCCTTCTTTTGATGGAGAGGGGCCCATTACAGTCATCAAGCATATTATGAATATTGCTAACCTCTTCAATATTCACAATGTAACAGAGGAAAATATCACCATCAGATTACTAGCACTGTCTCTCAAAGGCAAGGCTCTTGACTTGTATGGAACTTTGCCTATAAATTCAATAAATTCTTGGAATGAATTGGGCACTTAGTTGACAGATCATTTTGGGGAAAATAGTGATGGCCTCTCACTTGTTGAGTAGCTGACGACCATAAAGAGAGATCCACATGAGTATATGCAAGATTTCAACACGTAGTTTCAGAAGACTTGGGATAGAATTCCCATCCTGGTAAGAACGACTCCTAGCTATGCTTTCCTATACTATTTAAGAGCATTAAACAATGATATTGTTGTGATGATACAATCCATGGAAGGGCATATACTACCATCTGCTTATGACATAGCCATAGTAGCTAGAAATTGCTTAGTACAGGATGGGAAAATAACCCCTAGGCCTCACATGCCACTTTTCCTAGAAATGCTACCTCCAATTTAGACCGTTACTCCCACATTATCCCCTTTACCTAGCATTAAGAAACTAGCTATTGTTCCATCCAATGAGCTTCATGAAGTTAAGAGTCTGTTATAGAGCATGTCAAACGAACTTGTAGCTCTTAAAAGGCAACAAGCTCAAAGAAACAGACTGAATCAGGGATACCAACATTATGGTCATGCTTCTAAACCCCCTTTCCAAAACTATAATCAAGGATAGGGTTAGCTCACTCAGACTAGACCATTTCAAAACTACAACTCAAGCCCTCCATCATCTAAAGTCATGGTGCTGGTTCAGAATAATCTAGTACAAGAGCAGCTAGGTTGTTTGACCATGGGATATGGTCAAGAATAGGCTATTTACACAAATGAGGTGATGAGTTATTTCTAGAATGTAAAAAATTAGGCAGCTACTCATTCCCAGATTTTTGAGGCTCTAATCCACCTAGCACATGTAGTAATTAAGCCCAACCATATTTTACCCTCATGAATCATCTGGAGGGGAATTTTATTTAGTGAATTATGTGGGCATTGTAGACAATCAGGTTGATTGTGTTGTAGCCAACATAATATTTAATAGAAGAACAATGGGAGAAGCCTAGGCTACCACTCAAGTGGTAGCAACACCTTCTCCATCGCACTCCAATTTAATGGCCCCAAACTTCAAATAGTCATTTGTACCTTTAGCCCCTTAGCCTATGGCTCAGGTTGGAATCAGCCCCAAAGAAAGCCTGAAGGGAGGCAGTCCCCAGTTTAATATAGTGGACCAGATGAAGAAGCTGCATATGAACATCTCTTTATGGGATTCATTGTTTGTTCTAAGATAGAAAGACGTATTGAAGAAGGAATTGCAGGAGCTGGATCAACAAGTTATCCCAGCAAGCACTGATAATGTCTTGATTATGAATGGATAGCCTTCCACTTCAGGTCAGGTAAAGAAGGAAGGGAAATGTCCCCCTTTCTATGTATCCTTGGTCATAGGGGATTTCTTGGTACATAACTGCATCATTGATAATGGGGCTAGTACCTCAGTGATGCCCAAGTGCATAGCTGACAAAATGGGACTGAAATATGAAGAGATGAACAAAAGAGTCATGTAGCTTGATGGGACACCTGCAAAAATAGTTGGTATTTTGAAAGGTTTAGGCTTGACATTGCATGCTTGTCCAACCTTCTTAATTCCCCATGATATAGTGGTAGAAGATGTTCCTCCTTATTTCACAATTTGCTTGTCCAGGGACTTCACATCAAAGATAGGTGGCTATCTAGCAACAAATTGGTCCTATCTAGTTTTTAGAACCAAGTATGGGACCAAGGTAAAAATTGAATATGAGCCACTCTATAAGGACCATCTAGAACCATATTTTCCCAAGGTAGTGAATGTCAGTTACACCATTATCGACCCAGAAGAGTCCCAGATAGACCAATCTCTATCCTCTGCTCTTGAAGGAGTTACAGACCTACTCTTGGATGAGTGGGGAAATGATAACTTCAAACATGATCCTTACAAGTTCATAGAGGAGACAGACCTTGGAGTCTACTACATGCACAAAGAGGATGCCTTCATACCAAATATAATGAAGGCAGGCCAAGAGGACCTAAGCCTGTGGCAGTTGTATTTCGATGGTTCTAGAAGTAGGCTGGGAGCTGGTGGTGGGGTGATGTTAGTCTCCCCTTCAAAGGATAGGTATTTTTCAGCTTTTTGTTTTCATTTATCTTACATAAGAAATGTTGTAGAATATGAGTCCCTTATCCATGGTCTAGAATGGGCAAGAAAAAGAGGAATTAAAGAGCTGCAATTTTTGGGAAACAGTGAGTTGATTTTAAATTAGGTGAGAGGCTTGAATTTGACCAAGAATTCTTTGCTAAAGTCCTATAAGCATAGGGTCTAGGACTTGGTGGAATATTTCCTCACTTTCAATATTGCCTCCATTCCCATAGAGTAGAATAAACAAGCAGATAGGCTAGCAGTAATTGGTGCTCAGTTTGATGTTTCTAAGGAAATAGGTCAAGATTGTGGTTTGCACCACTTGAAGGTGGTAGTTTAACCCTCTATCCCTGAAAACATTGGAAATTGGTAGGTTTTCAAAAATGACCAGTAAATAGCTTTCTTCTTGAAGGAGGAATCTGAGTTCACAACATAGAACCAGGTGCAGTTGTAGTAGAAATATCGTAACCAAATTGTTCAATTGAAGAACAATAAGCTCCCTAGAGGTTTAGTCACACTTGAGAGCATCTTCAATGGAGATGACCAATTGAGAAACAACAAAGCATCCATCACAACTAAAGAGGAGAATTACAAAAGGGTTGATATTTTTAAAGACAAGCTGCTTGCACTTGGAAAATTCTGCATGATTAAAGAAAGGCAGGGTTTCATTTTGTTGTGTCAGGAGTTCTTCGACATTTTTGCATCAAATTACAATGATTTGAAGGGATTCGACCCTAGACTCACCCAACACACCATTGAATTAGAAGAAGGCACTAGACCAGTCATGCAAAAGTAGGGACCCATCAACCCAATGATTGAGCCCCTCATGCAGAGGGAACTGGCCAAATTGATTGAGTCTGGAATTATATTTCCAATCAAACATTACTCCTGGCTGGCCAACCTTGTTCCTATTAGAAAGAATAATGGGGAGATCAGGCTATGTGCCGACTTCAAATACCTTAATAAACTCTCTTTAAAAGACCATTATCCCTTGCTAAGCATGGAGTGGATCCTTTAGAAGGTAATTGGTAGTGAGCATTTCTCCCTCCTAGATGGTTATTCGGGGTATAATTAGATTCTAGTGCAAGGCTATGACCAGCACAAAACAACCTTCACTACTAAATGGGGAACATTTGCCTGCAAGAAGATGCCATTTGGGCTATCTAATGTTGACACTACCTTTTAATGAGCCATGGACATGGCTTTTGGAGGCTTGATAAACAACAACATGTTGGTATACCTTGATGATGTGATGGTATTCTCCAGGGAGGTGAGCCAACACATAGAACACCTCAGGTAGATTTTTGAAAGGTGTAGGGAGTTTGGCATCTCTCTTAAACCAAAGAAGTGCGTGTTTGCTATTCATGAGGATAAATTCCTTGGCCACATCATGTCTAAGGAAGGCTTATCCATTGACCCCAAGAGAGTTCATTCTATCCTAGAGATGTCCCTACCAAAACACAAGAAAGGCCTATAGAGCTTCTTTAGAAGGATAAATTTCATTCAAAGATTCATTCCAAATTTCATAGAGATAGTCAAGCCACTGACCTCTATGCTAAGGAAGGGTGAGGAGTTCAAGTGGAAAACACAAAGAAGGGACAGCTTTGAAGCCATCAAGTAGGCCATAACTTAGGCTCCTACTTTGATCAGCCCTGACTTCAACAAAGACTTCAACCTCTACACTTTCAGCAATGAAGAGGTGATCTCTGCCATGCTTACCCAAGCAAATGGTGATGACCTTAAGCAACCACTTGTTTTTTTTAGCTAAGGGTTAGAGGATTTCAAAGTCAGATACACATATGTAGAGAAGTAAGTCCTGGCAGTAGTGCAGAGCTTGAAGAAATTTAGGCAGATGTTGTATAATAGTAGGATTCACCTCATGGTCCCACATCTTAGTGTCAATGATTTCTTGACCAATCGAGACCTAAATGAGAAGAGAGCAAGGTGGATCACCAAAGTGATGGAGTATGACATAGACATCAAGATCACCAAGTTGGTGAGGAGAAGAGGCCTATGTGAATAGCTTACTACAGATGTCAAGAAAAAAAGGGAAGATAACTTGTTAATTCATGATGTAGCAACTATAGAGGAACTAGCTATCATAAAGGATTGGAAGTTGAACTTGAGGCATTTCTTTCTCACTAGTGAGTGCCCACAGGGTCTTGATAGGACCAAAAGAAGGTACTTTAGGCTCCATTCTCTCCATTATGTCCTGGTTGATGAAGTATTGTTTAGGAAGGATCTCTCTAGGGTCCTTTTAAGGTGCATTGACCCAAACCAGGCTGATAAGGTACTGTCTAAATTCCACGATGGGCTAACAGGTGATCATTTCACTCCTAGAGCTACTGCAACAAGGATAATGAGAGATGGCTATTTTTGGCCTACTCTTTTCAAGGACACCCATGCCTGGGTAAGAAAGTGCCAAAAGTGTGCACTTTTTGATGAGAAACAATAGTTGGCTGCCATGCCTCTATAGCCTATTCAGGTGGAGTAACCATTCATGCAGTGGGGCCTAGATTTCATAGGGATGATCAATCCTCCCTCTAGTGCTAGACACAAATGGGTCCTAACTACTACATACTATTTCACAAGATGGGTGGAGGCTATTTCTATGAAAGAGGCAAATGAAAGTGTGGTACTAGAGTTTTATGAGGACCTGGTAACAAGATTCAGGGTCCCAGCCACCATAATCTCAGATAACACCTTGGCTTTTCTAGGAACTAAAACAAGTGAATGGGTGCTAAGGTATGGTATATACCTCAGCACTTCATCCAATTATTACTTGTAGGTGAATGGGTTGGCTGAGTCCACCAAGAAAAATATGATTAGAATCATAAAGAGGGCCATGGAAGAAAATTAGAGGACTTGGCATGCCAAGCTGAAGATAGCTCTGTGGGCCGATCGAATCACTCCAAAGAGAGCAATCATAAATTCTCCATATATGCTCATATATGGAAGGGAAGCTAGGCTTCCCATCTCACTTGAATTGCCAGCATTGGACCTCACTCACCAACTAGAGTTAGAAGAATGAAATAGCATGGAAGTCAGGCTGTGTGAGTTGATGGAGCTCCAAGAGACAAGGGACCGGGCTATGGCTTATATGACCAGTCACCAACAACAAGTGATGAGACACTTTGACAAGAAATCTTCATCAAAATATTTCTCTAAAGGGGAAATTATCTTGAAATGGGATGAAGACCGAGCTAAGCCTGGAAAACATGCAAAATTTGACACCCTTTGAAGTGGCCCATACATAATCACTCAGTGCAAGCAGCATAATGCATTCCAACTCTCTAGGTTGGATGGTGAAGAACTACATATCCTAGTTAATGGGATACATCTAAAGCATTGCCATTGAGTCTCCTTTCATTTATATTCACTTTTTTTCTTTCCCTATTTTTTGTAAGTGTTATTGCATAAGTAGTAGTTTTCTTAGTCTTGTGTGTGTTTTCATTTCCTTAGAGGTAGATCTATGTGACTGGTTCTAGATTTATCAGAGCTATTTCTAGTTTCTCAAGTTACCATCTGACTCTATGCCTAATGGGATACAAGGCAACTAGTCTCTAAGCATAGCAGGCATGCTTCCCCTGGGAGTCACCAATTTGTTGACCAAATTTTTCCCACAAGCAAAATTTTTGGTCCCCTTCTTCCCTTACTATTCAATGCCAGTCATTTTTAGGTTGCATAAGTTCATGCCATGGTTCTTCAGCTTGCTTCAACACTTTGGTTTAGCCCCTTGGTTCAATTCGCAATTGGTTCATCCATCTTCAAGTTCAAACATCTCGATTCAACATTGGTTGAACCACTTGAACCGTTGAACCAATTTCAGTTCAATGGCTTGGTTCAATGAGCTTGGTTCAAGGCGAGTGGTTCAATGTTCAGTTCAATTGATGGTTCATGCTTTGGTTCAATGGTTTGGTTCGATGAGTTTAGTTTAAGGCCACTAGTTTAATGCTTGGCTCATCAACCTAGTTCAATAAATTGGTTCATTAGCTAGTTCATCGGCATACAATGGTTGAACCATTGAACCGTTGAACCATTTTGGTTCAACGGCTTGGTTCAAGGGTATGCCAGTTGGTCGAGGGGTAGTCTTCAAGTTCAAATACCCTTGTAGAGGGTATGCACTTCAAAGGAAAAGGATTGGGTAAGTTCAATTTTTGTCTATGTTTGAATTTGTATAAGTTTCGAATTCCTTTAGACTTTTGGTCTGAAGGAATTCCTTCAGACAAAAAGTCCAAAGGAATTCGAAACTTATACAAATTCAAACATAGACAAAAATTGAACTTACTTTCAGACAAAAAGTCCAAAGGAATTCATTCAAACAAAAATTTAGGTGCAGCTCAAGGTAAAGACAAACCCAGGGAGTATTTTCATGGAATTTTTTTCCATGGGAAAATGTCCCCAAGTAAAATCCCGCAGAGAATACTCAAGGCAAAGACAGACCTGGGGAAATTGTGTGCGGACAAATGTCTGTGAGAACCCAGGAGACCATTCGAAAGAACAAAGGACTAGCCAAAGGACACTGAAGGGTAGGTGCCCTTGTGGGGGACTCTTGAATGAATAAAAGGGGAACTTTCAAGTGCCAAAGGGTCACTTTCCCTTTGGAAGGTGCTAAGGAGATACAAAGGCAAAAAATACCCACAGAGAGGGCCAATGAAAGCAAAGCCACAGAAAGCCAGCGAAGGACCTGATGACATTTTGACAGGGATGAGGACATCCTGAAGGCCATAAAAATTAACAAAGAAAATTAGCCATTGGTTTTCAAACTAATGATGGATAGGTGAACATCAAAATTAGCATAATGAAACAGTTGTTTGTCTTCAAATGAAAGAGTGCTAACCATGAGAGCCCAGAATGTAGTGACCCACCAGAAGTTCACCCCTGAGGGTCGAGGAGCCAGAAGAGACAAAATAGAGAAAGGACAAAGTGACAAGCATGAAATGAGCAAGTAGATGGTCCAAGTGGTGAAGGGAAGCACTGATTCAAGAATTGACTCGAGGAAGTGAAACAATGCCAGTGAATTGACCATTAGAGGATGCAGATAGATAGCAATGCAACTAATTTTCTCCATTTCACATTAATGAGTAGACAAACTGTGTAATCACCTTGATGAAGCAACCTTACAAACAGACAAAGCACGTAGCTCATTAATGTTTTAAATGACTTGCTCTTCCCATTGAAGTGACACAAATGGGCCACTTGTAAAAAAGGGGTGCCAAATGGGCCTCCTTTCTTCTCCTATATATTTTATGACTTGTCATTTAGAAAAGATATCTTCCACATTTGTAAGGTGCAGCCCTGGAAAAATTTCACTTGAATCAATAAATGCATTTTTACCTCTATCCTGGATAGACATTTCTAAGTATGTCTTGAGTGTTTGTTTGTGTTCAGTCATTATTTCTTGATGTTTTCACAGGTTCAACACCAACATATCTATTGTCTACAAGGTGCCATCTCTGTAGTTGATAGGAGGAGAGTTCTATTTGGGGTGTAGAAATAGATAAATTACCTTTTAGTGTGCCTCGCATAGCACCTTTGGTGAACCTCTATTATCTATGTTTTCATTAAAACCTCCCTATCAAGATTTTATAGTCTGGTCCTTCTGCCAAGTGTGAAGTGTATGTGTGCATTTGTCTGGTTTTAAGAGTGGATGTGAGAAGGTCATTTCATTTTGGTGTATCACCTCTTTAGAGTAGTTTGTTTTCTTGCAATCTCTCTCCCTTTTCATCCCCCCATTATATCTATATATATACATGTATTTTCACTTGCCAAAATGAACATGATGCATCAAAAGGAGCTAGCCCTTATCTAGAGACTCTCCCCTCCAGCTTCGCTAGTCCCACATGTGAGGGGGAGTTCCCATAGTTGTGAGGAGAAGGCAGGAGCTCAGCCTCTTTCCAAGGGTGCAATCTTCGACGTCAACAAGGTCATTTAATCATTTGGTATATTTTGAGACTAAAACTTTTTTGTTTGTGTATAAGCCATGTCAAAACAAATTTGTCTATATGTCACTCTTTTGTCTAAAGAGGTGTTATGCTGGCTATTTTACACCACACTTGTGCCTTGAAATTTTTATTAAACTTGTTTGTGTGTGTGTCATTTGAGTTGCATAGGGTAGTGTTATGCTACCCAAATCATGTCAAACCATTTTGCCTTTTGAGTATTTGAAACATAACATTGAGCACATTATTCGAGTATGTTTATATCGTTAGGCTACTCAATTTATTTCAAGACTTGTTTACCATTATATGAAAATTATTTGTTTCAAACCATTTTTTGTATACCATTCAAACCTCTATCTTGTGTTGTCATGTTGTCCAATCTTGTCTATCCTATTTGGTCCAATCCTAGTTTTCAATTAGCCTTGTCAAGTTTGGATCCAAACATTGATTGGTTTTTATTTAGGCCTCAATTCATGGGGTTGATACATATATATTTCTCTTTTAGGTTGCATAACTTCAGTTAATCAATTACCCAAAATTGAAAACTATTGGTGGTTTGTTTGTCTAATGCCAATCCTAATTATTTTTTGTACCTTTATTTGGGAGAACTCATCCATTCTTAAAAATCCTTTTGTCTTACGCCTTATGCCAACTAATCATGTTTATGTTTGATTCTATGTGCTGGGTCTATGCCAAAGTTGTTTCCAAATTTGTTAGATTAGATCAAATCACATCATGCCTATTTGTTTGAGCCTATATTTTGACTTTATGTTCGGAAAAAAGACTTAACAACTCAACTTTTCCCTTTCCTAGCTTACACCTTGTTTGGAACACTTTGACTAGATCTTTGACATGCTTTTTTTTATTTAGATGCTTTTTTTTATTTATGCATATGACATTTGAAATTAGATTATTTATGTTAGGCTATTTATGAAAAGTCCTAGTATAAACTATTTTAGAGATAAAAATCCACTTTCAAACCACATTGGAGATACAACTCCACCCCTTTTGACCAAGTTTGACCAAGTCTGAACCATTTGTCCTTTGGACATAGTTTTTCAATGTTTGTAGAACTATAAGCCTTTTTGTTTCATTACTTTAATTATTTACATAAATATGTTTCACAACACTTATGGTGGAGTCACATAAAATGCAACTTATGATAGAATGGCCACACAAAATCCCACTAAGAACCCCTATAGAGAAATATTTTCTAAGGAGTTTTATTATTCTCCCTATAATACTCCATATGGGGAACATAGTCAAAATCCACAAAATCCAAATCAAGACCTTGATTGAAATGAAGAGGCTTGTGAGGAAGAATTTGAAGACCCAACAATAGATAATGTTTTTTGGGATGTGAATCCATATCCTCTTTTCAATAATCAGTACATGGAACATAATCAAGAATCATCTTATGATCCAACTCATGATTGGGATGATATAGTTTATGAAGAAGACTTAGATTATTTAGCTTATGAAAGTAACCAAGATCCACCAAATGATACCATTTCTATACCAAGACCTCATCCTTTGGCTTGTGAGAGTGATTAAGCTCCACAACACCCCTTCATCATTCGAAGACCTAGTCCTTTGGCTTGTGCAAGTAATCATACTCCACACCACCTGATCGCTACCATCTCAAGACTTTGTATTTTGGATAATATAAGTAATAATGATCTCGAAGGCCCTACCATTATCCAACCATAAGTCATTATTCATCATAAACCAATCCCATCCAAACCCCAATTGATCCAATCCTTCAAAGACCAAGATGTGTTCAAAACTGGTATTTTCCAACTCATTGGAGAGCAAGGCCAAGAGAATAAACCAATCCAAGATTTTTCTATTGAATCAACCATTTGTGATGAGTCAACTTATGATAAATTTTCTCTTGATCCTATACCAGTTATCGAGGAGTCTCATTCTAATGAGCTAGTCTTTGTTGAGTCACTTCTTAATAATTATAACCACCTTTAGGCAAATCATTACCTTGACCATGTGCCTATTTTTCAAGATCCTCCTATTGATAAGCTAGTCTATAAGGAGTTATCTCTTGACCTTTTTCCCATCTTAGAGGAGTCTTACTTTGACAAACTAGTCTTTATGGGGCCTTTTATGCCTTTATATATTTTTACTTATCCAAAACCATATATTCAATAAGACATCATTGTACAGAGTTCCCATCAGATGAAGAATTAGAATTAGAGTCAGGTTCAATTTTTGAACCAACATCAGATTTAGCATTAGAATTAGAATCAACATTAGTCTCAACATCAAATTTAGAGTTCCTTGAGTTAGAATCAAATTTAGAAGAAGTATATGTTCATGGTTGTTACAACATTGGTTACGCATGCTTCATAGATAAATTTAAATACATTTGGGATCCTTCTATTTTTTTTAGGATGAGTACTTCAACATAGACACAAGTTATCCTAGCGTCTTCTATGAGGATTATGCATCCTCTCCTCTTTTCATTACCATTCCATAATACATTACTATCAACCAAGATAGCCATATTATGGACATTCAATCTCTCACAAGTGTCAATTGGGATCAACAGAATCACACTTTATTAAACTACATCCATGGTGGCATATTAGTTGAAGAAGAGAAAGGAGGCCAAGACCACATTCATGTATTAGAAGATCACTCTCCTAGTGACACATTTTTGGAGGTGATAAGGGATAAGAAAAGATCAAACTCAACCTCTTTTAGTGACACTTTTTCAAAAGCACTAGAAGATAATCAAAGTCAAAATTTAATGTTCATTAGTGAAACCTTCTTAGAGGCACTATAGGAGAATCAAGACAACTTCATTGGTGAAAACCTTTTTAAGGCACCAATAGCTGAGCACAAATGTTCCTCACTACTTGATGAAGACAAAATCAAAGATCAAATCAAAATAGGTTCTAATATATAGCCGAATCAGATGGTAGATACTCTCAAGATCAAATAGAAAAAAAATATGGTGGTCTTATTGAGATAACAAGTTTTTGGCCTTGCCACAACTAAAATTATGTTGAATTTGGCACTAGCGACATTATGTGTGACTGAAAGTCTTGATCTTCATTTATTTCCCCACCATTATACATTCCATTATCATCTACCATTCCATTTCATAGTCAAACCTACCATCCATTATTTATCCCTATTTACCATCCATGGTTGCACTTTCCTTTGTAGAGGCTATAAAAATACCTTGTCTTGACATTTGAAGGAATCAAAATCAATGACCAATGAAGATCACAAAAGCATTCTCAGCAACCAAATCTATAGGCCATTCTTGATAGATCATTTATTTAGATGAGTTGTGGGATATAAAATAACTTGATCAAGTTTTCTATTTGTATCATTTTTTGATTAGGACTTGCATCTCCCCATTAGAATGAGTAATAGAATCGAAAACCACACCTAGGAAAAAAACATGTACCATGCCATTGTCATTGTTACATATGCCTATGTTCCATTGTCACATATTCTTTCCATTCACACCATCACTTTGGGCTAACCTCCTTACCATTTTATTCAATCTATCAAAAACCTTCATTATCCTTAGGAATACCATACCATCCTATCATTTCATTCTTATCTAGGCCAAAGACTATTTTTAGTCATCCTACCCAATCCTATTTTCATCTTAGTTCCTTTGGTTCTTCTTACACTTTTTGTGAGAGGATTCTGATCAAGTTTCAATAATCAATCCAATCTATGTTTCAAAGATAATTTATGAAAGTAGTGTGATAGTTGATCTGGCAAGATATCTTTCATCCTACCCACATGTTTATGTGAGCTTGATTATAACCGCATATGGGAAAATCAGTGTCTCACTAGTCTTACTATGAAATATAACTACCTATGGACAAATTAGTATCATTAACCTATGAAATTGTATCATACTTATAATCACCTATGGGAAAAATAAGGGTAACACTTATCTACCATGTATTACTGCATTACCTTACCTTCATTGTTTTCATTTGACTAGCCATTTACCAAATTTGAGAACTTATTGGGACCTAATTGGTTTTTCCTCACATTTTGTGTGGATGGAATTACTATGACTTGAGATCATTTTAGAACTATGTGGGTCATTTTCAA
Source organism: Torreya grandis (assembly GCA_037957365.1). Taxonomy (NCBI): domain Eukaryota; kingdom Viridiplantae; phylum Streptophyta; class Pinopsida; order Cupressales; family Taxaceae; genus Torreya; species Torreya grandis. Next base: position 133,643 of record JARHVA010008125.1, read on the forward strand.
TTCATATTGAGGTCACCTTAGTCCCCCTTTCTATATGCTCTCACTATTTTATGAGAAACCTAAGCCAAATGCTCTCATTATTTTGTGAGAAGGTATCTTATCATTTTCTAATAAGTAAAGATACCCAAAAATGCCAAAAACATTCATAATATTTCAAAAATACAAAAATATTTGTCCTATCTAAGCCTAGTCAGTTATCCTCAATTTGCCTTACCAAGGAATTGTCATTGTTAGGATGCTTTCTTTGCTTTTATTTTTAGGCTTTCTATTTGTTTATTTATTTTAGGTTGTTTGTTTATTTGGTTTTATGTTTGTTTGTTTATTTATTTACTTGACTATTTTTTACTTTCAGTGTTATTGCCTCGACTTAGTCTATTTGTGTTCATTAGGAGATTTCTTATGCACATTATTCTTGAGTCTATCCATATTCATACGTCAACATTGTCATAATAGTTTTTATTATTAGTGCATTATTTTCAAGTGTTTATTGGAATGAGAGTCAATCCTTATGCATATTTTGGCCAAGTCTTCATGGTGTTCTATCATGAATCCTACCATCATATACTATAGTAGAAATCAGCTTCAAGAAGGTCTACAATCAATGGATCTATATAAGTTTCTCTTTGGCACCTTGGCATATCCTCCCATCCCACCCTTGATCAAATTAACCCTTTGGCCATTCTAGTTATGTCATTGTTAATTAGGATGAGCATCTCCTCATTAATAGGTACAACTAAATCATTAATATTGATTAATATTGTTCCTCTATACATCTCTTTCATCACTTTGCATCCACTCATCTTTAATCTATATTTCAATTTATATCCTTGAGTTATGCTTGCTAATGAGCCCTAACTGGGGAAAATCATCTTTAACCAATCCAGGTCCTCCTAATGATTATAATATCCTATGGGAAAAACATTAGTTTGACTTTTATTCTTGATTATAACTACCTTTGGGAAAATCAACCTCCTGTTTACATCAATTCATGCAAGAATTTTCTCATTTGGATTAATCTCAACCATGGGTTAATTCCATCTTTCTTATTTTTTCTTTTCAAGGGACTGTCCATTAACAAATGTGATAGCCACTCCCTCGAGGGGGCATCATCATAGGCTTCCCAAAAAAATTTCAGAGCTTTGTTCTTTAGTCATCATCTTCTTTTTGGCATATAGACCATCTCTCATTATTTGAGAAGACATTACTTTACCTATAGTATGTAACATTTTCCCAAACATGGATAAATTTTAGACACGTAAAACTGGCCATCGATAACCTCTAACTAGGCTTTTGACCAATTTCTACCCAAAACATACAATTTGGCCTAAAAACACTAAAACATGCAAAATGATGTGAAAATGACATATTCAAGTTCTAATTATGGCCAAGGTATCTATAAATGGGGAAATTCAATTTATGGGATAGCTAACTTTGATCAATCCATTTCGAGTCAAAATCCCAATTTTGCACCCACATGCTCTAGATTGTGCTTTCCTATCAAATCTTTTGCACAAGACTCATGCCTTTGTTATTTGTTTCTGGAAACATCCTAAATGGGAATATAGTTATAATACATCTGACAATGCCTTCCAATTCTAATCTAGTCAAATTTTGGACTAATAACAAGACATTTTGATCAATTTGAGTAACTTATGCACATAATGCTTAATCATGCTTAAGAGATAATTAACCCAAATTAAATCCTAATTAATAATTCCATGGAAACTTGTTGAATAATTATTTTTGGAAATGAATATGGAATATCTACATCATTAAGTGACCTCATTTCTTAGGAAGACATCCCTGGGCCATAAATGCCACAAATATCAGGATTCATGCCTTCCATGCCTCATCAATGCCTTCCATGATGCCCTCCATTCCTTTTAATTTCCCTTTCTTCTAATTCCATGATGAGGATAATTAAAAAATTAATTCCAAAAATTAAATTAATCCTTGACCACACATCTCAATCTTGAGATGGATGGTTGAGGTTGATTCTGATCAAATCTAAAAATCTATAAATAGGAGGCCTCAAAACATAATTTCTAAGCTTAATTAGTGCAAAGTTATAATGCAGGTTTTGTTCTAAAACGATTCAAGAAACTAGTGTTATAATTCCAAATTGATTCCAAGCCAAGCCAAGCCACAAGCCAAATGTGCCAAGAAGAGATGGAGGTTTTCAAGCTTCTATTACCAAGGACTTAATGGGCAGAAGCCAAGAAAGCCACCACAACAAGCACTTTGGAGCATCCAAGGAAGGTAAAAGAGTTTTCTTTTACATTTTAGTTGTGTGTTTCATTCATAATTGTTAACTAAGCTCTCCCTAGTGTCTAGGTCTGGAGATGTTATGCTATTAGTCTATTTGTTTCATTTTCTTTTCATTTTGGAACTAACACCATACTAACCATCCTCTCTTGAGTCAAATTTATAGACTATAGATAATACTTCCATTATAGTTTGGTCCTACATATGTGGCCACACCATTCACTATAGTTCTTAATGTATATGATTTTGACATATTACTTCACTGACCATGGATTCAAAAACTTAGGTTAGTACCTTATATAGTTCATAGATGCATGAAATTAATTCACACTAATCAAGTTATTATAGTTGTTGGAGTTCCTTATGTGTCACCACTCCCCACTTTAGATCCATCTACTGGCTTAAAATCACCAGTTCCAGTTCTTCCACTTATTTTAGTTTCCACTCTAGTTTCAATTTAGATTCCAATTTAGAGCTGACATAATTGTAGCATACATCTCTAGTATAGAGGGTTCATACACCCCCATAGTTTCATGATTCTAGATAGCTTCCAGTTATAGTGTTTACACCTCAATTAGTTGCATTATAGTCTCATATAGGTACACAAAGAGTACCTATTCATATAACTTCTCCTACTTTTAGATGGGTCCCTAAGAGCCCTATAATTTTATCCACTTCTCAGAGTCACAGGGGGACTCCACATTTAGTTTCCACTTCAGATATTTTATAGTAGTTATAATGTATGATGAAGCCACCAATTACTTTATTTTATAGTCTCATCCATACCTAGTATATATCATTTTCTATGTAAATCCCCATAACCATCCATGACTCATATAAATGAATGAATTTATGATTTTGTGTGTGCATTGATATATATATATATATATATATATATCTGATAATTTTTCTTTGATTAGATTATACTTATTTAACTTTATTTAACAAACATTTTAAGGGTAACATAAGGCTATACAAATCTTGTTTGGGCACAACACTTATATAGAATCATCTAGTAACTATTGGCTTCTACCTATAGGTTACCTTTAGACACTACTAGTTTCCACCTGTAGGTTACCTTCAACAATAGTTGGCTTTCACCTACAGGTTTCCCATAACCACTATTGGTTTCTACCTATAGGTTACCCATAGAAACTAATGACTTCTACCTATAGGTTGCCCATAGCCACTAATAATTTTCACCTATAGATTACCCAAAGAAACTACTAGCTTCCACCTATACGCTACCCATAGTAACCATAGGTTGCTTACAAAAACTAAAAGATTTTATCTATAGGTAGCTTGTATCCTCTATGTAGAATAGAACTATTATTGTTATTATATCTTAAGGGCACATCCAGTTGTCTTAGGAACTGAGTGGATGATTGAAGAGTATCCTCCATATCTATTGCATTAACTCTCCACATGCAAAGAATCTTGGATGTGCTGCCCAAGATTAAAAATACAAGGATAATGGAAAGGAGACAAAAATAACTAATATATATATATATATATATATATATATATATATATATATATATATATATATATATATATATATATACGTTGTCCTTAACCCAATCAGGCCTAGAACAAATAACTTCAGTTACTAACCACTTGAAGGTTTATTGGGGTAGTTCCTAAAGTATTTATAATTTCCCTTGTTTAGTGTTTTTTGTTAAATCTAATAAACTACCTTTTGTATTTAATGGCAAAACCTAGATTAGATTAGGAGTTGGATAGATGATAACATAGTAGTAGAATTGTAGAAGTCATTACATTCTAAATATTGTAATATTTTGTAGAAATATTTAGTTACTATAGATCTAAGTAATGAGAAGGTTGATTTTGTAAGAATATTTTTCAAGTCTTTTAGAAAAGGATTAGAACTCAGTTCTGAATGAGGAAGGGCCCCCTCAAAAGGATTTATAGTGAAGATACTAACCCTCTTTAGTTTAAATGTGTTGTGTAAGTTGATTTCATTATTATTTTTATTATATAAAGTGTGATGCATGTGTGATTCATAAGTGTGAAATATTTTTGTATTTATGTTATAATAGTTTCATTATATAACTATCTAGTAAATTGAGCATAATTTCATTATACTACAACTAATAAATCGAGTTAATTTATGAATCCATAATACATATATAGTGCTGAAATCTTTGAAAGTCATATGCACCCTGGCTTAACAATTAATGTTAATTAGACTCAAGAATTTGACAATTAACTAGGTAATAGGTCTACACAATAATGTACACATATTTCAGCTACACAATCTTATACACTCCATCATGCCTCATGATCATGCATGATCACATTATTTGATACATGACACCAAGAGAGGGAATCTCATTCAAGACTCATTGGTTAATATCATTTCTTTTCATCACTAATTGTACATAAACTCTCTTTCTTGATTGTACACAGTTCAAATATTTTTAAAAATATAAAAACAATATAACACTTAAAAATATAAAAACAATATAATACTTCAAAATACAAAAAACTTTAAAAAATTGCAAAAACACCAAAAACATTTTTTGATTGTATGCATCATCCATGTTTACATTAATAATATCATGATAGGACTTACATTTTCTATTTCATGATATTGCATGTCAATTTATCTACATTACCATGCTTCACTTGATCTCTTTTTAGTGTGCATAATTACATCCAGCTCTTTGATTGCTTCACTCTACCCATTGAGGGGGTATTTATACTTATACATTCGAGACACACATCAATACACATACCCATTAGATGCATCTTCTACATGAATACACCATCCAGGTTATATCATTCCTACACTACACACTTTGAGTTATTATACTGATGCACATTCCTTACTAGATTACATAGATTACTACATCAATATTTCACTAGTACCTGGCACTTATGCATTTTTTATCATATACCTAGTCTTTTACTACACATGTTTTACATACTTTCACATTTGATTTGATTATTTATATGTGTTTGTATCTTCTAGTTCTTACTTTTGATTTCATCCTTGCTTACCATAGCTTATGTGATTGCAATTTTTAGTTCCTACTTGTCTTCTATTTTTGCCTTAGGACATCTGCCAATGTCCTTTGCTTATATTCATGTGCACCTTAGGACATCTACCAATGTCCTATTTTTGTACTCTTTCATGTGCTTTTGGCCCTTGTGACAACTTCACTTCTTCTACTTGTATGTGTATGTGGCATTTGAACATTCCTTCCACGTTTGTCCTCTAATTTGAGTGACATATGTCTATGTCCCTTATTTATATGGCCCCTTGGCCACCCTTATATGCTTCTTGATTCTTTCTTCATATGATTTTTTTTATTATTTTCTCCTCGCTATGTGCAATGTAATGATTCTAATCATGAATTTTCTTGCTTCTTGGATGCCATGATGGACATCATGCTCCATCCTTTCATGCTTACTAACAAACTAATAACTAATATCTAACATTACTAGTCTAGTCTAGTACTTTGTGGATGTTCTTAAATTTTTATATCTATTTAGGTATACCCTTATTGATATAAAAATTTATCAATTCAATTATTTCTATATCTTGAAAGATCTTGTCAAATACTCAATGTTGTATCTTGCATCTATACAACTTGGCACACTTACAAGAATCATTTTCTTTTGAGGGAAGTCATGGTAGGTTCATCATTTCCACCCTCACTAGAGGGGGAATCAAACATGGATTTTTCATAGAGATCAAACCTCCTAACAGTCAAAATAGTAGCATTTATAACACTCAATACTTAATTCAGAGGTTAAATTGGTCAAACTAGAGCATAAAAATAGTGATAGTTTCATATCAACAATGAGTTTTCGCACTGGACAATAATGATAGAAATGGATAGTAGTGCCAAACATAGGGATGCCAACATTTTAGAACTCTTGTATAATAAGGAATACACTTAGGGTTTCTATAAATAGGAAAAAATATTAGTTCAAGGATTTGTTTTGCACTTCTAGATCAGTCAAATCAACAGTTTCAATACAATTTTCTCATAGAATCTAGATATAGGGGGCTTATCATAGATGGCATGATGGTTATTGATTTTAGTTTATATTAGGTAGTTTTCATAACTTCTAGATCAAAATCCATGTTCCAAATATCAATGATTATGGGTAATGTGTGTGACACATAATCTTATTTTCTTTTTTAGTTTAGTTTATTCTAGGCATTTTTAGTAGTTGCATGCCTTACTCCATCTGTAGGTGGTTGGAATCACATTTGAGTTAAAATTTTATAAAAGTTTAGATTTTGAGTAATTGAGTTCTTTAGTTGGATTTCACATAAGAATTTTGCATTAGTTTTGTAGAGGCTTTCATACAAGCCTAACCTCCATCTTTCAAAATGGCCAAGAGTGGCCTAGTTTCTAGCACACATTTAAGCTATCCACACCACATTACTATATTTAAAACACATCCATGGGATCCATGAGACATCTCATATGACATCTATTTAAATTGATATTACTTCATAACTTCAATTCATGGGGAAATGATGGAGTCAAAGGTCTAGCTAACTTTTGTATTCTTGAGCCACCTATTTAGAAGGATTGGACACATAGTCAAGACATTGATTAACACATGCATGATTGGTGTGCTTAACATAGTTAGTGAAGATGGATTTAAAGGCCCAACCTTTTCATTCTTGAGCCACTTTATAGGGAATTGAGCACTCATCTCCATTCATGATATTGCTCTTAATTTAACACATACTCAACATCATCTAAAACATTCTAGCATCACAATAGGTTTTTTATTGGTCCATGTACTTGATTCATAATTAATAGTGTGATCTCTCTCTATGCACATCCAACATCATATAACTTCATGATATTCACCCTTACATGTAAGTTTAGGTATGCTTCTTATTCTCCTTTATCTTATTATTTCACTTTACTGCATCACTAGAATAAAGGAGGGGGAAATGTATTAATGTAAAATTTGAAATTGTAAAACTTCAATGTGGCTAAGAAACCTAATACATAGGTCCTCTTGTTGGCTCACACAACCCTTTTAGGTTACTTCTTTCACTGATTCCTAGTCATCCAAATCTTTCTAGACTTAGATTTTTCAAACTTAAGTAGCCCTTTCAAGCCTAGATCCATCCCATAAGTCTCATCCCCTTAGGACAATAGTTCCAAAATAGGATAGGAGCAATGGAACCCTATGTGTCTTATTTTTGGCACTATTATCAAAGTTCATTTTTGCCTCCAAAAATCATATTCTATTATTAACTTATTTTTTCCCTTGTCATCCTAACATGAATTCATTTAACCCATGATATTTTATTTCCCTATTAAAGGCTATTCAAAGTCCATTTATAATGGTTGGCACTAATTTTCAAGATAGACAAAAGAATAAAATAAATTACACTCAAGAACTCCTCTATATTCTTTGCATACATCCTTCTAATATTATTCAAAGCCTACTTAAGTCATTGTACAAATCCCTAGCTATTTAAAACACATCCAATTTTGTATTCTAGTTTCATTAATCATACACAAATTACACCAATAAATTCAATAAGATAACTAAATTAATTTATCCCTCTTCAATGTATTGGTATGTAAACAACATGCCCACACATAGGGTGTGAAGTGTGTCTAGTGTATCCTTTACACACTAACCCCTTCTCTATATTTCCAAAGTTTGTATTTAAGTTAAGGCACTAGGAGCTCCTAAGGGTTTTGAATATTAAAATAGGCACAAAGTGAGCTATGCAAGGTCTCAAACCCTAAAATTTTAGTGATAAGTTAATATAGGCATTCTGAATAGAACCTAGAAAGCTCTCAACTTTAGGATAACAATACCAAAATAGGACTACAATGTTGGATAATAGGGTGTCCTATTTTAGGTGCTCCTATCTAATAAAGAAAAAAAGTTTAGAGACCTATTATTAAATATTTATTAGTCTTACTCATCCAATATAAACATTTTCTCAATTGACATTAGCCAAAATAAGCTAAGTTCTAGTTTCTCTCACTTCTTACTATATTTTAAAAAGTTAAAAATAGAATCTATTTACACAAATAAGAAGGTTAATTATAACATATTTACTTACTAATTTACATTGCTTAGCCCCTTTATTATTTAGGAATATAAATCCAATTTTACAAAAAAAAATAAAACTATAAGCTTTATTTTATTTTCCACCTATACTCATAGGTCCCCTTTTCACCATAAATGTAGCCTATATGCTGGTTGTAGGGTTATCAAAAGGACTAAGCTTGATAGCCTTGATAACAAACTTATTTCCAATCATAGAAGGGAAAAATTTAGATAAAGTATGGTCTAGGGAGATTAAAATGGGTTGAGTTATTTTCAACAAGGTTTATCTCATCTACAATCACTTACAAGAATAGGAAAGATAGGGTTTCTCAATCAAAAGGTGGGGAAGACTCTGTTTATGAGCTTAGGGTGTATGTAAAGGGATAAATATAGGTTATAATGATAAAAAAAAGAAGGTGACCACATATATTAAGATCATTATAACCTTAATAATCCCTTAATGTGATAAAACAAACCTATACAAAGCTCTTATGACCCTATGAGCACCTATAACCACTATAGATGACTGTTATAGGTAGTGAGTAGGAGATATTTATTACAATGATTAACATAGATTAATATGGAGAATACAAACCTAAAATAATGAAATATGACTCTCAGGGGTAAAATAAGAGGTTTTGGACATTGTATTTAAGTTTAAACCACACATAATCACCTATAGGTATAACATTTTGGAGCAAGACACAATCAATGTTAAAACTCAATCTTGAGAAGTTCAATGTATAGAAAGGTATATGGAAGATTAGAGTGGTAAAAAATAATGATAAAAATTACATCATGATTGAAGTGTTATCATATAACCTATATGACACACATATAATAAAAAGGATTCCTAAATATACATTGCATAACCCATACCTTGAAACCCTGTGTAGTCTAACATCCATATAGTTTACCTTTAAGTTGGAAGGATTTGTGGAGCATATTGACCTAAATAGGGGATAATTTTTTTTTATATGGTATATAATACTTTAATAATATCCTAATATATTCACCTTCATTTTAGGAAATAGGGGAGTGCCCTCTATTTTATCTCCGATAGAGGGCACTCTCTTATGAGCAAAGATGGTAGGGTTTGAATAATAAGGTATAAATATGAAGCCAAGATCCATAAAAAACTTTAAATATGTTTTTTAGATTTTAGTAATTTCCAAAAAATCATAATAAAATAAAAATATATGGAGGAATACCAATAGCATGATCTATAATCTTAAACTTGTAGGCAGGTATGTTAGGCCTTGTGCTCAAATAGGAGATCATTTATACTTCTATCCCAAGGTATGATTTATAATCTATTTTACCATTTTAATAGGTGAAAACTATATGTTATATATATTATGTAATGTATAATAATAATAAGGAGGTCATATTTTGGCTTTGATGTACAGATAGGCCTACTAGGCATAGCTACACCTAGAAGCCAAATGGGGACTCACTTTCATTTTTCACATGACTTGAGTAGAAAAACCTATTGTATAATTAATATTAGGTTAAAATAGAAGTTATAAGGATTTTTTAAGTCATAGATACCACAAGGAAGCCATTTTTAGCCCAAAAACAACATCAGGCTTGTGCAAAAGGTGAAAACAATCTTGATAAGAGAGGTTCAAATGCTCACATCTCTCTTGATGTTTTTCATGGGGGATGAAGAGTTTTATAGGATTTAAAATTGGTCTTGAAAAATCACTTTTTGGCATTACAATTTAATTACAACTTTAGATATTCATGAACAAAGCTTAAGAAGGAAAATAACCTAAAACCATTAAAAACCCTTAGTCAAGACCTGATGGAGAAAAAGAGGTTGGAGAGATATCCAAATGACATTTTTTAACCATTAAAGTGAATATAAATTGTATAATACTCACTTAGGATCCCTCCTATAATTTTTATCTATACAAAATTATATTGATAGGGTGCAAAACAAGTTAATTATATCATACAAAATGGTGCAAACCATTTTGTGTGTTTTATATGTTTTAGAAGGAGTCTAAAGATGAAACCAAATTTAAGATGAATAATAGGAATTTGGATAACCCATAATTTAAATTTAATTATTTGTAACAACTCATAACTGTTTAAATGAATAACTTTATCTCAGCTAATCAAAACTAGAATAGTGACCAAGCTAGTGAAGAAGGTGGAAAACATCAAGTGAGCTAATTTTAAGATGTACTTGATCATTATAAGGGAATTTAGGGTCTTTATCAGTGTCATACACTCCCTTCCACTCATTTTCATTGGAAAATAAATCCAAATTTGAGGCCAAGTGTGCAGGTTTCATGAAAGAGTCATTTTCTTGATAGAAGATGATGAAAGCTCATTTTGGGATGATTCTAGATGACCAAGGCTATAACTAATGCATAGACAGTCATTTTTTGAACCCTTAACCTTAATTATAATCATAATACCTATCCCTAATCAGTTTTTTAATTTTTAAATGGGTCCAAATCATGAAGGCAATTTTTTGAGCCAAAATGAGGAGTTTCATGCCACTTTTCATGAATTTTATAACTTTGATGGACACTTGTGATTCCTTACCTTCCATGGTTCATCTCATATCATATTACCATGAATAATTAATTTATTTTATTAGATTTACAAGTGTACTTATGAACCTTTTACTTGTATCTTCTCTTCTCTCTCTCAAGTTCTATAAGAACTAGCCATTTTGTCCATTGTAACTTATGCTCCACCTGAGTATGGTGAAGCCCTAATCATTTTCATACCATTTGGTCAATAATAATATTAATTTTATACCTCTTCATGAATATTAATAGTGTGTTCTAATTTAATTTTATATTTTTCTTAGTTAAGGATATGGATTCCTTAACATGTCTCATTATTTCACCCTATTTGTAGTTGGAAAGATTATTCTTGTAGGGCATGTAAAGTGCTCTAGGAAATTTCAAGGATTGAGTGAGTTAGTTTATTCATTAGTGATATTTTAGGCTTCTTGTCTAGTCCTCATAGATTTTCACACTCATCCATAATATCATAATGTAACATTGATGTGAGAAGATGTAGATTGAAAGAGTATATGTTTGGTTAGTCCTTTGTTCTCATGTGTAACATGATATAGTTGGAAGTCATCATATTAATTGGTATATCACCTCCCTAAGAATAGTTTACTTTCAGTGATCTCTCTCCCTTTTCACCCCAGAAATTTTAGGTGTAGTTTTAATCCAAAGTGGTACAAAAAGGGATCTAGCCCTATCTATAAATTTACCTCATCCTTAGGTTACCCAAAAGCCTAGAGGTGTTTCCATTGTGTAACTTGGATGAGGAGAGATTAGGCATCTCCTCAAAGAGTGAAAATCCAAGTGACAAAAATTACCATGAAAATCCCTAAGGGGGGGTGGGGGAATTTTGGTTGTGTTCTCCCCATGGAACCTACTGAGGGTGATTTTAGATATGGATAATATGTTTTTTCATTTGCATTATTTATTTAGCATTACTAGTTTATAAAGCATTCATTTGGTTAAGAGTTTTCAATAAAATTGATGAGTTTGAGTTATGTTATTTATATCATGTGAAGCATTAGTGTTGGTATTAATGGTTTGGGTACCACTATAAGTGGTGGCATGCATGCTATTAGTTTCTTGAGAGGAATTTTTATCAAAGCAAGAACTAGTGGCATGATTTTCTTAGGTTGCAAAAGATGCACTAGTAAAAGGATTAGAAGAAGGAGCACTAGTAGCATGATTACACTCAGTATAAAATAATGCAATAGTGAAAGAGTTAAGAATAGTAGGTATTGGGAAATACCTACTAGATGTTGAACATATGATTTTAGTAGATATACTTGGAATGAAGGTGGAGGAAATCAAGGAAGAAGATGTCATAGTATGATAAACGATCAACATAAAAGGAAGACATTGAGAGGAAAATAAACTATTAAACCCAAATACATGTGAGAATGTGGGGGAAGGTGAATGGGGTTCTTGTATTTGACCACTTATTATAATTTAATAAATAGTAGAAGGGTATTTTCTTCAATGTAAAATTAATTAATTAATGAATAAAATCATTTCTAGAGTGTATACTAATTTAGGCTAATATTCTAGGGAGAAAAGAGGATTGTAAATTGAAGATGTATTAGGAGGGGCCCCATATTTTGTAGTGTGAGTGGACACATGCATGTTACTTTCATTTAAATTAGGAGCCATAAGATGTTTCTATGAAAACCTATTCTGGTTGGTGATTTAACAGTTATAGGGAATATTGATGTATTATTCTTAATTTAGTTAAAGGGTTTGAGTTGTAAAATTAATTAATAATTATGGAATAATTAAGCTACTATATTGTGAAATTTTATTACAATTTAAATCTTTTAAAAAATAGTAATAAGGGAGAAAAATAAGAATTAGCTAGAACTAACTGATCTAACTGAGACAAAGACTAGAATTCAATATGTAGGACTAGGACACTATCACAAACTAAGATATGACCTTTGTTTTATGATTGTATAGGAGCAAAAAAAATGGAGAAGAGTGGAATTAGTGCTATAGTCCACCTCTACCATTTTTGTCTTGAGGATATAAGCTTTTTGGGTTTTATTCATCAGGTCTCTATGACCCTATCCATGAAGTGTTGAAAATTAAAAGTCTATAAATCTCCCTAGAGACTATATTTACTCTTAAAACCCTAGACTATAATGTGATTTGATCAATTTTGAGAAATATGGGGGGTTAGTGTGTGTAATATTCACTAGACATGGATCCACACCCCTTGTGTGGGCACACTACCTACATACCAATACATCAAAGAGGGATAAAGCCATATGCAGTTCTCCCACTTGATGTGCTTTATGCAATAGTGTGTATGAAGATGAAAAATGATAAATAGGATGTTATTGAGATGGTTAGGGACTGGTGTAAGGATTTGGAAAATATTTTAAGTATATTGGTTAATTATATGCAAAGAATAGGGAAGATTCGTTGAGTGGTATTGCTTGTATTCTTGTTTTCTTAGTGATCATTTACAACCCTCTCCAAATGATATTTTAATGGGATTTATAGGGATATATTGGTCATGGATTGAATGTTATCACATTATGATGACAAATATAAGGATGGGGAATAGGAAGTAATTTACCATTAGGGCCAAAATTTCACTTATATAAGAGCACTAAAAGTGAACATGAGTGACACCAATGCTATATTTCAAGTCTGGTGCTATTATTCTGAGATAATAGGACTTAGTGGGATGGATTAGTCATGGAAAAAATGGTCTAGATTAGTTGGGATCAAGTCTATAAGGCTATGGATTATTGGGAATTAGTGAAAATATGACTATGAGGGTCATGAGAGAAAGAAAAAGGGACCAAAGGGTTGGGTGTCATTATCCATGCTCAAGTTACCAATTTTTGAATTTTATATGACTAATTTCCCCCCCCCCCCCTATTTATTCTAGTGATGCAAGAAAGTAAAATACTAGAATAAAGTAAAAATATAAAACATACCTAAACTTAATTGTAAGGGTAAAGCTCATGAAGTTGTGTGATTCTAGGTGTGCATAGAGAGAGCATGCTATGAAGTATGAATATACAAGAAAGATAAAGGGTATATCATTTTTTACTAGATACACTATATCTAAAATAAGAATGTATAAATCTTGGTATGTGTGTGTGTGTGTGTGTGTGTGTGTGTGTGTGTGTGTGTGTGTGTGTGTGTGTGTGTGTGTGTGTGTGTGTGTGTGTGTGTGTGTGAGAGAGAGAGAGAGAGAGAGAGAGAGAGAGAGAGAGAGAGAGAGAGAGAGAGAGAGAGAGAGGAATGAATACACCTCACTAGGTACATGAACTAATACAAAACCTATTATGATGCCAAGTAATGATGGATGATACACCTCACTAGGTACATGAACTAATACAAAACCTATTATGATGCCAAGTAATGATGGATGATGTTAAGTAATGTTGGATGATGTTGTACTAAGAGTAATATTACAAATAGAGCTGAGTTCTTAATTCCCTAAAAGTGGCTCAAAAATGCAAAGTCTAACCCTTTGGCTCTATTATCACCCACTAAGTGAAGCTAGTTAATCATATATGTGTTTATCATTTTTTGGACTATGTGTCTAATCCCTCTAAATAGGTAGCTCAAAAATACAAAGCCTAGTTAGTCCTTTGGATCCATCATTGCCCTGTGAAGTGAAGCTATGAACTAATATCAGTATGAAATGTGTATTTTATGAGATGGATCATAAAGCCCATAAATATACTATGATATAAAAATCTTTTCATGTATAACCAAATGTATGCTAAAAACTAGGCCACTCTTGGGCTACTCTAAAAGATGGAGATTAGGCTTGTATGAAAGCCACTCTAAAACTGGTGTACTAGGTTTATATGAAAGCCACTCGAGAACTGAGGAACTTAGGAATGTGGAAGTTAGGCTTGTATGAAAGCCATTCCAAATTTATGCCAGCCACCTCTAGATGGAATAAGTCACATAACTACTAAGAATGCCTAGGTAATGCTAAACATAAAAAGAAAATAAAACAAATGTGCCATTTACATTGCCACCAATCACTAGTGTTTAAAACATGGATTCTAATATAGAAGTCATATCAATTTTCGTATCTAAAAATTGAAGTGAGAGGTATCATACCATGCATGATGTCCACTATATCTAGATTTTTTGAGTGAAAGTGTACTAAAAATTATTGATTTTAAACTATTCTAGTTGTTCAAAATTGTAATTGAACCTACTTCTAAAATGTCTATTTTCTCTATTATTTGGATAGGAGCACTACAAGTATACACTAGTGGTATTGGCATCATTTTAAAAGTTGGGCATTATTATCCTAGGCCAAATATAGTAACTATTATAATACTTTCAGTATTTTCCTCATCTATTCTAACTATTTTGATGTCTAGTTGTTATTTTGGGTGTTCTAAATACTACTTTTTTACCGTTAAAATATTTGATGTCTCTAACAAAACCCTTATTTATTTCTCCCTCTTTTAAGGGTAGTAATTAAGATCTTTTAATGACTACCCTAAGAATAAAAATCCCTATAAGTGTGTTATGCTACAAATATAGATGATATAGAAATGATAGTCAATAAGATATCTCAAGATATAGCATGATTTGTATTAAGAGATTATTAGATCAATATGGGTATGCCTGTATGGATATAAAAATGTAATAACATGTGTAATATATTTAACTATAAAGGAAAGTTTGGTTAGTTGTTAGTTCTTAATTGGAAGGATGGAGCATAATGTCCATCATTCCATCCAAGATAGAAAGATAAATGCATGATGTGGATCATGGAATTATAAATAATGATTAGAAAACAAGCACTAATTATACAAGAAAAGAATAAATAATCATAAAAGGGTGGCCAAGGGGACACACAAATAAGGGACATGGGCACATGTCACTCATGCTAGAAGGCAAGCATACAGAGCATGTTCAAATTCCACATACACATATAATTTATATAAGTAAGGTTGGCATGGAAACCAAAATCACATATAAGAGTATAAACATAGGACATTGGAAAATGTCCTAAGTCACACTCAATACATATAATTAAAAGACATTGGAAAATCTCCTAAGGCACATATAGTAGATAATTAGTAACTAAGGAATGCAATCATATCTAAATATACAAAGTAAGAAAGGAAAGAATTTAATAACTAGAAATACAATCACATCTAACTAATCAAATAAAGAGGTAAAGTATGAAATACATCTTAGTATAATACTAGGTATATGCTAATAGATACACAAGTGGTATATACTAGTGAGTGTTGATAGAGTAATATGTGTAAGATAGTAAATAATGTACATCAACATGATAACTAGAGTGGGTGGTGTAGGAATGACATAACCTTGATGGTGTATTCATGTATAAGAATCCCCAAGGGGGTATACATATTGATACCTATCTTGATATATAATTAAGATGCCGCCTCAATGGGTAAAGTGAAGCAATCAAAGAGCTAGATGTCATTGCACACACTCCAAGAAGATCAAGTGAAGCATGGTAATGTAGATAAATAACTAAATAATAGAATAAAACAAAAAATGTAATTTTGTCATAGTTTTATAAATGTAAAGCATGGATAATTCATACAATCAAAATATTTTTGGTGTTTTTGAGTTTTTTGACTATTTTTTATATTTTGGAATATTTGAATGTTTTTGATTTTTTTAATATAAGCTATGTAAAATTAATCACATGAATACTATGTACAATAATTTGAAAGAAGAAACTATGTAAAACTAAGAAAAAATAACCTAGGTATAAGTCAATTAGGAAGGGATGATACTAGCTGATGAGAATCATGAGAGACTCCCTATTATGGTGTCCTGTATCAAGGAGAGGATTCGTGCATAATCATGAAGCATGATGGAAATGCTAAGACTATGGATATAAATGCTACATATGTTATAAGTGCTTTGAAATATCTGAAGTATAAACCAAATTTGGGTCCCCCTATAACTCTAAGAAGTGGATGCAACTGTAGGGCTCTTAGGGACCCATCTAGTAGTAGGAGAAGTTCTCTGAACATGTGATCTATGAATAGAAGAATGGGATATCAATGATACTACCCTAGGTATGAATATTGTAGCTAGAAGTTATCTAGAATCTTAAATCTAGGGAGGTGTATTAAATCTCTATGCTGGTGATGGATGCCTCAACTATGTATGAATTAAAACTAGAGGAGGAATGATAATTGGTTGCAAAAATAAAATTGGTGGCAAAGCTAAAACTGGTGACAAAACTAAAATTGGTGATTCTAGAATAGTAGATGGATCTGAAGTGGGGATTGGTAACTCATATGGAACTCCACAAATTATCAAAATTTTATTAACATGAATGAATTTTATACATCTTTGAATTATAGAAGGTACTACTTGAATTTTTTAGATCCATGGTTGACTAAGTAACATATCAAAAACTCTTACACTAGGAGATATAATGAATGGTGTGGCCATGTGTGTTGGACTAACCTATAAGGAAAGTAATATCTTACCCAATAAACTCTATATTTTCCCATTGAATCCATGGATAACTATAGACACCTAAAATTGATCATCAATAACTTCTAATCAGGGTTTTGGCTAGTTTCCATCTAAAACACATGATTTGGCCTAAAAACACTAAAACACAAAAAATGATGTGAAAATGACATATTCAAGTGCTGATTTTGGCTAGGGTATCCATAAATAAGGAAATGAAATTTATGGTCTGGCTAATTTTGATTAGATCATTCCAAATCAAAATGTCAAATTTGTACCTACATACTTTGGAATTCTCTTCCATATCAAATATTTTGCACAAGACTTGTGCCTTTGTTATTTTTTGTTGGTAAAATTCTAAATAGTAATATGCATCTAATGCATCTGATAGTGACTTCCAATTCTAATCAAGTTAAATTTATGACCAATAACAAGGCATTCTGATCAATTTAGGTAATTTGTGCATAATGTGCTTAATCATGCTTAAGAGATAATTAACCCAAATTAAGGCCTAATAAATAATTCCATGGAAACTTGTTGAATAATTGTTTTTATAAATGAGTATTGAATATATGCATCATCAAGTAACCTCATTTCTTGGGAAGACATCCCTAGGCCATAAATGCCACATATCAGGATTCATGCCCTCCATGCCTATTAATTTCCCCTTCTTCCAATGTCATGATGAGGATAATTAAAAACTTAATTCCAAAAACTGAATTAATCCTCAACCACACATATCAATATTGAGATGGATGGTTGAGGTTGATTCTGATTAAATATAAAAATCTATAAATAGGAGGCCTGACAACATCATTTCTAAGCCTAATTAGTGAAAAGTTGTAATGTCGGATTGGTTCTCAAAATATTTAATTAACTATTGCTATAATTCCAAATTGATTTCAAGCCAAGCCAAGCCATAATCCAAATGTGACAAGGAGAGATAGATGTTGTCAAGCTTCCATTGACAAGGAATTCATGAGCACAAACCGAGTAAGGCACTATTACAAAGGCTTTTGGAGCATCCAAGGAAGGTGAAAGTAATTCTTTTGTTTTCATTCCCTATTTTTTAGTTGTGATTTTCATTTACTTATGTTAAATAAGCTCTCCCTAGTGTCTATACCTAGAGATGTTATGTTATTAGTGTGTTTATTTCACTTTGTTTTCATTTTGGAACTAACACCATACTAACCATCCTCTCTTGAGTCAAATTTATAGATCACATAATAGAACTCCCGATGGGACTAGATGCATATTACACATGAAAGAGATCCTTTTATAGCCTTAGAAACTTATTTGAGCTTTTAATACTCTTGAAAATTGGTTTTATAACTTTATTTTTCCAATTTTTATTACCATGGTTTTTACACAGTAATTAACATCGATAGAAATACCAACATCAATTACTTGGCTTAACCAATGTCAGTCAGTAGAATTTACATCGATCAGATCTCATTTGGCTATAACTGATGTCAATGGTATTGACCGATGTCAGTCACTGTGTTTTTCCAAAAACATAGACCCAAGACCTACTTTTTCAAAGTTTCTTTTTTCAAACTCAAAAGGGCTTCAAATCCAAAGGACATTCTAACAATTATACTATAGGACCAAGTGGGATATTTGTTCAAAACATGTTTAAATCAATTTTTCATGCTTAAAATTTGATTAGGAACTTTGTTTTGGTGTTTAACATGGAATTTTTAGATGTTTTTGGTGAATGTTCTTCAAAATTTATAACTAAGACCAAGGGTTCAAATGAACACCAGCAAACATTTAATTTGGGTTTAAAATTGAACACACTTGTCAATTTTTGTTTACAATAGTTTGTTAGATTAAGTTTGTTTGTAGAAAAGAGGGATGTTGAATGTATGTTCTTTCATTTATCCCCTATAGGGAACCCTTGGAATCAAAAGTCCCATTCCTATTGGAAGTAGCCTAGTCTAACTCTTAGAATGAAATTTGTCTAAAGCACTCCCTAAAAAACTGGCAAAGTTTAGATGACCTTGAAAACTACCCTAAATTCTTTCTATTTCCATGCTTTATTTATTTATGCATCTTGGCTTTTGAGGGGGATTTCATCACATACCACAAGTTATTTAGGGAAGCTTTGTCCTAGGGTTTCATCTCCCAGAATTGACTTCATTTAAATCTTTTAGAGTTACACATAGGATGTAGTAGCACTTTGGACATCATAATATAGTAAGCAAATAGTAAGATGTAGTGGTTATAAAAAGGACTAGACCTTTTTTCAACAAGACAAATGATATGAACCCAAAACCCATGAATTTATTTTATATTTTTTGGCATGAAAGTCATTCTTCAATTGATTCCCCTATATCATTTATAAACTTGTTAGATTTTAGATAAATCCCCACTTGCCATAGAAGTATTGTTGGTGCAAGGTGTGCCTCAAGGTCCATGTCTTAGTACTATCATTTGAGAGAATGTGGGGGGGGGGGGGTGAAAAAACCCTACTATATAATGTAATTTACTTTTGGATTAACACTTAAAATACTCTCAAATGATGTATATTGAAGGATTCTAACAATACCAAATAGCCTTGTTAGTTTATGATCTAAGGGTGATGAATTGTCTTTTCCTAGATTAAAGTCTAGGTTGGAATAAAAAAATTTGTGTAAAAAAATAATCCAAACCAAACACATAATACATATTTTCCTTTGAACAAAGAGGTGTTATGTTGCCCATGTGAGATCATCCATTTGCCTTGTTTAAAGGTTCATCAAAAGTTTGAGAGTCATATCATCCAATTTGGTGTAGTTATGCTACCCAATTGAGTCTATACCTTTACCAAAGTTTTTTAAGTCCTTCACTAATAATTTAAATTTTAAATTACACCTTTACAAGTTCATATGGTTGATGTGTTAAGTGGTTTCACCATTTACACTAAACTTGATGGAACATAGGTTTAATTTCCAATTTAGGTTGAAGGCCATTTTAGACTCATAATAATTGTCATCACTTGATAGACTTAAGCCATTTTATGCTAAACACTTTCACTTTAAGTCTATGCACCACAATGTTTTGAGTTAACAAGGGTAGTGTTATGCTACCAAAATTATGGAAAAATGTCTTTACCTTAGATATTTTTTGAAACAAACTTTTTTTAACACCTTTTGGTAGTATAGCATCGTTACACTACCTAAATAATTTCAAACTTTATGTCATGGACCCTCTTACATATAATTCCATATTTTTTCATACATATTCAGACTAATCCAAGTATACTTTTGATCCTTTGTCTACAGCATAGTTATACTATTCACCTTTGTCTATCTTGTTTGTAAAAAAAACCAAGTTTTATACCATTATTTATGAGAAAATAAACTACTACTAAAGTGCCTTTTGTTTCATACCTTATACCTAGTTGACCAAGTTTATGTGCAAGAATCCAATGTCTAGTGTTTGTTAGAAGTGTTTCAAATCTATTAGATTAAAACTTTCATCTATTTTCAAAGTCTAGATTTTTATGTTGTTTGGCCAAGAGTCTTAGCACATGCCTTGTTTGAGCCTAGATTTTAATGCCACATTTGGCCAAAAGACCTAGCAACATTTAATGTCCTAGATTAGACTCATTTGAAACACTTCAACCTTAGAGATTGGCATTTAGATTTTTTGGTCCATTTACTTGCTCATCTTTGTGTGAATAGTGAAATGTTAGATATTTTATTCTAGCTTATTTCCTCACAAATATTTGCATAAACATTTTAATCCTTTTGACAAATCTAGACCAAATTGAAGGCATCATTTGTTTTAAATTATGTCCTTTTTAGAGTTTTTAGAACTCTTTAACGTTCTATCGCCAAGCATTAAATATGGATCCCAACATGTATTAATACACTCATAGTGGACTCATGTACAATCTAGGGATTAGTAATGTAGTTATGCAGGAAGAAATGATGCAAGACCCCTATGTGGATAACATTGCTTATGAGATGGATTGTTATCCCTCTTATAATACTCAATCAAGAGCATAAAGCCAAGATCCATTGGCTAACTATTTTTTTAACACACCACCTTACATAGAATAGGACCAAGAGTAAACCATGCAATAATTAGCTACAATACCCACAGTGGATGATCGAACACTCTAATATTCATACTCTACCAATACAGCTTCCATGTATGATCCATTTTTTTTTAGCAACATTTGTTAGAGATCAAAGATGAAATTTTGGTTAGAGCCATAGAGGTAGGGGCCAAGTTTCCAGTAGACTTCCCCCATGAAAATCTATAATGTCTAGTAAGAGTGCCCCACAATATCATTTATGATCAATAGGCTTCTTTTAAAAATTATATGGCTCTAGTCAAAATAACATACCAAGACCCCAATATATCCAATCAAGGTAAAAACATCATGGAAGACCAATTTAACCAAATGCAAATAGCATACCAAACCTACCTAAATTTAGCATGTGATTTCAATCAGATGAACATGGTGAGTAAGCCTCTCATTGACCTAGTTCCTTCAACAAGGGTGTTTATGGAATTAATTAGACAAGAGAATCCAAGTTTTGACCCATTTGAACAAACCATTATGATATATAACTTGATAAATATGCTAGTTATTGAATAAGTGTCTTTGGCTTCTACACTAAATAGTGATCCAAACATAGTGGATAATGTGAAAAAAACATCTAGTCTTGATAAAAGTGGTACTAATGCACAAACAACTAGCCAAAAACATGTGCCTATAGTTAATACCATGAGAAAATCATTGTACCAAATAATAGGAGTTATTGCACCCCAACCTCAACCAACCACTTTCTCAAGTATACAACCTATAGGATTGGATAATCAAACAATAGCTAATGTTACACCTCAATGATATAATGTGATGTATCCTACTCCTCGATAGGTATAAATTAATATTCCAAAATATTAGACACAATCTAGTGTATCAATATAATATAGGATGAATACATTACCACCTCCATCAGGGGCAATAAATATTCTACCTCTCAAAGTAATGATGAACATACCTCTTCAACCATAGAATAATATGCCAATCCAAAACCAAGAAATGACTAATAAATAACATGCAAATATTGGTCAATGATAGATGTCAAACACATAACTTACTTTCACTTCTTCATATGGATTCATATAAAAAGGAGGTCCCCATGTTTCTTAGGTACCTACTAGAAAACCATTGGTTCAAAATGTACCACAAATCTAGAGATAGGGTCTTGGTCCACAAGTTCCCACTCAACAACAAGGTTTGAATAGTCAACATCATGTCCCTTTTCAACCATAATAGGCATAGTATAGCTATATCCCTTCATCCCAACCAAAAAATCCTCCAAGTCAAACCTTTATCAACAACCCAAACTAGAATATTGTGTAGCCAAATGTGCAATTTCAAGTACATCTAAATCCATGTATGTGTATTCCTGGTCCATTCCCCAACCAAGCCAATATACCCCAATAGGTGTCTCCATCATACCCTAGTCAAATTTTCCCACTTGTGACCTCCTAACCATTTACCTAAACCAACATTCTCCCTTCAACCAATATTCCATCTAGTTTCCTATCTAAATAATTACAATAGATGAAGGATGCAATTGCTATTATTCAAGTGGGGAAGCAAGCTAAAAAGTTAAAATTTAATGATGTGTGTTCCTATCCACTCAACATGGATTATTTTTCAATACCATTTCCTCTAGGATACGAACCACCCAAATTTGATAAATACAAAGGGAAAGGTGACCCTAATGCCCATTTGATCAAATTATTTATTGCATGTCAACCATTGGTATATAGCGACATATACCTTTTTATATCATTTCCAAGGAGACTAGTTAGACAAGACTTGGAGTTGTTTTTAAAGTTGCCCAAGAATTCAGTAATGAACTTTGATGATCTTTTTGATAAATTTGTGTAGCACTTTTCCTATAATCTCAAGCATGAGATTTCATCAGTAGATCTGACACAAGAAATGCAAAAAGCTAGGGAGAGTTTTGAAAGTTATTTTTAGTTATGGAGAGCCCTTGTAAGCCATTTCACCCATAGTTTACCAGATAAACAATTACCTACTATGTTTACTAAAAATTTGCATAGTGAGATAGCCTATCATCTAGAACTAAAATGTGCACATATGTTTAAAGAGATCATTGATAAAGGTTTATTGATTGAGTGAGAACTCATCAATAAGGGAGTCATAAAGCTCAATTAAACTAATCAAAATCAAGGTACCAATGATGGAAATTACCAACATCCCAATCAAATGCACTGACCATAACTGATGCTTGCCAATAATCAAGAAAGATCGAAGCAATTTGACTGAAATAAAAATGTTGTGGGAAATTGTGTAACTAAATATCATCATGTCCAAACTATGTGGACATCAAATACACCACCTTTTTATATTAATCCTACCCAAAAAACTCTCCAACCAATTCCAAAAGTGTAACAATTGAGACTTACACAAAAAAATAATAGTCTTTACCATTGCAAACCCCTCCTCATAGAAGAACCATCCCTACACATCGTGTCTTTAGAGACCTAGGAAAACATATTGATTATATATTTCACAAGCTTGATACCCCTCATATTATTAGTTGGCCCATACCAAAACATTATTTATAAGGCATTCCTTACCCTGATTTATACTATGAAAATGAATTTTGTGACTATCATCAGGTCAATGGGCATAATCTATGAAGATGTGTCCAAATCAAGAATTTAATTAATAATATGTTGGATAATGGGGAGATAAAATTAGATAATGGTACTTCTAATTCCAGTAAAAATCTTGGTATTTATCAAAACCCCTTTCCCCAACATAATAATCAACAGTAGCAGAACAATCAGTAACAACAACCAATATAGCAACAAAATCAATAGTGTTAGGATCAGAGGTTGAACTAATAGAACCAACAAAATTAGTAACAAAAACCATAATGATATAACAACTTGACAAAACCAAGGTTATAATTGTAAAAACTAACAAACTTACCATGTAGTTACACATGACTACAATAGGGTTGTAGATCATATTGCATGGGATAGCATTAATACCATCTCTATTAATCTTAGACCCAACACTAATCAACCTAGACCATTTTTAAATAATAATATTCAGCCATATCACATGGATAATCCTTCTTTGACCTAAGAGTGCATATAGGCAAACCAACAAACTAGGACTCCCACTTTTGGATCTTATAGTGACAACTCATTCCTTCCATGTGACCATATGCAAGTACATCAATAACCAAGACTTGTCCTATCTCGTCCCACACCATTCCCAGTATTAGTTAGTAATAATGGTATAGTATTTAATCCTAATTATGGAATCAAAACATATAGGTTAAACATTACTATCCTAGACCCATAACCATCCACCACTCTACCTATCATCTGACCAATTATTTAGCCTCAAAATAAACCCATTCACTACTGACCAAGACAAGAAGTTTGATATCATGAAATAATTACAAAAGACACTAGTAAGAAAAATATTTTAGATTTGTTGTGGACATCAATAATCCAAAAAAACATCTTGAATGAGTTTTTGACCCAATCCACTGTTGCTAGTGACATATCCCTTGATAACTTTCAATCTTTAGTTGGATACCTAGCTCTATCCCAACAAGTCACATGAAACCAAAGTTATATGTCTTCCCTTGTCCCATTCCATAATAACCCATTATACATATAAGTTTGTATCTAATGACATAAAGTGAAATGTGTCCTTATCGATAATGGATCTGGCCTCAACATAGTGTCTCTCAAGCTCATCAAGCTTATTTGGTACATAATGATAGGTCTCCAACTAGAAATAATCACTATCAAAGCTTATGATAATCAAGAAATAAAATCATAGGGCACCATTAGTTTTCCAGTTATCATTGGGAATTTGACCCATGATACACTTTTCTATGTGTTAGATCTTGTGTTATCATATAACATGCTTCTAGGCAAGCCTTATTAACATGAGATTCATGCAGTCCCATCAACACTGCACCAATGTATCAAGTTTTCCCACTCAGGGATGGAAGTGAATATTATAAGATATTTACATCCATATGAACAGTACAATCATCTTGAATTTGAGTTTTAAAGCTATAATTATTAGTAGGGTATGAATCTAAGTTCTAAGTAGGATAAAGGAAAGGCTATATTTATTGATCCTTCACTAGATAATTTCATAGATCCTAATACCTTGGATTCCCTTTCCCACATGACATCTCTTGAAGCTTCTAATAATTTCACCATTTTAGATAATAGAATAGGAGAATATGTGACCCATGATATGTTTCATATCACTAATCTTCCTCAAAATCCAAAAACCTTTGGGTGACCTAAAGTTATTCCACATATGCATTAGAAATGAAAGAACAAAGATAAGGGACTTGTCACATTTGTACCAGCATCTACCCTAGGACCTGACCCTCTTAAAGGAGATGAATCATGGTTATATAATGATAACCAATCTTATTGTTATAAAAGTGCAAAGTATCATATTCCCAATTAGATCATGGAACATCACAATTATGAAGGAAAAGGCCTCAGATGAAATCAATAAGGAACCATCGAGCCAATTTCCATGACTAAGTATGAAAGACCATATGGACTTAGATTTAAACTACTTGGGCATGAACCCAAATATTTTATTCAAACTCTACCACCAATGATTAGTGATGATGATGTCAACATCAAAATAGAGTCTGATCATAGCCTTACCTTTGATGACATAGTTGAAACTAATTTTTTGATAACAATGCCATTTGTACCCTTACCTAAGCCATTCATCATAATCCATTGCCATTATATTATCCCTAATTGATAGATTGGGACCAACAAGAATCTATTGTGTCAATTGATGCATTCCAAAATGATGAGACATTATGTGATTTATTCATCCTTAGAGATAATGTTCCATAGGGAGATCACAATTCAAGATTCTCAATCACATTAGATCCTGCAACCTATTTTGGAGAGGGAATGAACACCCTTAGCCAAAAAAATTAAGTAAAACACTGGGGTCCTAAAGTGAAAACCTCTTTGAGGTGCTTTTTAACCAAGGAAAAAGTAAATATAACGGCCAGTCTAGTGGTCAAAACCTATTTCAGGTGCCATTAGATGGAGGTGTTCATTCTTCTTGGAATTTGGACCAGGAGACCACTAATGACAAACTTGCATATGGATCTAAGTTTAGTTTTGAGAAATAATTATTTGATAAAATTATCCAATAATTTGTAACTATTGTTGTTACATAGCCAAATCTACCATTAGGAGACTCAGATTCATCATTCCTAGGAGAAGTTGAAGATAAAGTCCTAATAGAGGACCCTAACATAGTCTAATAGTTCAAGTCACTACCTACTATTTTAGAGGATAGTTAGACCATCCTACTCAAAGATACAATAGAGGTTAACATTAGGAATCTATCAGACCTAAAATGGATAAAATTAGGTGCATCCCTCACTGAGGAGGAATGTAACATTTTTATAGTTTTGTTGAGAGAGTTTGTGGATATATTTACATGGGCCTATTCTAACATGCCAAGATTAGACCCCACCTTGTTTTTGAACCACCTTATGATTAATCCTAATTCCAAATGAGTAAACCAAAATCTACATAAGATGCATCCTTACATTATTTTATTAACAAAGAAAGAGTTGGAAAAAATCTTAGAAGCAGGATGTATCTGATCAATTGACTATTCAGAATGGATCTCTAATGTAGTACCTATTAGCAAAAAGCCTAAAGGAATCATAATTTGTAATAATTTTTGAGACATCAATAAATAGTTTCCTAAAGATTATTTTATATTACCTAATATAGACATGATCATTAAATCGATGATAGGTTATAAAATGCTTTCACTCATGGATGGATTTTTAGGATATAATCAGATCAGAATAGTGCTAGAAGATCAACATAAAATGGTGTTCACCACTCCATAGGGAACATTTTTCTATCAAGTGATGAAATTTGGCCTTAAGAATGTGGGAGATACATATCAAATATCCTTTATTTTCATATTCCATGATATGATGCATGATATTGTTAAAGACTATGTTGATGACATATTAGGAAAATCTAAGACCAGGGTTGACCATCCAATAGTGTTGCGTGAGATATTTGAAATACTATGAGAATACACAGTCAAACTCAATCTGAATAAATGTGTGTTTGGTGTAAATTTAGGAAAAATACTTGGATTCATTATGTCTCATAGAGGTATTGAAGTCAATCTAGCTAAAGTCCATGCTATAATCGAGATGTTGCCACCAACTAATGTAAAATAACTCTATAGTTTGTAGGGAAATATCTTGTCCATTCTATGCTTAATCTCTTAGTTAGTAGATAAGTTCCATCCATTTATGCATCTTTTAAATAAATGAGTTGCATTCCACTGGGATGATTACAATCAAATAAATTTTCAATAGATCAAATATTATCTTATCAATCTGCTTATTTTATTACCTCCTATGCTAGGAAAACCATTCTTGTTATACCTATCAGCTACCAACCTGCCCTAGGGGCACTCTTGGCTCAACATGATGCTAATGGAAATGAATAGGTTATATACTACTTAAGCCATACCTTGGTTACATATGAACATAACTATGAACCTATTGAAAAAGCTTATCTAGCCATGGTTTTTGTAGCTCAAAAACTACATCATTACATATTGAATAATAGAACCATGATCATTTCAAAAGTAAATATACTCAAGTATCTACTATCTAAAATAGCTTTGTAAGGTAGAATGGCTAAATGGGTCATGCTTCTTAGTGAGTTTGACATAGAGTATGTCAATCAAAAAATAATCAAAGGACAAGTTCTTGCATATCAACTTATTGAAGCACCTCTCATGGACACACAACCACTCAAGTTTCCATTTCTTGATGAATCCATCATGACCATCATAGACACAACCCTGAAGGAACAGCCTTGGAAGATTTAATTTGATGGTTCATTTTTTGCACATGGATTAGTGGTAGGCCTATTGTTTATTACACCATAGGGGGATATAATCCCTAAAAAACCATTTACAATCAGCTTTCCTTGTACAAAAAACATGGCTGACTATGAAGCACTTGTATGACTTAGACAAGTAGTATAGTGGAATATATCTC
The DNA here is from genome assembly GCA_037957365.1 of Torreya grandis. NCBI lineage: Eukaryota > Viridiplantae > Streptophyta > Pinopsida > Cupressales > Taxaceae > Torreya > Torreya grandis. Next base: position 162,087 of record JARHVA010008125.1, read on the forward strand.
ATCTCTAAGTTTATGGTTATTCTTAGTTATTCATCAATCAGGTCACAGATCATTTTTAGACCAAAGAGGATAATTTGGTTCCATATAAAGCCATGGTTGACACTCTTTAAAAGCAAATTACCAACATTCAGTTTTAGCATATATAGAGGGATAGTAATAGAACTATAGATGAAATGGATACTATTGGATCTTTGATTTGACAAATAGATAAAGATAAAGAGTATTAGTTCCTTATCTAGAATTTTTCATAACTAGCTCATGAACCTTCAATCATTGCCATGATTTATGATATTGTTGGCCCTAATTCTATCTAGTATTCAGACCTTTACAACTACCTTCATGACCAATTTTTTCCACCTAACTTATCTCAAAAACAAACCAAAGCCTTCATTCATCATTACACTCACTATACTTTACTTGGATCCACTCTTTACCATCATAGTTTTGATGGAACTCTACTTCATTATCTAACTTCGGTAGAGTCTACATTAGCATTAAGAGAAGTTCATGAAGGGGTATGTAGATCCCATTCTAGCATGGAAGTCATATCCAAAAATATCTTACATATTGGTTACTATTATCCCATAATTGATGTAGATACCACATAATTTATAAAAAAATATGACAAATGTCAATGACATGCTGCTTTGATTCATGCCCCAATAAAAACTCTAAAATTGATGTTGACACCATGGCCATTTTCTACATGGGGACTTGACCTCATTGGGAAGATTAACCATTTCATTTATTCCTTCTTGTCACTATTATTCTTTGTACACATACCATTCTTATCCATCCTCTGTTCCATATCTACTTTCCTTTTTTGACCTATCAACCTAGTGTGTTCTAAATCCTAGCCCATTTGACCTTGGTTTTTGTCATTCATTACAAAACATTAGCATCAAAGTATCTAATTAGTTCATCATTTTATTCAATAACTTGAGATATAGATCATATTTTAGGATAGTGTGTCAAAAGTTTTGGTAGTTGCATCCTTCATTTGTTATTCTTTCTTACCACCAGTCTTGTTGATAATTATAACCACCTTTGAGAAAATTAGTACCATTGATCTATACCATTGTGTCCTATTTATAAATGCCTATGAGAAAACTAGGGGCAATACTAAGCCTTGACATACCAATTTTCCACTTCTTATGCCATACTGTGTCTTTTTACCAATTGTGCCTATTTTGTTTAAATTGGCTACCACACTAGTCAAATTCCTCCACTATAAGGGTAGAACTATAGTGACTTGAGGTCCCATTTTGAGATTATATATGTAGCACTCAATACTTATTGAGGCTAACTCAATCATCCTTTTCCCAATGCTCTCCCATTTTTTGAGAAACCTAAGTTTGAATGCTCTCATCATTTTGTGAGCAACCTAAGTTTTAATGCTCTCACTATTTTACCAGTAATCTAAGCCATGTTCTCACCATTTTGTAGGAAACTGAAGCCACACTCTCATTTTTTTGTGAGTTTGAACCATTTAGTGTCTCATCATTATTGATTGAATTTTAATACTCTAAAACACTTCAAAAAACATTTAAAAATCATTAGAGAAGAACAAAAACATTAACCACTTCTTTGCCTTAAGGATTCTAGGAACCCTTACTAAGTTACATGAAAATCACTTGTCATTTAGTTTCCCCATCTTTTTTGGGATTTTTATCTCACACAGTTACCATTTTGTAAGACCATTCCTATTATTCTATCACATCCATTCTATTTGTTTTCCTTAATTATCATATTCTTCCCATTTTCTTGGAGAACTACATTTGGCCTAAAGTTTTTTTATTGGATATTACATCCATGAAACTATTTAGGTAGCATCCACTTGCCTAGTGCATATGGAGATAGCTTGACTACCCCCTTCCTTTTCTTCTATTCCCCCTTTTAGTTTTTTTGTTAGGTTCTAATCTATTTTCTAGGGGCATTATATATAGGAATTTTTATTGCATTGTTTGTTTCTTTGCCTACTTTCAATATTATTTCTTTGATTCAGTTTATGTGTGTTCATCGAGTGATTCCTTATCCAAACTTACACTTGAATCCATATATATTCATATTTTTACATTGTCATCATGGTTTTAATCATTGGTACATTGTTTTCTATTGAGTATTGGATTATGGGATTTAATCCTTCTACATATTTTGGCCAAATATTTATGGTGTTCTCTCATAAAGCATATCATCACATTATACAATAAACCTCAAATTTAAGAAGTCTATTGAGTAATGATGGCACCTCTTCGGTATTGACATACTAATTCAATCCCAATCATATTTCAAATACAGTAATTAACCATGAAATAATTTCAACCTTTATTAGTTTAGATGAGCATCTCCGTATTAGTAGGTTGTTTGAATTCATCATTATCCTCTATGTCAATTTATCATCACCCTCAACAAATTTTATCATGTTTTCCATAATCAAGGTCAAATGATTATAACTACCTATGGGAAAATCATTGCACACCATCCCACCTGCTCTCAATGATTATAACTACCTTTGGAAAAATCATTGTGTTATCACCACTTTACTTTTTATACCTATAGAGGGGCATGTTATTATATTGTTTATCTATCCTAACTAGGGTAGCTCCATCTTCTCAATGATTATAACTACCTTTGGGCAAATCATTATGTTATCAAACCATGTTTCCACTATCAGGGTATAATGCTTATAACCACCTTTAGGTGAACCATTGTACACCATCCCACTTTCATTCTCAATGATTTTGAATACCATTTTAGTATCATTGTGTTTTTCACCCCATCATCTTTCCTTTCCTTGGTCCCCTCATTTCACTTTTTTTTGTTTGAGGGACCGTTTGTCGACCTGCTTATGCCAACTATTCCCTCCAGGGGGTATCATATAGTTAGTTTATCATCATTATAGTTGTAGGCATATAGGACCTTTTTATTATTTGAGAAGACATTATTATGCTTATATCTTGTAATGCCTTCAAAAATAGGGGCAAACTGTAGACACCTAAAATTAGTCACCGATAACCTCCAATTAGGCTTTTAACTAGTTTCCATCTAAAAAGCACAATTTGGCCTAAAAACACTAAAACATGCAAAATGATGTGAAAATGAAATATTCAAGTATAGATTTTGGATAGGGTATCCCTAAATAGGGAAATATAATTTATGGGCTAGTAAAATTTGATCAGATCATTCTGAGTCAATATCAAATTTACACCTATGTACTTGGGATTTCTCCTCCCTATCAAATATTTTTCACAAGACTTGTGCCTTTGTTGTTTATTGTTGGCAACATTCTAAATGGGAATACACATCTAACTCACTTGACAGTGACTTCCAATTCTAATCTAGTCAAATTTAAGACTGATAATAAAGCATTTTTATCAATTTAGGTAATTTGTGCATAATGTGCTTAATCATGCTTAAGAGCTAATTAACCCAAATTAAGGCCTAATCAAGAATTCCATGAAACTTGTTGAATAATTGTTTTTAGAAATGAATATTTAATATCTTCTTCATCAAGTGACCTCATTTCTTGGGAAGACATTCCTAGGCCATAAATGCCACAAATATCAGGATTCATGTCCTCCATGCCTCTTAATTTCCCCTTCTTCCAATGTCATGATGAGGATAATTACAAACTTAATTCAAAAAATTGAATTAATCCTGAACCACACATCTCAATCTTGAGATGGATGGTTGACGTTAATTCTAATCAACTCCAAAAATCTATAACTAAGAGGGCTCACAACATCATTTCTAAGCTTAATTAGTGCAAAGTTATAATGTAGGATTGCTTCCAAAAAGCTTTAAGAAACTATTGTTATAATTCCAAATTGATTCCAATCCAAGCCAAGCCATAAGTTGAAGGTGCCAAGGAGAGATGGATGTTTTCAAGCTTCCATTGCAAAGGATTTCATGAGCACAGGGTAAACAAGCCACCATTACAAAGGCATATAGAGCATTCAAGGAAGGTGAAAGTAATTCTTGTGTTTTAATTCCTTATTTTTTAGTTGTGCTTGTCATTTTATTTTGTTAACTAAGCTCTTCCTAATGTCTAGGCCTAGAAATGTTATGTTATTAGTGTGTTTATTTCACTTTGTTTTCATTTTAGAACTAACACCATACTAACCATCCTATTTTGAGTCAAATTCCTAGATCAAAATAAATATGTCCATCAAGGTAATATCCTTCTTTAAATATCCCAGATGATACAATAATTTCATAGTTTACATGTTCACATTGGATCCATTATCTATGAGAAGACAATGAATAGGATGATTATGAACTTAATCTCTAATAAAAAGTTCATGATAATTTGAATCATCCTCGACTATCTCCTACTCTTAGAAGGAGATGAAAGGTCTAGATAGAACTCTAGAATTGTATACACTAATCATTTTACTCAAAATATGCGTCTCAAATGAAGGTGGCCTATATGTATCTGGTGGTGGATGTGCATGATATGTATGGTGAACCCATAATGTATCCCCTGTCTCTTATTTAGAATGTTGTGGAAAGGGACTTGAGAATATTTTCAAATCTTTATCCTATGTTTACTTTTCCTTATGAGGCTTAACTAAAGTTCCAAGATCAATATGATTACCCTCTATCAAATCATGTATCTTGTGTCTAAAATAGATGCATCTATTTGTTGTATGTCCTGGTGCCCTGTGAAACTTATAAAATGCTTGCTAATCATATCCCCATGGAAGAGGATTTTTTGGGTTAACTTCCAAAATAGAAGGGAGAGATATGATTTTAAATTCTAATAACTACTATAAAACTATGGTTAGAGAAACTAGTAGATTGGTGAAGGTTCACTGAAGAGGTGCTGACAAAACCATATGTTGAGGGGGTTTAGAAGCCGTATTAACTATCAGTTGATTTTGACTCTTGCTATCATTGACCTTTAATTTGTATGGGATTTTTTTGTTATTCTTGTTTATTATGTCTTAGATACTTGTGTACTTGAGTTTTCCCATTGAAATTAGTTTAAATTTAGTGAAGGAAGAGAATATTTTAAATATGATTGATTCATGCAAAGCTGGTAGAATACTCTATTTGAAGAGATCTTGTAATATTTTATAAGCCATGGGGTTATTCATCTTAGTTAGAATATTCTTGTATTGAATAAAATAATCTATGAAATGCTCATTTGACTTTTGTTTTTTTTTGTGCAACTTAAGCATATGAAACCTTATCACTAATGTTAATGCTAAAATGAAATAGGAACATGTTGGCTAAAGGATTAAATGAATTGACTAGCTAATTTAGTAGACTATAGAACCATTATAAATTATAATCCTTTAGGCTTTATATAAATATATTGGTAAGTAGTTAGTCATTTGTTATATTATCTAATCATGTTGCATGAAAATATCTCAAATGTGTCTCTAGATCACCTTTGCCATCATATAGAATAAGCTTGGGTTGAACAAAACCTTATGGTAAGGGTGTAGAAGTAATGTGATGTGTTAATGGTGTATGAAATATAAAAAAGTAATCCAAAGCCTACATAGTTCTATATGTACCTTGCTCAAGATGTAGCACTATGGGTTGAGGAGATTTTATCTCTTGCACAAGGGCTACCACATCAGGAGACAAAGATGTACTAGCTATAAAAAGTGGTATAGAAGTGGGTTGAGATACTATAGGGGGTTGTTGAGACATATTTTCCATTTTAGTATCATTTATAACTAGTTTTTTTATGGTTTGGGAAGATCCAACTTGCTTAGCCTTTTTAATTTCCATGATAGATTGCAAGATAAGATTATGATCTTAGGGTTGGTCCCAGAGTCCTCAAAAAATTTATAGAATTAAATATTTATTAAGGTCAAATTAATTATAAACAATTGGTGGAAGTGGATCAATAGTCCAATGTGGTGGAGCATGAGCATCACTATGTATATCATCATTGTTATTTCCATACTACTCATTATCAGAGTTATCTTTATTGAAAATAGTGTAATTTATATGTGTAGAATCTTTAACAAGAACCTGAGTTAGTTGTCTATCCATGGAATATGGTTGAGGTGCTATAATCTATGTGAATTCAAGAGGACTGACAGTAAGTCTTGCACTTCATCTTTAATGAAGAGATACAATAAACTTAGGTGGCAAAAGGAAAACAACTTGGGTAATAGTAGAAAAGATTAAACATATGTAATATAAATAAAGACTAGAATATGCATAAAAAGCATACAAAGTTTGCACACATGTAAGGTGATACATCAATAATCAAATAGGAACTAGTATATTCAACTAGGGTTTTTGAAATATGACTATTTTTGATTTTATTATGAAAATTTGAAATTTAATGTGAATTTTTGAGTTAGATATGCAAGTAAAAAATCAAAAATTTATTAGAAAATTTGTGATTTAAGGAGACAAAGAAGATGCAAATAGGGTTTTGAAAAATAAATGTTTTCAAAAATTACTATTGAATTTTAAAATTTGATTTGAATTTTTAATTTTAATATGCTAGGAAAAAATTACAAAATTATTGGAAAATTATCAGGAAAATACTGGGACCTATATAGGCAACTAGGGTTTGAATAAAATTATTTTTAAAATTATTATGAAATTTTAAATTTTAATGCTAATTTTTTATTCTATTATGTAGATAAAAAATCATAAAAATATAGGAAAAATTAGTATAAAATTTACCTTATGTTTTCTAGGGTGTTTATGCACAAATAAAGTAAGTCAAGTTCATCAGATGATTTAACAATTATGAGAATATTGGTATATTATTACTAAGTTAGTTAATGGGTTTGAGTAGTAAAATTAGTAAATAAATATGTAATAATTAATCTATTGATTTTTGAAATTTTATTTCAATTCAAATCTTTCTAAAAATAGGAATAAGGGAAAGAAAATAAAACTTAGCTAAAAACTAACTGATCTGACTAAGACAGAGGATGGAATTCACTATGTAAGACTAGGATACTATCACAAACTAAGAGATAACCTTTATTTTATGATTGGTTAGGAAAACTAAAAGTGGGTAGGAGTGGAACCAATGCTATATTCCACCTCTATCACTATTATCCTAAGGATTTTTCTAAATTTTGTTTTTTAGGTCTATGTGACCCTATCTATGAAGTTTTGGAAGTTAAAACTCTATAGAGCTCCTTGTAGAGCATATTTTATCTTCAAACCCTATAATCCATTATGATTTGACTAATTTTTAGAAAGAGGGGGGTTAGTGTGCCTAATATTCATTGTACGTGGATCCACACCCCTTGTGTGGGTACACTACCTACATACCAATATTGTGAAGAGGGATCAAGTCATATATAGTTATTCTACTTGATGTGCTTTATAAAATAGTGTGTATGAAGATGAACAATGATAAATATTATGTGATTGATATGGCTAGGGACTAGTGTAAGGATTTGGATAAGCTTTTAAGTATATTGGCTAGTTGTATGTAGAGAATAAGGAAGATTTATTGAGTGGTCTTGATTGTATTCTTACTTAGTGATAATTACCAACCCTCTCTAAATGATCTTTAAATGGGATTTTATATGGATATATTTTTCATGGGCTGAATGTGCTCACATTAATATGATAAAGATAAGGACAGGGAACCAAAAGGAATTGACCATTGGGGCCAAAATTACACTTTGATAGGAGCGCTAAAAATAGACAAGAGTGGCATCGACACTATAGCCCAAGTGTGGTGCTATTATCCTTAGCTAAAATGACCTAAGGGGATGGATTAGTCATCAAAAAGGGGGTTTGAATAAGCTATGATCAATTCTATAAGGATATGAATGACTGGGAATTAATGAAAAAATGCCTATGAGGGTCACGAGAGCAAGCAAAAGAGACCTAAGGGTTGGCTGTCATTAGCCATGCTCAAGTTACCAATTTTTGCATTTCATATGAATATAAGAAAATAGGATTAAAAATTGAAGATGTATTAGGAGGGGTGTCAATTTTTTTAGTGTGAGTGACCACATACACATTACTTTCATATAAAGTAGGAGCCATAAGATGTTTATGGGAAAACCTATTGGGGTTGGTAAGGCTCATCATATCTATTGAGTTTATCTCAGTGTTGTCCTCAAACATGAATTTCATAATGAGAGATAAATATTAAGGAGGATTATGATGATGTAAATACAAAAGTTAACAAAAAGGATATAGATTAGTGTAGGTTGATTGTGTTTTGTAATTCAAGAGGTAGAGAAGAATATAGATTTGTTTGGGTCGACTCTATATTGTAGGCATAGGAGAAAATAAGTTGATAAGGATACATAGTTATGTAGGTAAATTTTATTCTATAATCAAACTGGCAAAGAAGAATATAGTCAACTAAGTCAACTCTATATTATAGATAGAAATAAATGAAGCTGATAAGGATACACAATCATATAGGTTGATTGTGTATTGTTGAAAAGGCTAAATATAGTCTATAAGAGACTATATTGATTAGAATGATAATGTGCTAAAACATGGATTTTTTTTTAAGATAATTAAATCAAGAATGAAATAGAAAACACAAACAATTGGATCAATGTGAGTGATCCAATTGAGGCACACAACATAAAACCTTGCACCAAAGCTAGCCAATGCAAGTTTTTTGTAATACAATACAAAATGATTAGAGAGAAAGCAATCAACTAAAAATTAAACGTTAACTAAGTGGTCACCTTAAGTTTTAGTAGGTTATTATAAAGTGTTGATTTAAATTTTATAAGAGGTTTGGATGAAATAGGGAACTATAAAAGCAATCTATGGATGATTTTAAGATGTTCAGGTTGAAAGGGGTCTATGTTGGCAATGACATTGGCTTGGTATTGGGGCCTACCCCCTCACTTCACAATCCCAAAATGATAAGGGTTTTGGGTATTTTTCCAATATACCATTAACCATGTATGTATAAATGGCCAAAAAACCAAGATGGCTTCGCCCTTGGTGATGAAATCCAAGTAGGTAGGCCTTGTCAAGACAAGTGTTTAAATATGTTTTGAATGCTATGTGATTTTTTAGTGTGTGAAAAAGAGTAGAATAGTGTAACTAATGGTAATTTTAAAAACCAGATATCTAGACTCTATGAGTTACTCTAAACATGAAAAAAATGAGAAAGGAAATGTGAATTAATTACTAGTAAATAATTGGTAATTCCTTGATTAATAATAGTACATAATTAGTTTAAGTGATAATGTATGTAAAAAATGCATAATAGAGTTGAATAAGTCACTATTATTATAAAGAAGCAAGGTATTTAAGAATAAAGTCAAATATTTAGACTATGTCTTCCAGATAGAAGGTAGCCTATAGAACTAAGTCAACTAAGTCGACTTAGTTGGCTGTAGGGTTGTATTTTTAAATACTATTAGCTTGTGAAAAATAAAACTGAAGAAATTACTAAAATAATGGAAAGAGGAAAGAGAGGAACCTTGGTGGGATTGAAGATGGTTAAAATTTCAAAATTTTATGTTGAAGTACCTTAACTATTTCTTATAGATTCTACAAACTAAATAGTCTGGTTTGACCAAGTTCTACAAAACCCTATGTGTTGAAGAAGAATAAAGAATAGGTTCAACATGTTCGATAATGTTTGTTAGCCTATATTATTGTAGAGAGAATAAGATGATAGAGTTGACTTGTTAGACTCTATATGATATTTTGGGACTAAATAAGAGTATTATGTTGACCTATTCAATCCAGTAACCTATATCTGATGAAGACTTATACATATAGAATATAGCCTTTTTTATGCAACTATGTGTTAAACCTCTGCATAAAAAGTTCAAACTATACCAACTGGCTTGATATACTAATACCATTATGTTAAAATATAATAAAATGATGAAAATTATATTGTGAAATAAAACTTTTAAGGGTTAGATTCACACCAGGTTCACAAAAGTGTATGCAATGGGAAATGTAGTAGATCTATAAATCAATCCTATCTCAAAGAATATAAAACCTACTTATACTTCTATTGTAGATACATTATGTATTTGGGTTCATGACCAAGATGGATTTTATATACCTATCCAAGGGATCTCTTACCATATTAATATCAATAGGGAGGGTTCCAAAGTCTCCAATCAAGCAAAGCTATGTAATAACACTAACTAGGTCTTATGTTATCATATTCACTAAACTAATAAAAAGTAAAGTCTAATATATTACTAACCAAATCTTGTGGGTGGGAGTAATAAATGTAAAAATAAACATGCATAGAAGACATATACTTAATTTAATGTATAAAGAGTCTTAATTCATTATAGAGAAGTATAATTTCATATCTATCTACTCTTATAAATGAGGAACAAATTTAGGAATACTTACCTTTGAAGATAAACCCTCTGATCTTTAATATCTCCCTTCAACAAGGTGATTTTCAAGAGGTAGTTGTGGTATGTAAGGATGAAAAGTATATATCAAATCTAGTCTACATAACCTATCAATGCACCCAAAAGACTTCTCTATAAGACAAGATTCATATCTCTAAATAAAGTATGAAACCCTATGCTACGCTCTTCAAGTATAATAGTGGATAAGTAGATGCATAATATATATCTATTTTTTTTATCTTCTACCATAAATAATAGAATGGATGTGTATATATAATTAGATCTAACCATAGTCCTTTTCAAAAGTTTATGTAGAAAAAGTCAACCCAGTCAACCTAATATCGCTATTGATAGAAACAAATTAGGTCATTGTCTAGGTTGTCCAAGGTTTGACCTAGATCCTAATAAGTTTTATCGATTAGAGTATGTTGATTTTTTAAACTATACCATAGGTGCTCTTAGTATTGAAGAACACTTCTCATTTTATGATTCTAAGAGTCCATGGCATGAGTTATAGTTTGTGACCATCTAGTTATTGTCTATGGTGAAATAGAAGCAAAGTATGAAAATTGTCCACAATATTTATTTTCTTTAGTGGTTGGGATCCACCAGGGTTTACACAGTTTGAATACTTAATAGTTTCAAGGTCATATAAGTTAAACTAAATTATTATTAATAATGATCTTTAATTTAGAGTGAATCTTGATTAAAAAAAAAGAAAAATGAAGGGTAAGGAAGAAAGAAATGTGATTGCAGGTTTTGATATCAAATATTATGATAAGATTCAAATTACATTGAGTAAACATTAAACCAATATATGTTATAAAATATCATAAGCTCAAATTAAATCACAAATTAGGTATGATTCAGAAGAATAGTATGAATCATAAGTAAGAACCATGTTTAATTTAAAAATTTTCTATTATGATCTGAATAACATAAGTACATCCAAATGCAAAGCAAATAAAATGAACTATACTATAAATATTTATAGTTAATATATAATTAAACACAAATTAACTACCATATGACAAATAATGTGACTCAAAACAAGAAGAATCATTAAAATTCAACAATAATTTCTACAATTGAGAGATATTATAGACATTTAACAAAACTATCTAGATAATCATTTCAAAATTCCTTAGTTGTATTAAATTATCTTGGTATTAATTGCTCAAAAAATGTCTTTTATAAATGGTAACCATCTACCTATTTATAAGAAACATAGGTATTTAACCAGCTAACTTTCAAAATATCAACATGTAAATAAGGATAGTTGTCCTTAATATAGAGATATGATGTGGAAGGTCACATGTCAATGTGATAAGAAAGAGTATATTCTAAACAACTAGCATATACTTTAAAAAAATAAAATTATATTAAGAATTTAATTGGTGGGACCTTAAATTATCCTTATCTAAGGAAGTATTTCACCTTGGTGTATTTTTCCTTGATCAGCTCAAAATCCACTACTGTGTTCATTAGACAATACTCTTCTTTATTTGCTAACTTGTGAAATTCACTATCTACCCAAGATACAAGTTATTTGATACATTATGCCTCTACAATTTGCTTCCCTAAAATAATAATGGTATCTAAGGTCTTTTGGTTGTCCTTAGCTAAATGACCTTTGATATCTTTGATGCTTTGAATGTGATTATCAACCCTCTATTTGAATTCTTCATCATCAATCAAGCCTATAGTAGTGGTTTAATAAGGGTTATCCAATATATTCCCTATAATTTTCTCAATCCAATTTACTAATTATGTGTCTCTCTTGATGAAGTCCTTAACATCATTACTCTAGGTGATCAAATCCTCTTACTTATCTATCAAAACTACCATGAATATGTCTAGATATTTAAGACTGATAATCTTCAAATCTAATGCCTGGTTTGTCTTATGCACCTTCATGAGCTCCTCCATTAAAGATTTAAAATTATACCATTGAGTGATTAAGGCTTTTACCATCTTATCTTGATGGTCCAAAGCACTCAATCTAGACTTGATGCTTTTCAAATTTTTGAATGCATCCATCAATGATACATTCAATGTTTGTAATACATCTTTAGGAATTAAAAGGAAGACTTAAGCTTCAAAATATTATTTTACTTTCTCCAAGTTGAGAATCTTATGCTTCATTCATTGAACTCCAAAAAAGGTCACTATTGACTAGGTTATTACCATACTAGCTACATCTTCTTGAAAAATAGGATGCTACCCTACTACCTACCCTAGAATAGGAGTTAACCCTAAAAATAGTTCCACCATCTGAAAGTTGAACTCCTTAGTACCAAAAATAATTTTCTTGGTCTTTAATCTCTCAAGAGTTGATGTATCAAGATTAAGTTATACCTGAGGGTCATGTTCTTTCACCTATGGTTGTTCAAAAATATCTACATTTAAAATCCTAGAGGCTCTTGAGATACCAACTAATTGGATTTACTTATTGTGAAGAATCAATATGGTTCTCTCTACTTGTTTGTTCAACATATCCTGAATCCAAGGCTTGATATTATATTAAACACATATGTTCATTCGAGTCAAAGCCAATGAAAGAGAAAGAGATAGGATTTTATAAACCAATAAAGAATGGCTGGTCTATAAATAGGATTTTCATCATTGAATAGGTTTATTTCACTAGTGGGGTGAGTGAAATTTAACACAGATCTCTTTCTTAGAGCCAGAGGAACTAAGGTTAATTGTGCCTATCTCTTTCCACTATCTAATGGAACCGATTCCTTGCATGATTCCTTAGATGGGTATTCTTCCTTATCCAAACCATAATTATTTTTGATGCTAGCAAGGGCACTCTCCACTATTTCTCTAATTTTCAAAGCAATCATGTTGATAACTTCTATTGGGGAAGAAGGCCTTGGTAGGGATGCCTAAATTTTGGGACCTTCACCAGGTCTATGCTCAATGTTGGACTCTTTAACTATAGCTTTACCTTTCCCCTCTATATCCTCAGGTTGCCTAATCTAGGATGACTTTGTCAATTCTCCCTATTAAGGCTTAAAAGATTGTCCCTCAACACATTGTCCCTTATGTGTAGTCCTAGATGGTCTTGGCAATAAGTGATACTGTAAAGGATGTAACTACCATATTTCTCCTGAAGGCTTATTATGCCTGACCTACCTATGTTCTAAATTTATGTCATAGTTTTTAACCCTAGACAAGACTTCTTCAAAGTTCCTTGCCTTTGTGTAAATACCTTTTCCCACACCTAGTTGATGTTTGTATTCAACCTTTGGGACCATTTTATCCCGAATATGGTTAGCCACTCTATAATTGGGGTCCCACATCTTAATATCATCTAATTGGAAATCAAAAGAGTTATTATACACCACCATGATCTCCAGTTATTTCCAATCCTTAGTTACAATTCTACCAATGTCTAGTGGAAAGGGATGAACCTAAGATTTTTTATTCTTCTTACAATGCCAATCCATTCCATAAATGATTTTATAAGAAAATTTTCGCTCTATAAGTTTACTAGGAACATATATAGGCAATTTGTATGGTTGGACCATGATTCCCTTTATCCTTATTATAGTGCAATCTGGCTAGAGCCACACATACCCCATAGTCTCTACTTGTCTTTTGATTAGAGGATGAAGGTTGGGCATAGGGACACTAGTGATTTATTCAAAAATGACTAGGAATATACCATCACATATGAACTACATGTGATTCCTATATTTGAAAATATGTAATTTGGAGTAATGATGGGAAATGGTAGATCTACCATTAGGGGATAAATTTCAAATGATAGGGAAATTGATAGAGGCTAGGGGTGCATCCAAGAGGTAAGACATCATAAAAAATTGCTTATAAGTCTTATTAAGTATCAAATAGGAGGGGTTAAGTTCCACTCCAACATGCAATGGACATAAGACACCCAAACCTTACTTAAATTAGTAAAAGAGTCACTAAAGGCTCTGTTTAGTAAATACATAGCTACCCTAACACCTTCCCTAAATTGGGCAATAGGAATATTACCATTTGAGGTCCTAAAAATATGGTAACCTTGTGTTAACCAAGGTTAGAGGACTATATCCAAGTTTTTAGAATTTTTCCATTCTCTCAAGGAAGGAAGATCAACATGAGGCAAAGGGAGCTTATAATAAGTCTCAAAGCCCATGGGAGCAGTGCATGAAACTTTATTTATACTTCATGAATAATCCATTCTCCATATATTATATAGTCAACAAAAATAGGAATAATTAGATCAATGCAATGCATTACCTCTGGTTTAACAGGTGTATGATGAAGGTCTACCATTTAAATTGATACTAAATCTTTGTATCTTTGGAACACTAAATCATTCCTCTTTTCTTCATAGGAAATCGGTTGAAACTCCTCTATAAAGAATAATAATTTAGAATAATTTTTTATTCCAATCACATTCAAGGCTGTTAAATCCAATTCTATCTCTAAAGACCCTTCTTTCACTATCTAAAGTTAGATAAATATTTTCTTCAATATTTATCTATTGCCTACCCACTACCATTGATAACACTATATAGTAGTTGCAAAGTTATCAAATTTATTACTAAGGCACTCAGTATGAATTTAGTTCATAATTATCTCAAGTGTCACATAATCAATTGATCTGAATCTAGCCTTCTTTCTAGAGGGTTCAATTTTTTTTGCTTTAATGACCAAAACATCCAACATTGATCTCATACATGCCTTAGATATGATGGAACCTTAATATCATGTATTTTGTGTTTTCAATCATGATATATCTTTCATTTTGATCCTCCATTATTATGTGGAGCTTATGTGTTAGGGTTCCATGCCTTTCATGGCAAATTTCATAAATGCCATTTGAAGAGTGACTATTAGTTTTAAAAATTCCCCTCTATTTTTCTTTGAAAATCTAAATCTAGGCCCTTGCATTTCATTAGTTCTTGATCTTTGAGCTTATTGATTGTGCCATGTGTCAAGCTCATGAGGCCTTTGAAAATTTGTCAACTTCATCACACCATTGGATTAAATCCAGTGACCAAGAAATTACCATTGGATCTTAGCTAGGGCAAGATTATTAACTGCATGATTTTTTTTAAAGGCTTCAGGATCGACGCACCATTAGATCAAATCTAATGAACAAGTGATCACCGTTGGATCCTATAAGATGTTTACCTTTTAATTAGTTACATGATAATATAAATCTTATTTGGAATTTTATGTTTTAAAAAACACAATATAATAAGCTCATCTTCATAAAAATCTAGGAATTTCTTAAAAGGTTTTTAGAAATACCCCCTTTGATTAAGAATTAAAAATTGTCTAAGTTAAATTTGATGGGTTTGATCACATCAAATACATCCTTGTAGACACTAAATTATGGGAGTGAACCTTCCAAATTTAAGATAGTGGAATTTATTGATCTAATAAATGAGTGTCATGTGTAAATCCTTCAGGAGATCCTAAGGCTTCAAGGGTTGTTTATTTTAAATTTTATGGGTTGGTTCCCATTAAATACATCCTCATAGACATTAAATGATGAGGGAAAACTTGTCAAATTTAAGATAATAGAATCTTTCTATCTCATGTTAATTTTGATGGGTTTGGTCCTATCAAATACATCCTCACAAACATAAAATGATGGGAGCAAACCTATCAATTTTAAGAAAATAAATTTTTCTCGTATAATGAATGAGTGCCATGTGTAAAGCCTTTAGGAGATCCTAAATCTTCCAAGTCTATGTAAACCATTAGATTAGAATCTCTAAGGCAATGTGAACCATCAAATCAAGTCCTGAGTGGTTAATAGATGTTAAATTCCTTTTGGATGTTATATTTAATTCACACTGTTATATCAAATCCTCTGAAGAAATGATCATTATTAGATATTCACTAGGCCCAAATCATTAAATGTATGTTCTTTTTAAAAGACTTTGGGCTTGTCATACTGTTAGATCAAATCCAATGAACAAGCGATTATTGTTTGATTTGTAAAATATCATAAGCTTTAAATTAATACCTGGTCATGTATAAAGTTTAGCCTAAGTTTTTATATTAATATCCAGTCATGTTTTAAAGAAAAAACATATTTCAAGCTTAATATAAAGTTAGACTTAGGATCATTTAATCAAAAGGAAATAAAATTTACCGCTAGTATTTTCCATGAATATTCAAATTCAAACCCCCTTTAGGGTTTGTTCCTTAGGAATCATAGCTTCGTCCATGGAACCTACAACTAATCACCTTGAAGACAATTATTAACAATTTTGAACCATGAAACGTAAACATGATCAAATACATCAAATCACATGTTCCCTTTTTAAAACTGATTTTCCTTTAAAATCCAAGATAAGACAACTCTTCACATTCAATCTAGAAGATATACTTTCTATAAATAAAAATAGGGGTCCTCCTTTAAAAAAATAAAGATAGGGGGTTGTTGGTCTCAACAACATACAAGGTCAATTCGGTCAATAGTGTAATTTAAACTATCAAAAAGGATTTTAGGATATGGAAAGGATAATGAAGGTGTAAAATGAATAGAGGAAGGTTTAAAAGAGGAGAAAAATTTTAGGATAATGTTCTTAAGAAATGGTGTGTACATAAAAAGTGGTAATAAGGGACAACAATCCTATGAAGCACCAATTATCTACCCACCCCTTTCCTAGTACACCCCTTAAGGCATGCACTTAGAGACATTAAGAATAAAATAGATATTAGAAGATATAAAGCATCAATAATTAATAAAGTTTGAAAATATTATGTGTATATATAAGGTTCAATAATATTAGTAGGTGCATTTTTTAGGGCTACACCAATAGGCTTTTTTAGTTAGGGGGAATATGGATTTGTGACAACTGCTATTGGAGTAATTACTTTTGACCAAGTAGATAGAGTATCTACCAAAGATATATTATTGTTTTTATGTTCTTAAAGGAGTTAATAATAATCAAAGGGGAGAATTTATCCTTTTATTGCATCCTAGGAGGTAATGTAGTACCTTGAGTTTGAGGTAATGAAGGTTTTACCATCTTTACCAAGTTTTTATTCTGAAGAGGTGCAAGAATTATAGAAGTTGTCATATTTACATCCATACCTTGTTGCTTTAAAGGGGGGGGGGGCGGGTTATTTGGAGGTTTATCCATATCTCAAGCATCTCCCAAATCTCTCCTCTTTGACTTGGTGTTGGATACAACTGAGGAATTTTTATTTAGGAAAAATCCATCCTCCACTTGGTAGTTTACAAAGCTTCTTCTTGAATTACTACACTCTCCACTTGGCTTTGCTTGCATGGAGATATCATCTTATAATTTTAAGGGGTAGTCCTTACTTGATCTACCAAGTTCCTCATTATAATTCATGTATTATCCTTGAGGCTGCCCCCAAAATTAGGCCATTCTTATCCATGAACTAGGTTTCTATGGACTAGAAACATGGCTCTTGAGGTGGAAGTAGAATTTGTATTATACATATTAGGTGGACATTATGAAGTGAAAATATATTTTTTTGAGGAGGGTAATATTAGGATCTTTGTTAAGATATAACAAGTTGATTTGATTTCCTAATTAAAGTTTCTAAGGACTTATATTTTGCTTGCCAATCAATTACATCATCTAATTTCTTTGGAGTAGCTTTAGATTTGTTTTATTTGGATTTGGAAATGGAGCAAGGCTTGGATGGGTAGTAGGCATGTTAGGAAAAATAGGCATTGAGACCTTTGGAAGGATTTTATCATCTTCAATTAAAAAATTCTCAGCTCTAATAGCCATATCATAGGCATCAGGCAAGGTATACCCTCCCATGGATTATAACATGATAGCTATATCAATCCTAATTTCTATAAGGTAGGTTAGGAAAACAAATCTTAGAGGGGGTCTCATGGGAGGTGAAATCCTATTCCATGTCATTTGGAACCTTTCATTGAAATCAGGCATGGATTACATAGGCCCTCTTTGGATGACATTTAACTAATGTATTAGTGATGTATGATCACTCTTATCCTCAACTATTTGAGTAAATAACTCTAAAAATTCCTCCCACATATTAATGCATCTTCCTAGTAAGGTTTTATACAAATCAAGGGATTTTCCCCTAAGATCATGGAAAGCAATCTAATTTATATGGTGATTTGTGTGATATTATAGAAATTGCATAAGTTGGATATGTATCTAATGTGTTCACTTAGGGTGATAGGAGCTTCCCCATTGAAATTAGGGACACTCTTGGTGGAATATGGAGGGATATCATCATAGGCAACAAGTTTTATGGGATTTTTAGTATTTAAATATAGGAAAACATGCTACCTATCCATGTTATCTTCAATCTCTTCTTCACACTCTTTCTACTCTTGAATTTCAAAATATTCCTTCTCTTTAGGATCTTATGATTTTCAAGTGTCAATAAAGGCTTAAGGTGTTAAACTTCAAGAGGAATCTCAGAATGAGAGAGAGAGATTTATAGAATTATTACCTCTACTAGTAGTTGATCTATTAGTGACCATGAATCATAAAATATGATAAAATTAGTTTTCAATGATATGTTGTACCTTCATTAGAGTCACCAAATGCTATGTAGGAAACACTTATGTAGATATTATCTTGTAAAAACCAACATTAACTTTGATAAGAATTTGTTAGAGTGTAATTATCTACTGAGAGTGGGGTGAATCAGTAGATTGATTAAATTAGTACTTTAATACTTTTAATGCTAATTAAAAATCATATGTAGAGATCACACACACAAATAGATAAAAGACTCAATGTACATAGAAATACCAATATGGAAAAAACCATTATGAGAATAGCTACTAGAATCTACTATTTTAATCTAGCCTCATAATCAAAACCTTAGTGGCTACAATGTTTAAGGGCACTAACCCTAAGGAGACACCAATCCCCAAATTTAAGAGCACCTATTCTAAGGAAGCACAAATTCCCTAGCTAAGCACCAACTCAATTATTATAATGCCACCTACTAGTAAAATATTATCATGGATTTAAAACTCCATTTTAAAATATTGATTCATAAATGAATCCAATTCTAATTC
Source organism: Torreya grandis (assembly GCA_037957365.1). NCBI lineage: Eukaryota > Viridiplantae > Streptophyta > Pinopsida > Cupressales > Taxaceae > Torreya > Torreya grandis. Next base: position 181,419 of record JARHVA010008125.1, read on the forward strand.
TTTGTTACAGGTCTATTCTATAACTACTCATTTTTTTACTTAATCTCTCTCTTATCTTCCTCTCTACCCCTCTATCTCTATGTCTCTATATTTCTCTATTAGACACACTTCAACCACTACTTTAATATATCATAGATGACATATATATAAGCATTTTGTCTAGGTCTCACTTATTCTTTGTGTTCACACTTGGTCATTAACACATCACACCCCATTATTGGACTTAGTTCATATTTATTTAATCAATAGGTTTACTACTTCTTGAATTCATACACCACCACCATGATTATTTATATTTTAATATATTTACCATATATTAGGCCTAGTTTTGATGGACATGCCATATTAGACAATTTTTATGGATCAAAACAATATATATCATTGTCTATGTCATATAATGCAACTTACCTACATGTTTCATTACCTGACCATTGGGATGAACATATATTCAAATATTGACTATTGATCTTAAGTTTTGTGCCATGATCTAATGATCCTCTTTTAATTTCCTCAACTTTAAAACACAATCATTATAATAAGATCTAATAGGCTCACTCACTCCATTATATTTTTTTATGCTTCCATAATTTAATGTTTCAAATTTAAAATTCATTTGTTGATTTTTTAATCCAAGATCCCTCATGTAATTAGATATATAAAACTATCACAAACTTCAAATCATTAAATGTTAGACACTTAGAACTCTCTGATTCCACATGCTCCATTGATCTTCATTGCATGATCATGTGCTAACCATTAGATCCTCTAATAGATTAATATGCTCATTAGACCTATGTCTAATAAGTTCCCATGAATGTGACACGTATCACTAATGAATTCACTCTTAGGTACCTTTGACGTATTGACTTTGTTGTGCATCGTTGTATCCTCATCATGTGATTAAGCACTTACCATTATTCAAGCTTATATAAATATTAAGTTGAGGACTTAGGAAATATTAATTATTTAATCACTAATCTGAGCTAGTAATTACTAGGTTGAAGGGGATGGTTGTAAAATTATGATGAAGGATTAAGTTATAACTTAAGTAACCAATTCTTGTCTATATCCAGTCAACATAAAAATAGAGCATGACTGTGAAAGCCATGACTTAAACCCATAAGGTTTAATTGAGAAACCTTGGTAATGATCGAGAGAAAATATAATCATTTTTGAGCTCATTTCTCCTCATCTAAACCTATAAAACATACATATGAGATGGTCTTGAAAAATTCATAATGGATCTTCTATTAATTGCTCTACAAATAGTCTAGAAATGGTATCAATAAAATCATGACAACTTATCACTATGTAACTATAAAACATGGTCTTCTCTCCATAAATATTTTCTATGACTAATCTTCTCACATCCATAATGCCAACAATCTCCCTTTTGACATCAATGACAATCATATTGCCAACAATCTCCCCTTTTTGCATTGATGGTAAACTAAATGCTCTGATCTTTTTGTGGCATTGATTATACTCGCATTGGATTTTGATGAATGTGAATTGAAAATATTCATACCAAAATTTCTCCCCCTTAGGTATGGCACATTTTCCAAAACCCAATTTGGACATATGCTCTACTCCTATTATAGAGATAATTTTCACCTTTTCTCCAAAATTTTATAGAGAGAATTTGCAATTTTTTTCTCCCCCTTTGACATCAATGGAAAAGGGACTCCAATTTTATCATTGATTTTCCAAAATTTTCTCCACCTTTATTAGATAAAGGAGTTTATCTAAGAATATAAAACCATCAAATCATTAAAATTTTGAAAAAATATGCATACCTAAGTTGCCTTTTCTCTTTTCTTCTAGGGATTAACAAAGTGTCTATGATTTTGCCCCTCATGCCCTATCACTAGGATATAGTGATGTCATGTAGGATCCATCACTCCCAATTTTTATCTTAGATACTCAAATTTTTCCTTAGGAAGAGGTTTGGTGAATATGTCTAAAATTTGTTCTTATGTTGGCACATATTTCAATGTGACCTCTTGATCTACAACTTTTATCTTAAGAAGTGATACTTGATTGATATGTGCTTATTTATAGAATGCATCATTAGATTATTTGATATATTAATATCACTTGTATTGTCAAAAAGAATAAAGATAGGTGATTTTTACACTACCTTGATGTATTTTAGTGTTTGCTTCATCCATAAGACATGAGTGTAACATGTTATTTCTACCACATACTATGATTCTACTATAGAAAGATTAATTGGCTCTTTATTTTTGGTCAACCATGAAACATGTTTTTTTCCAAGAAAAAATTATCCACCACTAGTGTTTCTTCTATCATCCACACTTCCTACCCAAACAACATATGTATATGTTGTCAAAGTGAAATATTCATCCTTAGGATACCATAGCCCATAGTCAATTATAATTTTGATATATCAAAAGATATTCTTCATTTAATTGACATGTGACTCTTTAGGATCAACTTAAAATCTTGCAACCATGACTATTACCTGCATGATATCAGTGTTGATGTATTTAGGTATAGAAAGATACCTATCATTTATCTATACAAAGTTTTATTTTCATCAAGGGACTCATCATTTTTAATAAACTTACATCCAATTATCATGGGAGTACTTATTAGTTTTCTATATTCCATTCCAAACTTATTAAACATTTCCTTATCACACATGGTTTGAGATATAAATACCCCTTTTTTAGTTTATGCTATTTGTAGATGAAAAAAAAATAAAGTTCTCTAATAATAGACATATCAAACTCATTTTGCATTTTAGTAGCAAAGTATTTGAAAATTCCATTGTTGATACAACCAAAAATGATGTCATCTACATATACACCAACAATTAACATATGCTCACCTTCTGATTTGAAGTATAGATTATTGTCTGCACATTCTTTATTAAATCTTTATTTTTACAAGTATTTGTCTAATCTTGAATACCATGCTCTAGGTGCCTATTTTAGACCATATATAGATTTATTTAGTTTGTAAACATAATCCTCTTCTTATGATAGCTAAAAACCTTCAATTTTTTCTATGTAAACTTCTTATTCTAGGTTCCCATTCAAGAAACTATACCTAACATCCATTTGATAGAATTTGAATATATTATAAATAGAGAATGATAGAAACATTCTTATGGATTCCAATCTAGAAAATATATTAAATGTTTCCTCAAAATATATAGCTTAAACTTGTGCATATCTTTTGCACACCAATATTGCCTTATTCCTTATAACAATTCCATACTCATTAAGATGGTTTCTAAGGACCCACTTTCTACCTATTACATTCTTGTTTGAAGGTCTTGGAACTAATTCCCATGTTTTGTTCTTTTATATTTGGCTCAATTCTTCTTCCATGGATTTTATCCAATTCTTATCCTTTTTGGCTTCAACATACTTCTTAGGCTCAATTTTAGACATTAGATCAAAACTTAGTTGTTCCTAGTTCATTATAACTCTTCTCATTGTCTAAAATCCATTTTTATTGCCAATGATCTACTCTATAGGATGATCATTTTGAACAAATCATGCCGGTGGATTTTCATTTACTTCCTTAGGCTCTTCATTAGTTATTTCCTCTTTAGAATATGATTCTCATTTAAATATTTCCCTATTAGTTTTAACATGTTTCAAGCCTTATTCAACCTTAACATTGATACTCCCTACAATTTTATGTATCCTTTTTTTGTAGAATATGTAATATTTGATTTGGGTGTAATAACCAAGAAATATTCCTTCATTACATCTTGATTAAAAACTTCCCAAGTTATCTTCTTTTTTTCTAATGTAGAATTTGCTACCAAACACTGTGAAATACTTAATAGAGGTAAGGTTTCCATCCCATAGTTCATAAGGGGTTTTATCACTATTTACCCCTAGTTAAAATCTATACAAGATATATAATGATGTTTGTAGTACTTCTCTCCAATATCCATTAGGAAACTTGGCCTATTTTAGCATTACTCTAGCCATATCCTTGACTATTTTATTCTTTATTTCAACAACTCCATTCTACTATGGAGTCCTTGATGTAGAGTAATGGCTTATGATTCCATTCTTCTCATAATATTCTATGAACTCATTTGAGGTGAATTATCCACCTCTATCAAATCTTAAGTATTTTATTTTTAGACCAATCTCATTCTATACAATGGACCTAAAGATTTTCAATCCTTAAAATGCCTGAGACTTATCCTTCAAAAATGTTACCCATGTCATTCTTGAGTAATCATCAACTAGTAACATGAAGTATCTTTCTCCTTTAGATCCTCTTGTCTTAGTAGGACCACAAAGATTAGTATGAACTAATTTTAAAGGATTTATAATTACATACTCCTTTGTTTGAAATCTGACCCTTATTTTCTTGCCTTATTGAAATTCCTTACAAGTAGTGTCTATAGGTTTGTTTATCTTAGGCATGTGTCTAACACACTTATTTGATCTCACCTTTATCAATTTATCAAAATTGGCATGGCCCATTCTTATATGCCATAACCAACTCTCATCAACCTTTCCTACTAGACATCTATTACCTTTCACTTCACTAAGATTATAAATATTGATTTCAGTTATTTTCCCTTCTACAACTATTATTCTAGATCTTATCTTATAGCCTTCTGCATTAAATGTGACATTATATCCATTGTCACACATTTGGTTAACACTTAGCAGATTATGTTTCAATCCTTCAACATGAAGGACATCATGTGTAAGTAGTTTTCCATTTATGTTAAAGGTTTCTTTACCATGGATTTTTATTATATCATTATCTCCCAAGTTGATAGATCCTTCCTTACATTTACTTAGTTTGGTGAACTTGCTCTTGTCACTAGTCATATGTTTTGAGCAACCATAATCTATTACCCATAAATTTTATTCCTTGATATGGAGTGTAGTTTGAAAAATAATAGATTGTGTAACTTTACAATCTTTGAATTTACACACATCCTTAGGTTTCTTTTTTGGCTTATGTTTACCTATTTCAAAGACTTGAGAACTTTTGTTCACACTGAGAGGCATGATTTTCTTTTCAATTTGTATTTTTCATCCTATAAAGTTTGTTATACATTGTTTAGCTATGTGAACAAATTATTGTAGTTTTAACATATTGCATTTGTATCTAATAAGGGGGAAAATGAAGTTTTGCTTATAATTTTTTTTCTTATTTTAGGTATTACCCTAAAGTCACTATCCACATGACCAAATTGATTACAAGTATAAAAATAACCATAAAAAAATGAGGAATACTTGGTCATAACATTTATTTTTTTAGGATCAAGAGCTCTTTTTAACTTTGACTTCTTCAAGTCTCTTACCCTTATGTAACCATATACACTAGCTACCTTTGTGTTTTGCATCTTCCTTGAGTTTGTAGAGATTCACACATCATTATTCTTCTTTTATTCAAGCTTCTTTTCAAATTTATTCTCATCAATAGTTCTTGTGTCTCTCTTTGTATTCTTACAAGTTTTATCTTTGTTTGTTCTTCTACTTTGAATTTGTCATATAAGTTTGTAGATGTACTGGTTATGGGACTTTTCCATTTTTCATAACCAAGACCAGATTTCTCTTTTGAAGGCTTTTTATATTTGATCAATTAATCAAGAATTACTAAACCTCCTTTTAGCTTCAAACCTTTGTCTATTTATTATTTAGCTTTACCAATTTATTTTCTCAAAGCCACTATTTATACTTTTAACTTCATGCACTCATCATATTTAGATTGTAGTTCAATTTTGACTACATCTTCTATTTGTTTAGCCTCTTCAACTTGTGTCTTTAGGAAAACCACCATCTAATTACATTTTTCAAGACTTTTGGATATTTTTTGAATTTCTTTTTGTCCAATCTTCTTCTAATTTGAGTTTTCTTTTCTAATCCTTTTAATTTCATCTAGAGCACATATGAGTTCACACTCTAGATCCACCTCTCCTTCCTCCTTTTCATTAGAGTATGTAACTTATTCTTTTTATTGATCCATAAAATTTGATCTTGATGCCATAAATAGAACTTTGTTTCACTTAGCCATAAAGGCACAATCATGGTTATCATCTAAGCTATCACAATCATCTAGTGAATCTCTATCTTCTTTTATGTACAAGAATTTATTATTTTTAAATAAGTTATTATTATTGGAATAGTGGGGTTTCATATTTTTACTATCCTCTTGTTGCATAGAATTATCTTTTTTTTATAAGGGCATTTAGAGGTAAAATATCCTACCTTACAATAGTTAAAGAATTTGAACTGTAAGTTATATTTGTATTTTTCAAACCCTCTTTTTAATACTCTAAAAAATTTAGCTTCTTCTTCATTAGTCTCCTCAAATCTAGATGTAGGTGTTTTTGCTTTTACTTATTTTTTTTCTTTGAATGTAGCTTCTCTATTGAAACTGTCTACTTTTCCCATTCTCATCTCATACGCAATGAATCTTCCACACAACTCATCAATAATGATTTTATACATATCTATTATTTCCTCTATTGAAAATATTTTAGAGTCATACTGAGATGGTAGAGATATTATGACATTTCTGACAATGATTGATTCTTTTATCTCTTCTCTAAGGCCTCTGATTGCATTGACTATTTCATCTACTTTGGGGAAGTAGTCTATAATTTTCTCTTATTAATTCATTTTTAGAATTTTAAATTTAGCTTTGTATGTTTTTAGCTTGTCTTGATTTACCTTATCATCACCTTCATAGATGCTCTTTAATTTGTTATATATATCATGCAGATTTTTACAATGCATCACTTTGATAAACTTTGAATTAGACAATCCACATATAATAACATTACTAGCCTTGGCATTGCTCTTATATGATTTCTTTACAACTTAATTAGTGGGAGTTGTAGTAGAAGTTGTATATCCATTTACAATAAACATCCATACATTGAACCCTAATGAAGATAAATATGATTCCATTCTAATTGTACAAAATGTATAGTTTGATCCATCAAAGAGAGGGGATTTATTTGAGGAAGAGACTTATTAACTAACCATTTATGTTCACATTAAAATATCTACTAAGTTGATTAAGATTATTCTAAATAACAAGTGTTCTGATACCAATTATTAAACCACAAATATCTACTGAGCGGGGATGAATCATTAGATTGATTAAATTAGTACTTTAATACTTTTAATGCAAATTAAAAAGCATATGCAGAGATCACACACACAAATAGAAATAACACTCAATGTACATAGAAAACCAAATATGAGAAAAGCCATAGTGAGAATAGATATTAGAATATATTATGCTAGTCTGGCCTAACAATCAAAACCTCACTGGTTAAAATTTTTAAGGGCATCGACCCTAAGGAGACACCAATCCCTTGATTTAAGAACACCAATTATAAGGAAACACCAACTCCCTATCTAAGCACCAACTTAGTTCTTATGATGGAAACTACCAATTAGATCTTATCATGGAATTATAACTCTATATTATAATATTGATTCATAAATGAATCAAATTCTAATTCTCTATTATAGGTGTATTCTATAACTATTCATATTCTACACTTCATCCCTCTCTTCTCTTCCTCCCTACCACTCTACCTCTGTGTCTCTATATTTCTCTATTAAACACACTTCAACCACTACTTTACTGTATCCTATATGACATATATATAAGTATTTTGTCTATGTCTCACTTCTTTGTGTTCACACTCATCATTAACACATCATGCCCCATTTTTGGAATAAATTCATATCTATTTAATCAATAGGTTTCCTACGTCTTGAATTCATCCTCCACCACCATGATTCCCTATATTTTACTATATTTAGCATATATCAAGCTCTATTTTTTATGCACATGCTATATTACACAATTTTTATTGATTACATCTATATATATATATATATATCATTATATATGTCGTATACTGTAGATTACCTATATGTTTCATCACCTAACCATTAAGATGAACATATCTTCAAATATTGATCACTGATATTAAGTTTCACACCATGATCTAATGATCCTCAATCAATTTTCTCAACATAAAAATGTGATTATTAGATTAAGATCTAACATGCTAACTTGCTCTTTTAAATTCTTGTATGCTTCAAGAATTTAACATTTCAACTTTAAAATGCATCTGTTGATCTTTTGATTCAATCTACTACATGTCATTAGATATATAAAAGTATAATGAACTATAAATTGTTAAACATAAAACACTTTAACCTATTTTATTCCATATGCTCTATTGATCTTCATTACATGATAATGTGCTCATTTTTATATCCTTAGATAGAGTAATACTCTCATTAGATCTTTATCTAACAAGTTCCTATGAATTTGATACATGTCACTAGCACATTCACTCTTAAGTACCTTTGACATATTGACTTTTTTGTGTGTTTTCAGATCCTCATCATGTGATTATGTACTAACCATTGATCAAGCTTAGACAAATCATAAGTTGAGGACTTAGGAAATATTAAGTCTTTGATCACTACTCTGAGCTAGTAATTACTAGGTTGAAGGGGCTAGTTTCATAATTATGAGGAAAGCTTAAGTTATAACTTAAGTAACTGATTCTTGTATATATTTAGTCAACACAAAAATATAACATACTTGAGGATCCTATGACTTAAACCCATAGGGTTTAACTGAGAAATCATGGTAATGGCCAAGGGCAAAGATAAATTATTTTTGAGGTCATTTATCCTCATTAAGCCTATGGACCATATAGATGATATACTCTTAATAAACCCCATAATGGATCTTCTATTAATTTCACTACAAATGGTCTAGAAATTGTATATATAAAATCATAAAACCTTTTCACTTTGTAACTATAAAACATGCTCTTCTTTCCATTAGTCCTATATGTGACTAATCCTTTGACATCCATAATGCCAACAATCTCACTTTTGATATTAAAGACAATGATAGTGTTAATAGAATTACTTGAGATAACTGTCCCATTAGGCCTACCATAACTATTGTCACTCAATTTTACACCCTTGGATAGGTAGTGTAATCCTACTCTAATTGAGTGAAATAATGGGATTACTCTTAAAACTATGAGTTTTCTATAGTGGGAGTAAAACTCTAGATTAAATGGATATCTCCCTTGATATATCTATTTAAGCTCATCACCTATGATACTAACTTGTTGGGATGGAAAGGAAGAGAGAAACATGAAATAATAATAAACTAATGAGGTTATGCACCAATTTTAAATCCACAAGACTACCATAGACTTACACTATGAAAGGTGCTTCACAAAATTGATCTCAACATCTATGGTTTCTTTAGCTTAAGTATTTCAACATGGAGGTATTATGCAATGTATTTATCAAGGTAGATGAATAAGAGGTCTAATTGTATAAAATAATACTCTTACTTACACTTAGAAACATAAAAAAACACTAACTACACGTCATGTGACCTATTAGAGAGCAGAGTTCTTGCACCAAACATGAAAGAGTAAGGTGAACACAAGGATAAATGATTACATTTTTAATTAAACTATGCAATAATTCACACACTTAGACAAGAAATTGATAACTCAAAACTATATTTAAATATTTCACTCAAAGGAAAAATCAATACTCAAACTAGAAGGTATTCTCCATAGCATATGTGGATTCTTTACAAAGCCAAAAGTGGTTGTTTCTATAGAGAATTGTGAAGATAGAGAACAGAATCATATGAGAAGATTTAAAAGTGTCCATTGGGTTATGGAATATTTATAAAAATATTTCCAAATCTATTTGTATCACTCTTGAAGATGATCTAACCCTCCATGTGGTGTAACAGTTAGAATTTGTCTTGACACCTTGACTAGCTTCTTGAAAAGTGCCCTTATTTGCATAATAAGAGTGATAAATGGACTTCTAAATCATCAATTTTCCATTAATTCCTTAAAACCAATTGAATAAACACCTATCATTACTTAAAAACTCATTTTATGTAACATTTCATCATTCATGTGCATATGTGTCTTGAAACTCTTCATTTCCCATGTCAAGCTTGGTCCAAGTGGCTCAAAACATGATTTCATCTTCATCAAGTCACTCTATCCCCATATATGGTATTCAAATATGTTATTAGACCTAAAAAAATCCATTTTGGTTCCTTTAACAACTCTTAAGACTCTATTTTGATCCTTAAGCTTTTACTAGGCCTATTTTCTTTATATCCCTAAAACCTGTAAACCTCCTTGTGTAGTAAAATGTATGTAGGATATTAAAAAATTTAATGTATATTATAGGACCTATTATGGCCTTATAGTTTCATGTCAAAATTCTAAGTGTAAGTCTATTTTTTTGTAATTCTCTCTCCTTAATTAAGCCTTAATGAGGCCTCCTTATCTTGAGCCCTATTTTATTACTCTAGACCTCTCCCAAATATGTGAAATCACCCAAAATTATGTGATTCACTTTATATATGATATCACCAATCTCCATGTCAATTTTGATCTCTTGAGACCTTGTGGAAGTGTGAGAACCATGAAATGACCTTGTCACCTAGTCTCATTTTAGGCATGTTTAAATGTGCCTTTGAAAATGAGACTTGTTTAACCATGTAAAAAATATACTGTACATATTTGGGCACTTTAATATTTATGATTCATCCCAAATTATCTCATCCAATTATTGGTAAGTTATCCTTTTCTCTAAACCCATAACAAAACACCAAAAAAATGTAAAATATGACATTTATTACATTTTTTATAGGTGACGTAAACTTATAATCACATGGTGAAGAGCATCAGAGAGATATTGATAAGTTTCAAGTGGTTTTAGAGTTTAAAAAAATGAATTTGGAGCCATTATAACTAAAATCTCCCATATCACATTCAGCCAAGAGTTTTAGTAAGGTTTAAGACCTATTTTGGGTCTTAACAATCATTCATAAAGCAAAAGTCACCAATTTTCCTCATTCCACTTGTAGATCTATATTAACTTACCCACCACCTATTCCAATTATCTCAATTTACCATTAATATTGTGAGAGATGGTGCAAGTGTGTGAAACTACAAAGTGGGCGGTAGACTTAGATTTCTTAAACTTGAGAGAGGTCTAATTTGGGTTCTGGGCCTCAAAACTCAATCCCATTATTGGGAGAGATTCAGAAACCTCTAAGAAAATCCTCTTAATGATTCTACATGCTTTGAAAATTATTATTACTCTATTATATGCACTGGTGTACTGATTAGGGGGCTTGGGATTATAGGCCTATTACCTTCTTCCTATCCCTCAAGGGAATTGCGATTGAAAACTAAGGTTTATGCAAAATAAAAGTGTACTAAGACCTATTGAGACCAACACCCCCTATCTTTTTTGAAATGAGGACCCCTATATTTGTTCCAAAAAGTTTGTATTCTTGACTGAATATGAAGAGTTATCTTATCTTGTATTTTTTAAGGTGAATCAATTCTAAAAGAGGAACATGTGCTTTGATATATTTGATCATGTTTACATTTCATGGTTCAAAATTGATAATAATTATCTTCAAGGTGATTAGTTTTAGGTTCGATGCAAGAAGCTAAGGTTTCTAAGGAGCAAACCCTAAAAGGGTTTAAATTTAAACATTTGTGGGAAAATACTAGTAGGAAATTTTATTTCCTTTTTGATTAAATGATCATAAGTCTAACTTTATATTAATCTTTAAATATATTTTTAATTTAAAACATGACCGAATATTAAAATAAAACCTTAGACTAAACTTAAAACATGATCGAGTATTAATTTAAAACTAAAATTCCCTTTTAAAGATCCAACATTGATCATTTGATCAGAGGTTTCAATCCAATGATATGAATTAAATATGACACCCAAAAGGAAGTTAATAAATATTAACCACTTAGGATTTGATCCAATGGTGATTGTTTGCTCAAATATTTTAAATCTAATGGTGTGAATTAAATTTGACACTCAGAAGGATGTTAATAGTTGTTAACCACTCTGAACTTGATCCAATGGTTCACATTGCCTTAGAGGTTCTCAATCTAATGGTGCACATCATCCCTAAAGCTTTGAGATCTCTTGATGGTTTTACACATGGCATTTAGTTATTGGATCAAAAATAATCATTGTTTTAAACTTGACAGGTTTGCTTCCATCATTTGATGTCTTTGACATATTTGACGATATCGACCCAGTCAAATTTAAATTGAAATAGAAGGATTTTATTGTCTTAAATTTGATAGGTTCACCCCCATCATTTGACATCTACAAGGATGTATTTTACCGGACCTAACCCATCAAATTTAACTTAGACAATTTTTTAAGCCTAATCAAAGGGGGCATTTCTAAAGCCTTTTAATAAATTCTTAGTTTTCTTATGAAGGAAAGATTGAGATAAAAAAATCTTGGCCTAAGTCATTTTTACTGATTAAAAAGGCAAACATCTTACAAGATCCAATGGTGATCAGTTGCTCATTGGATTTTATCCAATTTGCACATCAACTTGAAAGCCTTAAGATCTCTTGAAGGGTCCAATAGTGATCGCTTACTCAATGGATTTGATCCAATGGTAAAAAAGAATTAAATACTTTTCAAAGGCCTTGAAAGATTGACCCATGGCACAATCAATAAGCTAAAATGTCAAGAACCAATGAAATGCAAGGAACTAGATTTGGCTTTTCAAAGCAAAATAAAAAAGGACTTTTAAAAACCAATGGTCACTCTTCAAATGACATTTATGAAAAAATGGCATTAAAGGTATGGAACCCTATGACATAAGCTCTACGTAAGTATGGAGGATATAAATGAAATATATCTAATGATTGAAAACATAAGAGATATGATAAGTAAGGTTCCATCATATCTAGGGCACATATGAGATCAAATTTGGATGATTTGGTCATTAAAGCAAAAAACCCTAAACCCTCCATAAAGAAGGACATAGTTGGTTCAAATTGATTATGTAACACTTGACATAATTTAAAACTAAATTCAAAGTATGTGACTTAGTAATAAATTTGATAGCTTTACAATTAAAATATAGTATTATCAATGGTAACAGGTAAGCAATAAATGAAGATTGAAGTAAAGCTTTATCTAACCTCAGATGGTGAAGGAAGGGTCTTTAGAGACATAGAGTTATAGTAAATAGAATAAAATGTACATTGAATTAGTAATTGGTCCAAATTATTATTCTTTGTCAAAGTGTTTCAACCAATTTATCAAAAATAAAAGAGGAATGCTTCAATATACCAAAGATATAAGGATTTAGTATAAATTCAAATGGCAGGCCTTCATCATGCAATTATTAAACTAGATGTAATACATTACATCAAGCTTCTTATTCCTATTTTGATTCACTACATAGTAGATGGAAAATGGATTATTCATGAAGTGTAAATAAAGTTGCATGCATAGCTCCCATGGCCTTTAAGACTTATTATAAGCTCCCTTTATCTCAATTTGATCTTCCATCTTTGATAGAATGGAAAAATTCCAAAAACATAGATTTAGTTCACTCACCTTGGTTAATCCAAGGTTTCCATGTTTTTAGGACCCCTAATGGTGAGATTCTTATTACCCAATTTAGAGAGGGTGTTAGGATAACAATGACCTTATTGAACAGAGAATTTGGTTCCACTTTTAAAAATTATGTGAGTAAGGTTTGGGTGTCTTATTCCATTGCATGTTGGAGTGGAACCTAACCCCTTCCATTGGAGACTTAATAAGTTTATTCTTGGCCAAACAGTTTATATCCATCAAGAGAAAAACCCTTAGACATTTATTTATGATGTCTTACCTCTTAGACTCACTCCTAGCCTCTATTAATTTCCCTAACATCCAAAATTGGTCCCCTAATGGTATGAGTACCATTTCCCAAAATTACTTTAAACTACATATTTTCAAATATAGGAACATATGCAATTCATATGCGATGGTGCCTTCCCAATCATTTTTGTGACAATCACTGGTATTCCTATGCATAAACTTCATCTTTTAATAAAAAAGCAAGTGGAAACCATGGGGTATGTGTGGTTCTATCTAGATTACATGGTAATAAGGATACAAGGAATCATGGTCCAACCATAGAGACTCCCCATATATATTCAAAGTAAGCTTTCAAAGAAAGAAATTGCTTATGAAATCATCCAGGGCATAGATTGGCATTGTAAAAATAATAAAAACACTCAAGTTCATCCCTTCCCACTGGACATTAGTAGAATTGTAATCAAGGATTGGAAATAGCTAGAGATCATGGTGTTACACAAGAAATATTTTAATTTTTAATTAGATGATCTTAAGACGTGGGACCCCAATAATAGAGTGGCTAACCATATCTAGGATAGGAAGGTCCCAAAGACTAAGTACAATCATCAACCAGGTGTGGGAGATGGTATTTACACAAAGTTAAAGAAATTTGAAGAAGTCCTATCGAGGGTTAAAAACTACAACATAACTTTAAAATGTAGTCTAGTCAAGGATGATAAGCCTTCAGGAGAAATATGACAATTACATCCTTTACATTATCACTTGTTTCTAGGGCCATCTAAGACTACACATCAAGAACCACCTATTGAGGGACAATCTTCTAAGCCTCAACAGGGAGAATTGACAAAGTCATCTCAGATTGAGCAACTTGAGGATGTAAAAGGAAAAGGAAAAGCTATAATTGAAGAGTCTAATATTTAGTAAAGACCTATTGAAAGCCTCCAAATTTAGGCATCCCCACCAAGGCCTTCTTCCCTAATAGAAGTTATCAACATAATTGATTTGGAAACTAGAGAAATAGTGGAGAGTGCCATTGTTAATATTATAGCTACTTATGGTTTGGATAATGAAGAAGACCCATCTAAGGAAGTAGGCAAGGAATTGGTTCTATTAGGTAGTGCAAAAAGATAGGCAGAATTAGCCTTACTTCCTTTAGATCTAAGAAAGAGGCCTAGGTTAACTTTCACTCACCCTATTAGTGAAATAAACCTCTTTAATGATGAGAATCCTATTTATGGACCAACCATTCCTTATTGGTTTGTTTATGGGAAGTTGTAGAAAATCCTATCTCTTTCTCCTTGATTGGCTCTAACTCAAGTGGGCATAGGTGTTTAGGATAATGTCAAGCCATAGATTTAGGATATGTTAAACAAACAAATAGAGAGAAACATCTAGATTCTTCACAATAAGGAAATCCAATGGGTTGGTATCCTATGAGCCTCTAGGAGTTCAAGTGAAGAGATTCCTAAATAACCATAAGTGAAAGAGTTTGATCCTCAAGTCTAATTTAATCAAGGGACATCAACTCTTGAAAGATTAGTGACCAAGAAAATTATTGTTGGTATTGAGGAGATCACCTCTTAGAAGGTGGAGCCATTTATAGGCTTAACTCCTATTCTAGGGTAGGCAACAAGGGAGCATACTATTTTTCAAGAGGATGCAGCTAGTGTGGTAATAGCCCAATCTAAAATAGCCTTGGCAAGAGTTCAAGGATTGAAATAGAATATTCTCAACTTGGAAATAGAAATGCATGATTTGGAAGCTCAGGGCTTCTTGACAATTCCTAAAAATTTATTGTAAATTCTAAATAAATCCTTAATGGATGAATTCAATAATTTGAAAAGCATTAAGTCTAGATTGAATGATTTGGACCATCAAGTTGAGATGACACAAGCCTTAATAACCTAGTGTTAGAATTCTCAAGCTCAGATGGAGGAGCTCATTAAGGTGCATAAGACAAATTAGGCCTTGAACTTCAAGATTATCAAACTCAGACATCTGGACATCCTCATGGTAGTTTTATTATATAAACAAGAGGATTTGATCCCATGGAGTAGTGATGTTAAGGAATTCATCAATAAAGACACAGACTTGGTAAACCATATTGAGAAACTTCTAGGGAATCTATTAAATAACCCTTTTCAAACCACTTATTTAGGCCTGATTGATGATGAAGAATTCAAGTAGAGGGCTGATACCCACATCTAAGGCATAAAATATATCCAAGTTCATTCAACTAAAGACAATCAGAAGACCCTTGATACGATTAATTTTGTAGGGAAGAAAATTGTAGAAGCACAATATGTCGAGGAACTTGTATCTTGGGTAGATAGTGAATTTGACAAGTTAGCAAATAAAGAATAGGATTATATAATGAAGCCTATAGTGGATTTTGAGTTGATCAAGGAGAAATACACAAATGTGAAATACTTCCTTATATAGGGATAATTAGAAGGACCCACCAATGAAATTCCTAAAAATATATTCTTTCTGTAAAGTATATGCTAGT
This sequence comes from Torreya grandis, assembly GCA_037957365.1. Classification (NCBI taxonomy): domain Eukaryota; kingdom Viridiplantae; phylum Streptophyta; class Pinopsida; order Cupressales; family Taxaceae; genus Torreya; species Torreya grandis. The sequence goes on from JARHVA010008125.1 coordinate 197,634, forward strand.
ATGTTAGCATATACTCTTTTTTGTCAAGTTGGCATGATTTTTTTTTGCATTGTAGATTTGTATCAAAGACAACTATTCTTATCCACATCTGGATATTTTTTAAAGTTAATCAATTAACCAACTATGTTTCATATAAATAGGTAGAGGGTTACCATTAGTAAAAAGAGAGTTTCTGAGCAATTGATATCAAGAGTATTAAATACAACTAAAGAATTCTAAAAAGATTATCTAGATAGTTTTCATTAAATGTTTATGCTATCTCTTAGTTATAGGGAGTTATCTTGAATTTGAATGATTCTTATTATTTGAGTTAAATTATTTATCATAGGGCTATTAATTTGTGCTAAATGCTAAATTGACTGTAGAGATCACAAATATAATTCATTTTATTTGCTTTATATTTGGATGTACTTAGGTTATTTAGATCATAATAGCAAACCTTTAATGTAAATTTGGTTCTTACTTATGATTCATATTTTTTCCTTGAATTTTGCCTGATTTGTGATATAGTTTGAGATTATACTTTTTTATAACATAAATTGGTTCAAATGTGCTCAAAGTAATTAGAATTTTGTCATAAGATTTGAGATGAAAACCTGTAATCATGTTTCTTTCTTCCTTACCCTTCTTTATGTTTATTTTTATCAAGATTCACTATAGATTAGAGGTCATTATTAATAATCATTTAGTTTAATTACCGAATCCTTAGAATTATTAAGTATTCAAATAGTATAGACTCTGGTGGCTCGTAACCACTAATTCAAATAAATATTGTGGACATTTTTCATACTTTTCTTCTATTCCACCACAAACAATCACTAAATAGTCCCAAACTGTAACTCATGCCATGGATTCTCATAATCCTAAAATGAGAAATGTTATTCAACATTAAGAGCACATGTAGTATAATTAGAAGAATCAATAGGAAAATCTCCATTTTCACTAGAAGGAGGGCCTCTTTAAATATGCTTAATATGTTTTGAGTGTATTTGGTCAGAATTATCTATATTTTACATGATTATGTTTCTTTTAACATAAATTGTGTAAAGATTGGTGACCTTTGAATAAATATGGCTTTTTTTGATAAAAATATATTACTATTTGGAGTTAGGATGGCTTATGTTTCTCAAAATTGAAAATTATTTTACAATTAGAAGTTTATTTGAGTCATAAGTTATAAATATTTGTCATCTTTTCATAATTCAGTACATCTCTGAACTTGTTTAGTTAAAGATTGATGTCCTTTGTCCTCTTATGAACATTTTTTTACAAATTAAGCTTAGTGTGCATATTATTTATCATTATTTATAAATTAATGTGTTACACCATGTTTAAAAATATGATCCTTAGTCTTCTAGTTGGAAATACCAAGGATTAGGACCAGATCACATTCAGAGACTAGATAACCCTTAATTGAACTAGAAACTCACAGAAGGACTAGGAAAGACAAAGGTAAGCATACATATTCTAAATATCTACCATCATCACCTTTGTAAGGGATTGCTATGATTTATCTTCATCCAAACATGACATGGCTTGGAAATTCCCCTATCAATATACTAGGTGCAGTTCATGATTTATCACGTAATTTAGAAAAATATTTGCTAATATTTAGTCCAAATGGTATTATGACTGCTAAAGAACATGTTAAATATTTCAAATCTACATTTAGATTGTTGAATGTTATTCATGAAAAAGTAGCTATAGGTTGTTCTTATTTACATTTAAATATGCTACATATGAATGGTTCCTCAATTTACCTGACAATTGTATTGTCTCATTGAATAATTTTGACACTATTTCCATTGATCAATTTAAAAAGATCATAAGTTCTTGTGTCATTTATAATCAATTCACAACTATTAAGAGGGATAAAAGTGAACCTATTAGGTCATTTAATGCTAGGTTCCAAAATATTTTTAGTTGGACCATGGATCCATATAAACCTAACAATGCTTTAGCTTTGGAAGTTTATAAAGATGTTGTTGACCCCATTACTTTTGTTTTTTTTGAAGAGAGCTATTCCACTTATCATCACATTGGCTCAAGCCTATTATGAAGAAGTGATTATTAGTGACCAAATGGAACTCCAAGGATAGATGTTTTATTATATCCCAAATGTTAATACTCAAATGCATGTATTAAACCTTTTCCATAGTAATAACTAAAATATTCTAGCATTAAACTAGTTTCCTACTTTGAATGTATTACCTACTAGTCATGCTACCCCTAATCGAAATCTAGGTTTCTTGAGCCATCAAGTTACCAATGTATTTTGTGACAATGATTAGAAGGCTTTAGTGCCTATTAATGACATTAATAGTAACTAGAGTCAAAATGTTGAGGTTATAAAAAATGAGAGTGAATCTATATTGAAAATGGTATAGAAGTTTAGAAAGGATTTTCTATAATTACAAGAACAAGTTGGTAAAGCTAATGACAATTCTGGAAGGAACTTCACTTTCCAAAATTTCAATAGACCTAGGAATAGGTTTCAAAATGATAGTTTCTATAATAACAAATCTAATGATTCTTTCCATAGAAAACATAATATGGATATAAACTTCACTGATATTGCCTTACCAGATTATTGTAGGGTGCATGATACTTCTAAACATGGTGAGATTGATTGTATTGAGTTGTGTAAAGCTTTTGAAGCTTTTTAAGAAGAGCTTGACATATTTGAAGTGGTTCCAAACAAAGAGGTTTATATAAATTCTTATGAATATAAACCATCTAACCAAGTGCATATGGTGGAAATTTTTAATTTCCCTTTTAAAAAAGATAATGATCTTGAGAATATTTGTAAGGAAATTCAAGTATTTAAACAATTTTTGAAGACATATCCTTTGAGAAATATGGAAAAAAATAACCATTTACTACCTCTACCCATCCTAACAATTATGGGACCCTTCCAAACACTATCAAAGAATAATCCTGAACCTCCTAGAGGAATTTATTCTAAGTTAAAGTTAACTATTGATCCTCTAAGTAAATCTTGCTACAACATTGTGGAATATATGAAAAGGATTAAATCTAATATCACTCTGCATGAGCTAACTCAAATAAAAAAAAGAGACTCTTGGAATATTTATCAAATAAAATTTGGAAACCCCCTAAGAATGATAGTGCAAATGTAATTATGCAAGTGATCAAAGTAGAGTCTCCACCTTCTTTACTTATAGTCAGGATATTTGGAAAAAATATTCATAATTATCTTTTAGAATTTGAAGCCTCAACCAACATTATGTCTACTAAGATATGTGAAAAACTTAGGTTAAATCTAATCAAATTTGACAAGGTAGTCACTAAATTGGATAAATATAGAGTTAAGTTTATAGGAAAATTATTGAATGTGCATATATAGCTAGATAGTGAACCAAAAGTTCAACAATTCATTAATATCCAAGTGGTAGAAATGCCTAGTACTTATGGATTGATTTTGAGTAGAGAGTGGACTAATGCTTTAAATGGATATATGTATACTAATTGTTCAAACTTATGGATTCATTGAAAAGGTGTGCCAAATAAAATAAGAGTAGAAAAGGAAAATTGAATGAAACACATGATAATAGAATATAATGTTGTTAATTAAAAGATAAATTTATTGGATTCTAATTTAGGAGTTTTCACTTTGGAAATTACCAAAGAACCAATTTCTAAGATTTATTATCAAGTGTGTGGTTTGTGGAAGTTATACATTGATGGTGCCAAGTGTAAATCAAAATTAAGAGCTAGTATTGTATTGATGAATCCTTCAAAAAAGCAATACCATGCAACTTATAACTTATAATTTTTTTGCACCAATAATTTAGCTGAGTATGAGGCTCTCATACATGGATTGTAGTTTTCCATTAAACATAAAGTTAAAGAACTCCTTGTCTATAGAGAATCTAAACTTGTGGTTAACCAAGTGAGAATTAAGTAATAATGAAAATTGTTTTACTTAAAGAGATATAAGTTAAGGGTGTGGGATTTTATCAAACCTTTCAATGCCTTCAACATCTTAGCTATTCCAAAAGAAGAAAACAAAACTACTAATGAGATTGCCTTTGCTATAGCTAACTTCATGCCTAATCATAATTCTCAAAGCATTAGTATTGAGCGGATATCTTATCTTTTAGTTCCTAACAATATAAATCATTTCTAAGTTTTCAATGATGATTAAAAAATCATATATTTATTGACTAATTTTGGGGCTTTTGAAGCTCACATTATTGATGAGATTGATGAAACTTCTCATGAGGAGAAACTTAGTGGTAAAATAATCCAATTAATTGATAATAAGATACCTAAATGGATGATTTCATTGGAAAGACTTTGATTTTGACAAAAAAATTGAAGCACCTAAAGAAACCAAGGTAAATGGTAAGGATTATCATTAGTGAATCTTGGTTCACATGATCAGCCCCAAATGGTGAATATAGGGAAGGCTTGTACTAAAATGGAAAATAGAAAAGCTAGAGAGTTGATTGAAAAATAAAAGGATGTAATTTCTTGGTCTTATGAATATTTGAAAATATTTGACCCGAGAGTCATTACTCATACCATACCTCTCCAAGAAGGTTGCAAACCTTTTAAATAGAAGGAAAGGCCAATCAACCCTATTTTAGAACCAATAATTTTTAAAGAAGTCAAAAATTTGTTGGATGTAAGGATAGTGTTTCTTATTAGACATTCCACTTGGGTGGCAAACCTAGTCCTAGTCAGAAAAAGGAATGGAAAAATAAGATTGTGCATAGATTTTAGAAATCTGAATAGAGCATCTAAAAGGATAATTATCCTTTACCTTGTCTAGATTAGGTTATCCAAACTATTTCAGGATCTTCCATGATGTCTTCTTTGGATGGATTTTTTGGATATAACCAAGTGATTTTAGCTCTAGAAGATAGGATGAAAATAGATTTTACTACTAAATTGGTAACATATGCCTACAAGAGAATGCCTTTTGGATTAATTAATGCAAGGGAAACTTTTCAAAGGGATATGGACCATGATTTATAAGGTTTAGTGGGAAAGTGTATCATAATATATATGCATGAACTTACATTATTTTCTAAAAATAGAGAAGAGCACTTCATACATTTGAGACAAGTATTTTATAGATGCATGAGGTATGGTGTATCTCTTAACCCCAAGAAAAACATATTCTATGTCACTAAATGAAGATTATTGGGACATGTCATTGCAAAATATGGAATATCTATGAATCATAATAGATTAGATGCCATTTCTAAAATTTTCTTACCCAATAGCCAAAAAGAACTTAAGTCATTCTTTGTCGAGATTAATTTTGTGAGGAAGTTTATTTCAAGCTTCGTTGAGATTGTTAAACCTTTGAATGACATGATTAAGAAAGATGATATAATTTATTAGAATCAAAAATCCAAGAAGGCCTTCATTGACCTTAAGAAGGAAATTATAGAAGCTCCATTCCTTATAATTCATAAATTTTCAAAGGATTTCTATCTATATTCATTTACTTATGAGCATATTATGGTTGTAGTGTTTACTCAAAAAGTTGATGGGAATGATCATCATATAGCATTCATGAGCACCAAATTCAATAATGTAGAATTGAATTATTCTACGATTGATAAGAAAACTTATGAATTGGCAAAGGCAATAAAAAATTTAGACATTACCTCCTTAGAAATAAGGTACATGTTATATTACCTGATCTAGCTACAAAACTTATGTTGAGTCAGAATGAGCTTTGAGAAAGAAGAGGCAAATGGATGGAAATTATAAAATAATATGATATAGAGACAAAAATAGCCAAATTAGTGAAATTTTAGGGTCTAGTTCAAATGATCACTTGTATTGACCCAAAATTTAATATCATGTAAGTAGATCAACAAAACTTTCTACCTAATGAGTGTTATGACTCTATTATCCATTCACATGTTAATAGTGTTTGTCCCCCAAGATTTATAAGAGAAAAAAATAGGTCCTTGAAGCTAAAAAAAACTCATTACCTCATCAAGAATGGAGTTTTTTATGGGAAGAACTTTGAGGGAATTTATTTGAGATGTGTGTCCAAGGAAGAAGTAGCTTGGATTATGACTACATTTCATGAGAGACTAAGAAGTGGACACCCTTCAGGAAGAACCATATCTCATAATATTCTCAAGGATAGATATTATTGGCCCAAACTCTTAAAATAAGCTTATAAGCATATAAGGGAGTATCATTCATGCTAGAATTTTATCACAAAGTTAGAACCTATGATGGTAGATAAACCTTTTGCATAATGGGGATTAGACTTTATTGGAGTAATAAACCCCAATTCTTTTGAAGGTCATAATTGTGTCATGACTGCTATAGATTATTGTACTAGGTGGAAAAAGGTAGTAGCCACTAAGTAATGTAAAAAAGAGGAAGTTATCAATTTCCTAAAAGAAAATATTTGTACTAAATTTTGAAACCTAGTTTCTTTAGTTTGCAACAATGGATCTACATTCATTTATATTGAAATGATGAAATGGGTTGATGACTAAGACATTACACTCAAGTTTTTTTTTAATCAATATCTTTAAGGAAATGGTGTTTCTAAATCCATAAAAAAAATTGTTGAAAGCTATCAAGAAATCTATTTAAGATATACCTAGAACATGGCATAAACTTATTAATTTTGCATTATGGGTAGATGAAAACAAGATCAAACAAGATCTAAAGGATTCACCATTTTTTTTGGTATATGGTTAGGATCCCATATTTACCATCACTATGAAGTTGCCTACATTCACATTCATCCAAGAATACATGGAAGACAGTCAAGAACTTGCTAATTCTCGGCTATTAGATATGATTCAAATGGAAGATGCTAGAGAAAAGGCATTTATGGACTTTAGTAGACACCAATCAACCATGAAAAGATGGTTTGATAAGATATCTAAAGTGAAGGTATCTAGACAAGGAGATCTAGTCCTTCTTTAGGACAAGGCATCAGAACCCAAAGGTAAACATGGTAAATTCACTCCTTTATGGATTAGTCCTTACCAAATTGTAAAAATCTTGGGAAATAATACATTCAGGTTGAAAGATATCCAAGGAGAAGAGTTCACATTGCCTAATAATGGACTATATCTCAAACATTACTTTATTATTTCCCCACTAGAGGTCTTCATGGAGTAAATGTGAAAGATTATTAAAAATAGAATAGGTAGGCTAGTTAGTTCCCTTTTTTGCTTTGTTTTTTCTTCCTTACTAGGCTTATTTATATTTGTTTTGTTTGCATTTTGTTTTTTATTCTTTTTTGGTAGTGTTCCTTTGTTATGGTAAGGTCTCATAGTATTATTTTTTGGTTGGGAATTACTTAAGAGAGTGTGGGTGAATTGTACAGAAGGTGACCATAGATAGCAATAAAGTAGTATGAAGCAACCGGGGGTATTGATATATAAATTTATTTTCCTATAAAGATTTAAATATTTAAATGAATTAAAACATGGATTTAATAAGAATCACATGTATATTATGTGAATTTAGCTTGTTAACTCATACTCATGCTTACACTTAAAACATATCCTTGTCATAAACTCAAATTTTAATTAAGGGAAATTATACTAAGTCCAAAACATTTGATCAAATCCCTAAACCTAGATAATCTGGCTCCCAACCTTCATTGGAAGCACAAAAAAAATATTATTATCAAATCAAAAGATTTTGAAGTAAAGGTGATATAGGTAATCTCCACTAGGGCTATTGATGCCTAGTTGGCAGTGGAACAAGACCTTGAGTGGATCCAAAGGTATTTATATCAAGGATATAAATACTTGGTTGGTAACAAAGCAATGCCCAAGCCTTCCTTGAAATAATATTTTTTATTCTCAAAATATATCTAAAAATTCTCAAAATCAAATTCTATGGACCAAAAGGACATGAACCTAGGTGTTAATTCTTGAAGTTTAAGAAAAATATTAAATGGAATCAAAGCAAACACTGCGTGTTTGTGTTCTAATACCTAAGTTTATATTTTATACATAAAGAACTTATTTTAATTTAAGGTTGATTCAAGAAAGAGCATATGTTTGAATGGGATATAGAATTCATGTACAAGTTTAAACCAGATTTTTATATTCCAACATATTGCTATGTTTCCCCTGTGAGTCACCATTTTTTGAGACCAACACCCCCTATCTTTTTTGAAAGGAGGACCCCTATATTTATTTCTAGAAAGTTTGTATTCTAGATTGAATATGTAGAGTTATCTTATCTAGGATTTGTAAAGGTAAATCAATTCTAAAAGAGGAACATGTGCTTTGATATATTTGATCATATTTACATTTTATGGTTCAAATTTTCTAATAATTATCTTCAAGATGATTAGTTGCAGGTTTCATGGAATAATCTAGGGTTTATAAGGAACAAACCCTAAAAAGGTTTAAATTTAAACATTTGCATGAAAATACTAGTGAGAAATTTTATTTCCTTTTGGATTAATTAATCATAAGTCTAACTTTATATTAAGATTAAAATATGTTTTTTATTTATATTAATATAAAACCTTCGACTAAACTTAAAACATGATCAGGTATTAATTTAAAACTTAAATGCCCTTTTGAAGATATAATGGTGATCATCTACTCAGAGGTTTTAATATAATGGTGCGAATTAAATATGACACCCAAAAGGAAAATACTAGTTGTTAACCACTTAGGATTTGTTCCAATGGTGATCATTTTATCAAAGATTTTCAATCCAATGGTGTGAATTGAATCTGATACCAAAAAGGATGTTAAAAACTGTTAACCACTTGAGACATGATCCAATGGTTCACATTAGCTCAGAGGTTCTCAATCCAATGGTGCACATCATCCCCAATGCTTTGAGATCTCTTGATGGTTTTACACATGGTGATCAGTTATTGGATCAATAAATTTCATTGTATTAAATTTGATAGGTTCACTCCCATCATTTGATGTTTGTGAGGATATAATTGATGGGATTGAGCCCATCAAATTTAAATTGAAATAAAATGATTTTATTGTCTTAATTTTGATAGGTTCACCCCCATCATTTGATGTCTATGAGGACATATTTCATGAGACTGAACCCATAAAATTTAAATTGAAACAAAAGGATTTTATTGTCTTAAATTTGACAGGTTTTCCCCCATCATTTGACATTTATGAGGACATATTTTAATAGACCAAACCCATCAAATTTAGCTTAGACAATCCTCAAATCTTTGAGATCTCCCAATGGTTTTACATGTGTCATTTAGTTATTGGATCAATAAATTTCATTATTTTAAATTTGACATGTTCACTCCCATCATTTGACATGCACAAAGATGCATTTGATGGGATTGAACCCATCAAATTTAAGTTGAGATAAAAGAATTTTATTTTATTAAATTTGTTAGGTTTTCCCCTATCATTTGATGTCTATGAGGACACATTTGATGGGACCAAATCCATCAAATTTAACTTAGACAAATTTTTAATCCTAATCAAAGGGGGCATTTCTAAATAATTTTTAGAAATTCTTAGTTTTCTTATGAAGGAAACATTGAGATAGAAATATCTTGGCCTAAGTCATTTTTAGTGATTAAAAGGGCAAGTATCTTACAAGATCTAATAGTGATCACTTGCTCATTAGAACTGATCCAATGGTATGCATCAACCTATAAGCCTCAAGATCTCTTGAAGGATCTAATGGTGATCACTTGCTCACTAGATTTGATCTATTGGCGTGACAAAATTTTAGACTTTTTAAAGGCCTTGAAAGCTTGACATATGGTACAATCAATAAGCTCAAAGATCAAGAACCAATGAAATGTAAGGACCTGGATTTGGATTTTCAAATCAAAATAAAGGGGACTTTTTAAAACTAATTGTCACTCTTCAAATGGAATTAATGAAAAATTGACATGAAAGGCATGAAATCCTACCACATAATCTCCACATAAGTATGGAAGATCTAAATGAAAGATATCTCATGATTAAAAACATAAGAGATATGATAAGTAAGGTTTCATCATATCTAAGGCATGTGTGAGATTAAATTTGGATGTTTTGGTCATTAAATGAAAAACCCTAAACCCTCCATAAAGAAGGCCAGAGTTGGTTCAAATTGATTATGTGACACTTTAGATAATTATGAACTGATTCAGAGTAGGTGCCTTAGTAAGAACTTTGATAGCTTTACAATTACAATAGAGTATTATCAATGGCATCAAGTAAGCAACATATGAAGATTAAATCATATCTTCATCTAAATTTAGATGGTGAAGGAAGGGTCTTTAGAGACACAAAGTTGGATTCAACAACATTGAATGTACATGGAATAAATAATTGGTCTAAATTATTCATTTTTATTAAAGAGTTACAACCAATTTATCAAGAAGAAAAGAGGAATGCTTTAGTATACCAAAGATACAAGGATTTAGTATTAATTAAAATGGTAGGACTTCATCATGTAGTTGTTAAACCAGAGGTAATGCATTGCATCAACCTTCTTGTTGCTATTTTCATTGAGTATAGAGTAGGTGGAGCATGGATTATTCATGAAGAAAGTGTCAATAAAGCTACATGCATAGATCCCATGGACTTTAAGACTTATTATAAACTCCATTTACCTCATTTTGATCTTCCATCTTTCAGAGAATGGACAAATTCCAAAAACCTAGACTCAATTCTTTCACCTTGGTTAATCCAAGTTTCCCATGTTTTGAGGACCCCTAATGGTGAGATTCCTATTACCAAATTTAGAGAATATGTTAGGGTAGATATAACCTTATTGAATATAGCCTTTGGTGACTCTTCTATAACTTATGTGAGTAAGGTCTAGGTGTCTTATGCCTATTTCATGTTAGAGCAGAACCTAACACTCCTATTGGAGACATAATAAGTTTCTTCTTGGCCAAACAATTTACAACCATCAAGAGAAAGACCTCTAGACATTTATTTATGATGTCTTACCTCTTAGAATCATTCTTGCCTCTATTAATTTCCATAGCATTTGAAATTGGTCCCCTGATGGTAGGACTACCATTTCCCATCATTACTCCAAATTACATATTTTAAAATATAGGAATCATATGCAATTCATATGTGATGGTCTCTTCTCAGTCATTTTAAAGATAGTCACTGGTATTTTTATGCCTAAACCTCATCCTCTAATCAAAAATCAAGTGGAGACCATGGGGGATGTGTGGTTCTATCTAGATTGCATGGTAATAAGGATAGAAGGAATCATGGTCCAACCATATAGACTACCTGTATATGTTCACAATAAACTTGTAGAGCAAGAAATTGCTTATCAAATGATCTAAGGCATAGATTGGCACTATAAGAAGAATAAAAAGGCTCAAGTTCTTCCCTTCCCACTGGACATTGATAGAATCATAATAAAGGAATGGAAATAGCTAGAGATCATGGTGGTACATAAGAAGTATTTTTACTTCAAATTAGATGATTTTAAGATCTGGGACCCTAATAATAGAGTGGCTAGCCATATTTGGGATAGGAAGGTCTTAAAAACTAAGACAAGCATTGACCTAGTGTGGGAGGTGGTGTTTACACAAGGGTAAAGAACTTTAAAGAAGTCATATATAGGGTTAAAAACTATAACATAACTTTAAAATGTAGGCTAGTTAGGGATAATAAGCCTTTAGGGTAAATATGTCAATTACATCCTTTATAGTATCACTTCTTGCTAGGGTCATTCGAGACTACACATTAATAACCACCTATTGAGGGACAATCTTGTAAGCCTTAGTAGGGACAATTGACCAAGTCATCTTAGATTGAGTAACTTGAGGATGCAAAAGGAAAAGGTAAATCTATAAGTGAAGAGTGCAAGATTGAGCAAAAACCTATTGAAATCCTCTAAATTTAGGTATCCCCACCAAGGCCTTCTTACCCAATAGAATATATCAGTGCAATTACTTTGGAAACTATAAAAATAGTAGACAATACCCTTGTTAACATCATAGTTACTTATGGTTTGGATAAGGAAGAAGACCTATTTAAGGATGTAGGCAAGGAATTGGTTCCATTGGGTAGTGGAAAGAGATAGGAAGAATTAGCTTGAGTTCCTTTAGCTCCAAGAAAGAGGCCTAGGTTAACTTTCACTCACACTACTTGTGAAATAAACCCCTTCAATGATGAGAATCCTATTTATAGACCAACCAGTCCTAATTGGTTTGTTTATGGGAATTTGTAGAAAATCCCATCTCTTTCTCCTTCACTAGCTCTGACTCAAGTTGGCATAGGTGTTTAGGATAATGTTAAGCCATGGATTTACGATATCTTAAACAAAAAATTAGATAGAAACATCCATATTCTACACAGGGAAAGATAATGGGTTGGTACCCTAAGAGCCTTTGGAAGTTCAAGTGTAGATATTCTTAAAAAAGCATAGGTGAAAAATTTTGATCCTTAAGTCCAATTTAATATAGGGGCATCAACTCTTGAAAGAGAAGTGACTGAGAAAATTACTAATGGTACTAAGGAGTTAACCTTTTAGAAGGTGAAGCCATATATAGGCTTAACTACTATTATAGTAAATCCTTGATGGATGTATTCAAGAATTTGAAAATCATTAAGTGTAGATTGAATGATTTGGAACATCAAGTTGAGATGGCACAAGCCTTAATCACCCAGTGATATAATTCTCAAGATCAAATAGAGGAGCTCATCAAGGTTCATAAGGAAAAGTAGGCCTTGAACTTTAAGATTATCAAAATTAGACATCTAGACATCATCATGGTAGTTTTGGTAGATAAAAATGAAGATTTGATCACCTAGAGTAGTGACTTTAAGGACTTCATCAAGAGAGACATAAACTTGGTAAACTAGATCAAGAAATTTATGGGGAATATATTAAATAACCCTTCTCAAACCACTACTTTAGGCTTGATTGATAATGAAAAATTAAAACAAAGGGTTGATACCCACATCCAAGGCATGAAAGATATCTAAGGTCAAATAGCAAAGGAAATCTAGAATACCCTTGATATCATTACTTTTGTAGGGAAGAAAATTACAGAAGCATAATGTGTTAAGGAACTTGTATTTTGGGTAAATAGTGAATTTGAAAAGTTAGTAGATAAATAATATGATTGTCTAATGAATCCTGTAGTAGATTTTGAGTTGATCAAGGAGAAATACACCAAGGTGAAATAATTCCTTAGATAGGTCTAATTAGAAGGACCCACCAATGAAATTCCTAAGAGAATATTCTCTTTATAAAGTATATTCTAGTATGTTAGAATATAATATTTCTTGTCAAGTTGGTATCATTTTTTTCACATTATAGCTTTCTATCAAAGACAACTATCCTCATCGACATCTTGATATTTTTGAAAGTTAACTGCATAACCACCTATGTTTCCTATAAATAGGTAGAGGGTTACCATTTGTAAACAAATATTTTTTGAGCAATTGATAATAAGATCATTTAATATAACTAAGGAATTTTAAAAATATTGTCTAGATAGTTTTCATTAAATGTCTATGCTATCTCTCAATGACAGGGAGTTATCTTGAATTTGAATGATTCTTATTGTTTGAGTTACATTCTTTATTAGAGGGATATTAATTTGTGATAAATGCTAAATTGAATATAAATATCTCAAATATACTTCATTTTATTTGCTTTGTATTTAGATGTACTTAGGTTATTCATATCATAATAACAAACCTTTAATGTAAATTTGGGTCTTACTTATGATTCATATTTTCCTTTGAATTTTCCCTGATTTGTGATATACTTTTATATTATACTATTTTATAACATAAACTGGTTCAAATGTTCTCAAATTAATTATAATTTTGTCATAATATTTGAGATGAAAACCTGCAATCATGTTTCTTCCTTACCCTTCCTTTTTTCTTATTTTTATCAAGATTCACTCTACCTTAGAGGTCATTGTTAATAATCATTTTTTTAATTACCAAATCCCCATAATTATTACATATTAAAATATTATAGACCCTGGTGGCTCCCAACCAATAAATCAAATAAATATTGTGGATAGTTTTCATACTTTTCTTCTATTCCACCACAAACAATCACTGAATAGTCATAAACTGCAACTCATGCCATGGATTTTCAAAACCCTAAAATGAGAAGTGTTATTCAACACTAAGATAAATTGTGGTATAATTAGAAGATTCAAAAAGACCCCAAATATGTTTATGTATTTCCTCAATGACCCTCTATGGGGTATGACATGTTTATCTTATGTTTTGGGTTCAAACAAACCCCTTGGTCTCAAGATTTCCCCTGGCTAATGGAGTGAGCAAGGTATGTGACAAAATAATGAGTATAACTATTGTCTATATGTATTTGAGGTGGCAATAAATATCTTGTTCCACTCATAAACATCCCCTATATCCATTCACAAAGTGTAATAATGCCTATAGAGGCCTTAAAACATTAATCTCTCTAATGACTGGTTGTAGGTAGTGACATCAATGTTTTAGAAACTCCTTTGGATATTTAACCTTACAAGCTTAGTTAACTCAAAAATATTTTTGAAAATACTAAACAACAATTCAAACTTCAATCTATCAGTATCTTCCAAGTGTTAATATTTTGATGTCAAGTCTATAATGTTTGAAAGAATCTCTTAGGTTCATCTAGGATTTCTAGGTATTCATCATGAGATGCCACTAAAAAGTTAATTTTATTTGTTCAAAGATGTTAAGATAAAATTTCCATTTGAAAACTTTTAATTCATACTTATCATACCTCATATCTATTGTATCACTTAGTGTACTTTATCATTTAAGATGGTCTGGCCTATGCAGGATGAGGATTAGATCTAGGTTTGACTAGTCTCTATTGTCTTAAAGGTAAATGTTGGGTTTGTCCTTATTTAAACTTAGGAATTTTATGTTTTGAGCCCCACTCAACTATCTAAAAATACCTCAAACTCTAAAACTCCATTCACTCTCTATCCTTACCATTTGAAGTTTGGCTATAGATGGTGTTATCTTGAGATTTCTAAGCATCTGAGTATCAACTTGAACTATCTTATAGTGCCATTGGTATTAAATATAATAGAACTTGTTAGTATTTTATCACATTCATCTGATCATTCTCTCAAGCTATAGACAACTTTACTTTTTGAATTTTCTTTGTTCATTATAGACCCTGCCTATAGGAGTGTCTTAGGCTTCTTAGCTCAGTCAAGCCTTTCTATTGACTATCCAATCACTTAGGCTCTCTCTAATGAGTGGTGACACTATCTTAAACTACATTGAAGCTAAATATCCTAGTTGTATTATTTTTTTGTTGATTTGATGTTGATCTTAGTCTAAAATGAGGACCTAAAGGTGTATGGATTATAGGTATCTACTTGATTGTTTAGGGCTAAAAAATATCACCTCTTAAGTTCTTAAACACTTAAATATTTTCAAATTCACAACACTTCCTTGTCACTTCTTCAATGTTTAACATACCTTCTAACAATGCCTCATGTCATATTTAACTTACCTTATAGTCTATATAGACCTGTAGATACAGTCAACCATACATAGGGTATGTGCATTGATAATTAGAGCATCTAGTTAATTTTAATCACCTAATGATGGAATTGGGGTATTTAAGGCCATATAAATGTATGAGGAGATGTATCAAGTTTTCCCCATGGCTATGAGCATCTTCAACCTACTTTTATAGCTTATACAAGCCTGTATGTGGAGGAAACATTTATGACTCTCATTGGAGGGTGTAATTGAACTAATATATTGATTTTCTCATTCTAACTATTCTAAAATATTATCTTAGAACATTATACTATGAGATACCACTAAAAATTGAGCCAAATTGGCAATCAAACCTGTAGTAGATTGTTCAAACATATACCATGTCCCCAAAGAGCAAGCACTTGAAGAACATGGACAAGAATCACATCTCAAACAAATATCACATGAAATTCATGAATTTTAGGAATATTCCATTAGTTTTTAATCATTTTGAATCTTATAAATATGAAAAATATCTTAGATAAAACAAAAATTGCAACAAGATTGATCGAAAGACCTTGTACATCAAGACCACTTTTCCTCCAAGTGAAGACAATTCATGGAGATGATTTAGATCATTAAACCATAAATGAAAGGATATATTTTACCTATAAAAGCATCCCTAAAAACCATTACTCTACATCAAATGTTGAAGTGGAGAAATAGATGCAAGAATAAAACCTGCTTAGATGGATAGGACATAGTGACCTACTATCACTCTTAGCAATTGTTAATAAATAAGGGGCCATGAATATGAAATATATTTATACTAATTTAAATATTACTATGACAAATAAAAATTTCCAAAGTTTCATCTCTGAACTCTCTCTCTCTCTCTTGGCCACACCATTCACATTAAATTTACCTTTCTAAGCTTGTGAAGGTAATGATGGAAGAGAGAGAATATCCAAACTATTATCTCAACCTATGAATTGGTATAAAGCCTAAAAATGTTCTTATATATCCCAAAATATACTTACAAACCATTTATAACTAAAATATGATCTTGAAAGGATATACAAGTGCCCAAAAGTGTTTGTAAAGTATCATTTTACTTAGTGTAGGAATTGATTTGTAGGTGTTGTCATTCTCTGACCATACCTAAACATTATCTGACCTCATTATAACATTAGTTACATTAGGAATCTTATTTAAATTTTTTCTTCCTAGAATGGTACATGTAACTCCTCGAAATAGGCCAAAAGATGGCCAAAATGTGATTTTTACATATCAGAGACAAATAAAAGGTTATTGCACGATATTATTGTATTAATTACACCTCAATAATTTTTTATAATGACCTCAAACCATACTAAAACTTTGACCATGTTTGACAATTTCAAGGCCTTGAAATTGACCCCTAAGACTAGATAAGTGTACATAGGACCAGAACTTAGACAAGATTAAACAAGGACAAATATGACCATATGGAACTATTTAAGACCACTTAATACCATGATAATACCATGAAAATATTTTTAAAACACTATGAAGTTTTAACCTATAGGGGGTGACCATTTTTGACTTGAGGTCAAAATTTAGTCAACACATAGTGCATAAATGAGTTGATTATGCCAATCATAACCAAATCTGGTAATCATTTTGCTGAGGATATTGATGATTGTATTACTTGGATATTATAATTTACCATTACACTATGTATAGTATTAAGTATAGAATGTGTACTAGATATTATATTCAACACAAAAATTCTTCATTATTTTGTTCTTAAAAGAAGTTCCATTGTTTGTAATGATGGTTGCTGGGAGACTGAAGTAGGAAATAATGTTAGTGATGATAAAATGAAATTATCTTATCCATTTTTGGATTTTAATATAATTTCCTCCACCCATTTTATAAATTAATTTGTATTTGTGATAATAAATGTGTGACCTCGTATAGATTCTGAATTTATCCTACTAATTAGATCAAATCCCCATAGCTTTAATGGCCATGAGGATATTATGGTTTGTAACTTATATGAAGGGATATGGTGTTTGTTACCATGGATTTAATTTATTTCATCAATTTTCATATTATTGACATGCTTGTTTCATGGTTGGAAAAAAGTAACCTTATTTGAGTAACTTGTGTGACATTGCTTTACTACTAAAATGGCCATCATATTCACTATCATGCACCTATCTAATGGATAAATTAGCCTCCTCAATTATTAGACATTTTAGTAAGTTTACTTTAAAATATTTTTTAATAATTATCAACCAAAAATGACATATCAAAGGGATTTTTTTTTATAGTTTATGCTTATCATTCCTTATAAAAGTGTCTGGTGTAGTAGATTTGTGTAAAAAATTGTATATATATGAAAACCATTCAGATAATTTTATATTGTGCATGGTAACTCTAATCATTAGATCTATGAGGTATACATGGGACACCTATGGAGATTGTAATTATTTTATAGTGAATATATCCTACTCTTCATCTGTGTCGATCGAGATTATGATGTTCCATTGGTTATTGAATCGACATGATGATTGTATTTACATGAAATGTTTTCAATAGAGAATTTTTCAAACTGATCTTGTAGACATTGAAACATATTCTTGTATGGAATGAGGCATTCTTCTTTGGTTTATTATATGTATATTATGTGATTTAAAATTAATTATGAATCCCCATAAACCTTTATTATTTTAATTTGGAGAGCTTGAGCTTCTTAAAGGAGTAGGATAAGGGCCTCATATTATATGTGTTGTTTATAAATTAGAAAATGAGTCAGTAATCAAGTGGTATTTTTCACTAAGGCATACTAATGAAAACAATTCCTTCTATGGCATCATATGGACATATAGAACCATCAAATAACATTGTCCATGTGTGGGGAGTGTTATTATACATTGTGAAGTCATCACACAAATCATCATTGATAGGATTTGTGTCTTATAATGGGTTCTTAATAATTGTTATAAAATTATCTATTCATTTATTTATTTTTTTAACATAATATAGAGGTCAAATTCTATGAGTAACATGATGCATTCTTTAATATAGTTTGACAAATGTGGTTTTGACATAAGAAAATTTATAAGATAAACTTTTATAATAACTTGTGTCTCATTATTAGTCATGTAGTGATAGATCATTTGAGTAGTGAATAAAAATGCCAAATAATGTTTTTATATTATTGGATAATTTTATTCATATTAAAAAATTATATGACTTATTTAGTAAATAACTCACTCTTTATGTTGATCATTGTGTTGTGGCAAGAGTACCTCAAGTGCATGATTTATTGTTGAGAGGTAAAGGAGAAGTGGCTTATTAGGTGTTGGTGGTACTAGTATGAGTGGTGGGTTCAATAAGTATTATTTGAGTGTGTCAAATATTTATTGACATGTGTGATCCCATTAAAATTTTATTTCATTATTAAGTAGTCTGGTAAATGATTGAGTTTTATCTGCTAGTTGTGCCACAAAGTAGCTTATTGGGTAAATATTTCCCTATAGGGATTGAATTTGATTTAAGTTTGTAGGAGGAGGCATGTCCATTATAAATTTTACCTTCTTTAGTTCAACCTTGATACTATGTTGTGATATTTTTAATCCCAAGATTTTACCAAATGAAATACCAAATATGTATTTTTAGGGATTTAATCGTACATTGTAGTTTTTCATCTTTCAAAAATATACCATAAATATATTTCATGGTGTTATCATTCTTTTGATTTTAAAATTAAGTCACAAACATAATTTTAAATATCTTATGAATGAGATCATGAAAGATATGGGTCATTATTCATTGGTATGTTTCTCCTACATTTTTTAATCCAAAAAACATGCCTATTTAACAAAAAGTGCCCAAGGTATGGTAAAATAAAATTTTTATTGGTATTATTCAATGATCTTGATTTGATAATAACTAACAAAACAATCCAAAAAATAAATTATTTCATATCATGCTATGGATTCCACTATGATATTAATCTTGGGTAGTGGGAAATAATCTTTAAGACATTATTTGTTTAAGTCTATGGAATCACAACATTGGATTTAGATGTTAGGTTTAATAACTAGGACAATGTTAGAAACCCTTTTGAGATGAGAAATTGGTTGAATAAGATTGACATCAAGGAGCCACTGGATCTCATCTTTGACTAAAAGAGCAACCTTAAGGTGCATTTTTCAATTTTTTTATTTAAATGACTTTGCATTAGGATAGAGTGTACTCATGTGTACTATGATTGAGGAATCAATGCTAGGCATATCAAAATAACACCACATGAAAATTTCAAGGAAGTCCTTTAAATTTTGATGAATATCTATATCTTCATCTATATGCAAGGAAATAACAACCAATATGATCAGATAATAAGTATTGGTTTCGTAATTGAACTCAACTATCTCTTCATTAAGTAATGTATATTATCCAATAATGTACAGTGTTATATGGATAGTATCATTTGTGTCAAGTGAAATATCATCAAAATTATCTAAATGCTCACCAAAGTATGCCTAGGAATTTTTGAAATGAGGAAACCTATTCTTATGATATAATTAAAGGGAGATACTTATATGCCCTTAAGAATTATAAATGAGCCTCATCATTAGCAAATTTGTTAAAAGTATATAAATCTAGAGAAGCTATATTATCGATAAAATTATGGTAAACAATCAAAAGTGTAGAAACATGATTTACTATATTATCCACCTATAGAATAGGTGGACAAAACATTATATGTTAATAAGCATGGTGAGAGGACTTGGCATTAAATGTGTTATCTTTATATCCAAGTCCTTGTCTACCTTGTTGATCATATACATAAATGGGTTAAAGATTACATGTTCATATTTTTTGAGGACCTATCTTGTGTAACCCATTTTTTATAAATATCTCAATGTGAAGGGAGAAGTGAATCTATTATCCTATACTCTATAGGTGTCTGGGGGAGTTATATGTGAACTTTGAAAGCTAGATTAGAGGGGTATGATAGTAAAATCTATGTGAGAATATAATTATGTGAAGGCTATGTATATTGATAATATTTTAATGGTTATTGATCCATAGGGCATGTGTAGATATGACCTTTGTAGTTTAACTTTAAACATGCATGTAAATTAGATGGAACTATGTGCATATCATGAATCCAAGATCTTCCAAGCAATATATTGTAATTAAGATCATCAAGCATAACTTAACATGCCATAGGTAGTGTTATATGTTTTAATGTAATTTTTAGTGTGTTTTGACCCAAATTTGTGTGAAATATTATCAAACCCTTAGATATTCATGTGAGAAGGATCCAAATCCTTACCATGTATATTAAGAATCTAGAGAAAAGAGATATTAAAAATGTTTAACCCTGATCCATTGTCAACTAAAACATGTTTGACACCCACCCCATAATTTTCAATGTAATGTAGAGAGACAAGTGTAGATATATGATGTGATGAGTAGGTAGATATTGTTTTTTTAATTATGCTCTTTAGTTAATTTCTTATTATCAATTATGGAAGAAAAACAAGCTAGATCCATTGTGTGAGGCACTTTAGTATCATGGAGTGCTACATATAAAATGTATTTGTATGTGTCATAAAGTTGTAGGAGCTCTAAAATGGAAATTATGAAAACATTTCTTTAGTCAATGAAACCATAGCCAATGGTTTTTCTAACCTTATATGCTTTAGGACCACATGTGGACATCATGACATGGACCATAAGGTCTAATACGAACATAAAGCTAGTAGTAAAGGTAAGATAGAAGCTAGGTTTGTAGGTTAAATAAGTATGAGGGATAAGAAAGGCCACTGATGTTATATTATGTCTAGTATTGATAATTAGGAAATAAAGTTAACTCAAGAGAATAAATCATCTAAAAGAGACTTGTTAATTTTAGGTAATGTATTTTGTATCTTATGTAATATATCCTTTATGTGTTTAAATATTTATTTCTTAAATGAATTCAATATAAGATAAAAATAAAATGCTAAATAAATAATGAAACATGACATATAATTCAACTGATATAAACCATCATGCATACACATGTTTATGTCTTTTTTACGTTAATTCCAAATTAAAGGAAACAAGAATGCAAGTGAAAGTATTATACTTTACATAAAAAAGTGATAAACTTCTTCTATCATAATTATCATAATTATAACAAATAAAAATTAGAATGTATATGGATATGAAATATGAATATGGGTCTTATAAAATTGGAAATATAAAACCTTAAAGGTAGTCTAGGGTTAGGGTTTGTGTAAAGTTCAAAGTAAGCTAAGTTCACCAAATGATATAACTTTTTAGGGTTATGGAGTTTCATCCATAGGTTGTTAAAGGGTATGAGTATAGTAAATCAGGGTAGAAATATATAATAAATATCACCACTAATTTGTAATAGAATTGACTTAGTTTGAACATCCTAAAAAATAGTAATAAATCATTTAAATAATTACAAAGTTGCAAATTGATTGAGACAAAAGATCTAGAGGATAAAAAATAGGATAGGGGATGATCTAAGTTTTGTAAACAATATCTAGATATCAAAACCATTCTTGGACAATAGTTACCTAATTAAAGAGTAATTTAAATGGTGATAGTGTCCTTATTTTTACACTAGTTTCCCTTGTGTAGAATTGTTTTGAGATTTAAGATGAACCTATGTTTAAGTCTGATAATCTTGTTCCTATGTACACGAGTTCTGATTCCCTATAGGTGACCTATTTTGACTAGTTTTATATGTAAACCCTAATTCTTCATGTTTATAGGGCATCTTATTGGCACAAGTGGAAAAGTGTGATGTTAGTAGGGTACGATAGACATATTCAACACCCAATTGTGATGAGATTTTCCTACACACTAATACTTTGAGGAGGGATAAAACCTAATTTAGTACTCCCAATTTAGTGTTGGTTCAAGTGAAAGTGAAACTAGTATAAATATTAGTTTGAGTGATTTGAGTGTGCTTGAGACTTTAAATCTAAGTAATATAAGCAGAGGATTATTGTTAATGGTCATACGCATAAGTAGGGTAGAATAGGGGTTAATAACCTTGATTGTGTAGAACTTATTCTGAGTTTATTTATGTAATTTGCATTTGATTTCCATCTAGTGGATAAAGGGATAAAATTCATTTATATATAATATTTTAGTGATTGTGTGTGTCTTATAAGAGGTATAGATAAAACCTATGTGGTTTTTGATTTTAAAATATATCTATTGGTGGCCAAAGGTAGAATAGGACAATAACACCCAAACTGAGACACTAGTGCCATTAGCACTACTATCCAAATTATGCCGCTAGTGTCTAAGTGGAATAACCTAAGGAATCAGGGGACGTGATGTTTAATATAAGGTTTTTTACTACTTTAGCAATTTTTAGGGACATGTGTGGCCCACATGAAGGCTAGATAAGTGTCTAAGTATCCCTAAGATTGGTCTAGGACTAACTTAGGGATGGGTGGTATTAAGTATCTCTCTTAGCACTCAAGTGTCATTTTTAAATGATTAAAGTTAAATGTTGATATATTTTAAGTATATATACTAATAGAGGGTGGTATTGAATCATTTTCCTTGAAACAATCCATCAATTTTTTTATCATTCATGAATCACTTATTCACATACATACCTTAACCAATAGATAAACAAGCATATATGAAAGCAAACAACATAATAACAAACGAGATATGTGGTAGAACCTCTTGGGGGATAAAAAATATTAAAAGACCACTTTTATTATATTACTATAATATATGGATCAAAATTTAGTGATGCATCAACCCCACAAAGATCACCAATCCCTCACTTTGCCAAGCACCAACGAAACTAATCCTTTAGCAAGCAAAAACTTACAAGGAGGAAACAACCCCATAGGTAAATCAGCACCAAATAAGATAAATTTAACCTATGATAAACTTTTAACACATATTTATCACTCAAATAAATATACCCACCTTATTTTTCTCTTCTCACTCTTTTATCTGTCTCAAACAACCTATTATGCCTTCTCGCTCAACTAGCCCTTTCCTTGCCAGAATTAGGTCTTATGGCCTTGCTCATAACCTATAGATACACTAATATTATTTAATGAAATATTTAACAAAAATATATTATTTTATTTACACCCTCTATCTATTTTCCAAAACTCTAAATCATTTGTTCATATCCTTAATATTCTAATTAGTCAAATTAGGCCTATTAGACCTTCTCTTTATAATTGACTCTTGCTCTCACCCATATTGGTTAGAAAATAACCACTTCATAATTTAATCACAATTTAAATAAATAAATAAATAATTCACATTTTTAACACCCAATAAATAGGTCATTTATCACCCATATAGATAAAAACCATCGTTAGGCCTCATAGAGACCTAATACAATTAGGCCTTCTCAAAGCACACGTTTCACCTTGACCACCTTGAAATAGTATGAACCTAAAAAAACACATTAGAAATTAAAAATATATTAAATTATACCCAATATATTATCAAATTATGTCCCCAGCACCATTTATCTCATTTTACTCTTTGAACCACATAATTAGGTCTTCTCACAATTAGGCCTTCTCATTGCTAGAAAGTCTATCTTGAAAATCTGACACATACACTCAAATTTTACACATAAAAAAAAATAACATGGATATAACATCCATAAAATAATTTTAATCACGAATTAAATTATACTTCACACTATATGGAAAAATATCTCAAATTGGTCATTTTTATATGCCACTAAGAACTGTACACAGGTCTTAAGAACATAGTCAACAACCTTTAACTCTTCACAACTTTATATGAATTTATAATGAAGATAAATGTATTAAAATTAACTTATTAGACATATATAATAATTTAATGTGCATTTTATTCTTCAAATCTATTCAAAAATACTTAGAGACACCATTCTCACTTATACACAGATATCTACCTATAGCTCCAAAAATATTCATAAAGATCAAGACTTAAAACACCTATGTCGACACTTTTATGATCTTAAAATGGGTTTATATTATCCTTAAGAATATTTATAATATATGTGTGTGTGTGTGTGTGTGTGTGTGTGTGTGTGTGTGTGTGTGTGTGTGTGTGTGTGTGTGTGTGTGTGTGTGTGTGTGTGTGTGTGTGTGTGTGTGTGTGTGTCTATATGTATATATATGTATGCATATATATGTATGTATGTATGTATATATGTGTGTGTGTGTGTGTGTGTGTGGGTATGTATATGTATATGTATATATGTATATATATATATATATGTATATATGTATATATATATATATATATATATATATATATATATATATATATATACATATACATATACATATACATACACACACACACACACACACACACATATATATACATATATATATAGATATATATATACACACATATATATACATATATATATATGTATGTATGTATGTATATATATCTGTGTGTGTGTGTGTGTATTTATATCTTACAATGTTTAATATCAATAT
The DNA here is from genome assembly GCA_037957365.1 of Torreya grandis. Lineage (NCBI taxonomy): Eukaryota > Viridiplantae > Streptophyta > Pinopsida > Cupressales > Taxaceae > Torreya > Torreya grandis. The sequence goes on from JARHVA010008125.1 coordinate 222,568, forward strand.
TGGGATTACAGACCAACCTCATGTCTTCACCCTACAAAGACTTCACTATGTTAGACATGTCACTTTGATATCAAATTTTTTATTGTATATGGGTATATTAAAAACATATAATAAAATAAGATATGTGATATAGGATTTATAAATTATCCCATGAATTTTTATCCATACCTAATCCACTGCAACCCATCCCTAATCTCATTCTCACTTCTGCCTAGTTTTCTCACTATCTTCCTCATTAGGCCTATTTAGGGATAGGTCAACTTCCATGACCAGTAGAAAACATTTAAGTTTTCAAAATTCCTTAAATACTTATATTCTCATAAACTAAAAGTATCACACATAATCATCCAACCATTTTCATACTTTGACTTGGTCAACACTGCCTACTACATCAAAGTTCCAAGAAACAAGGGGTTTCTTGTAGCTTCCACTCACTCTTATGATAAACCAATACCACCTATATAAACTTGGAAGATTTGTATGCATGTTATAGTCATTTAAATAAGTCATAAAATCCATTATGATCCATTTCTAACAATATTTTTCTTATCAGGTCATTATGAGGGTTTTATGAGGGTTTAGACTACCTTCCATTATTAGTAATCATTCATAAAGGATTGCCTAACAAATAAAAAAAAATGTCAGGAAATTTAATCTAGGAGCCTTACAAAACTACCATGAAATACTTGAATCATCATTCAAAGTTTTCACATGTTAATTATCATAATAAAATCCTTCTCGGGTCTATAACACCTCATTATGTACACACAAAAAACCTCCACACCAATTTTCATTATTTCTCCTTTAGGATTTGACTTAAAAATTGGTCAAAAATATTGATACAACCTTTCACACCTATTAAAATTATATTGAACAAAACTTTACCCCTTATTAGGCCACACTATGTCTTTTTTCTCATTAGGTCTTAAACTAACAGTCATACTTAGACCTTGAACAGACCTTCAAGCCACTTTTACTATTTTAAAAACCTCATTATAATGTTATATGATCTCATACCAAGATTCACCACTAACACACACCTTCTCACAAGCTTTATAATTCTCATCTCATCATGATATCAGACATGTGCCTTCTCACTAGATCTCTTCATGTAAGAACTAAGCCTCAAAATTGACCTTGGAACTCATTTCAAGGATTATTTGCCTCTTCATCATGTTTACAAAACTTTATATATTATCTCATGCTTCTACTAACAAAATTCACCAAGATTTACTATTCTTCATGGATACACCTTCTTTCAGGGCTAGACTAGGCTTCTCAAGTACCTAGTGCTCAATGATTTAGAGTCAAAAAATCTAGCTCTCAATTATGTTAACCAAGAACATTATTCAATAAGGATTATCTAAAGATAAGACTAATTTCAATAGGATCATGATATTTTCATAATACATCATTGTGTCAAGATTTCATACATAACTCATAAATGACTAAACAAAACTCATGATATGATAATGCTCCTCAAGATTAGTACACAATAGTAGCCTACCTTGTGTCATGATCTTAACTTTTTCATGCCATCAACCTCATAAAAATTACCAGGTTGCCCTCAAATTCTCTTTCAATAGAGAGACTATAGTTGCCTTCAAATTTTCTTTTGTCATAAGAATTATTTGTCACATACCAATTCACCAAACATGGCCTAAATCTTGACCATGACATTAATGACATCTATCTTGACTTTGACATCAATGCCAATGCCAATACTTTAATACAAACAATAGGAACATACCTCAACAATCCTCCCTTTGTCATTGATGGTAAACATTTACACAAAGTTGATCATTCACAACTCCCCAGGTTGGATCTTCTTCATACTAACATTTTCCCCTATTAAAATTTTATCCCCCTTTGACATTAATGAAAAAGGGTAATCTTCTTGGTAACTATCTAATCTTTAGACCTGAAATAACCCAACTTTTCTCTCAAAACAAATTCATTATTAATAAAAACATAACATAGATAAGGATCACATACCTACTCTTGGATCATGATTGGCTCCCCTTGTCTCCATGAGGTATTCAGACACTATCATGACTATCACATAGTTTGATCAAATCATCATACAAATACATTATGACCCATCTCTTGTGATCTCATCTCCAACAGACTCTTGACTAGACCTTAGATCTAAAATGTCAATAGAGAACATAAAGCTCCCCTTAAGACCAAGCATCCTTTATTTTTATGCTCACTATATTAGGGCCTCCATGAATCCTAATGGATTAATATCTTATCTCTTGAGTAATTAAAAAAAATAAACTCAAGATATTCCTAGATCTCCATATCTTTACTAGACTGAACTTTCTTCATGATCCTTTTAGGCTTGAATTCTTCAATCTCTATTATAAAATCATCACGACTTGGTCTATTTGAATTGAATTCTTTATCCACAATAAAATCTAATAGGGAGAATTATTTAATCTCATTTACATCTAGACTATCCTCCACCATGGCAAATAATCCACTTGGACTTGCAAACTAGTCATTATTCACTTGAGCTACCTTTGGTTTCCACTCATTGTCTTGTCTTCTTCTTTGCATTTTAAGGGTCTCAACATTATTGTTTTGACTTGATAATCCATGATTATAGTACTTTTAAATATGACCAAACTTTTAAAAATTTAAACGCACTATTCCTCTTGATGTAAACACATCATGACCCATACCTCTTTACTGATGACTCTTCTCATAGTTCCATGCATATTCATTCTTCTACGGCTTTCTATAATGCCTTGATCTATGACCAAATTGGTTACATGAATAATAATAACCAATAAAGGTATTAAAATACCTTATAGTATTAGGATACCTAATAGTATTATCCTTCAGTCTACCATCTTCTTCATTCTTTGATTGATCATTAACCTTATCGATCACAATAGTGTTCTTCTTTTGTTTTCCATTGAAACCAAGGCCTATTTTTTCATTACTAATATTTTGACTACTCAGGATGTTATCTAGAACAATGGTAATATTTTCAAACCTTAGAAAATACTTAACCTTAATTGATGCCTTATTTAATTCAACTCTCAAGGAATCCACTTCAGTTACATACCTTACACATTCTTCTTCTTTAGATTTTAGGCTTGCAGCCAAATTCTCATGTTGAGTCTCCACCTATTTGACTATTTCCTCTTATTCCTTAGATTTGTTTCTCGATTTATATTTTAATAATTTGATTTGATCCTCATATTATTTGATAAGAAACTTCATCATCCTATTTGTCTTCTTTAGCATCTTTAGTTCTTCTATAAAATTTATCAACTCAACCTCCAATTCCACATCATCTTCCTCTTCATATAAATCACCAATAACTCCTCTAATCCATATAGACTCTTATTGATTTGAAAAACTTACTTCCTCAGCCATGAAGACTAATTCATTGACATTAGAACCATCACCTTTATAGTAACTCTTATAATTACTTCTTTCACTCTCATCAGATGAGCTACAATCTTCCATGGTGTAAAAACTTATTTTTTTCTTAAAAAACTTCTTCTTGTCATCATACCTTCTAAATATTTTCTTTCTCTTATTAAACCTATAAGAATTTTTATCATCATAATGAACTTCATCATGATCTTCATCATCCTTTTCCTTATGCTTATGAGGGAACTTATTGGCAAAGTGTCTAGTCTCTCCATAATTGAAGCATTTAAAGGGTAACTTATCATTGTATTTACTTGAACCTATCTTCATCATCATCAATATCAAATTATTCATTTTCTTTGAATTTATTACCTTTTGTCTTATTCTCATTCGACTCTTTTTCACCTTGAAATAAAATTCCTTATTTACATATCTTTGTCCACTTGTCCTCATCTCATAGGTTTCTAGGGTTCCATAAAGTCCATCCATCTCTAGCTTATCTAGATATTGCATCTCTTGAATAACAAATAATTTAGAATAAAATTTTCAAGCTATAGATCTCAAAAACTTTTAAATAAAATTAGACTATTTAAATTATTTACATAGGCCTCCTATGATGTTGACCACTTCATCAACCCTCAATAACTAGGTTGTAATGGTCTCATATTCATTCATCCTTAGGCTTTAAAACTATATTATATGGGTTTGAAAATTGTCCAAATTGATCTTAGAGTATCCATAATGTATATTATTAAACTTATCCCACATTTATTTAGTAAACATACAATGTATTACTATCACAATTTTTACTATTCATAGCTTTTGAATTATTGTCACCAAATTTCTTGCATATTGCATTTGTAAGAGGAATAAGGGGGTGCAATATATACATACAAAAATTATTGAAAAAAATCATGAAATTGAGACATAAAATATGTCCTCATCCTAAAATTCCAAAAATAATAATTAGATTCATTAAAAAATGGAGCCTTGTAAAAAAACCACCTTGTGTTTGACTAGCAATCTTTGCTTGCTTAGGATCTACTTTAGGATTTTAGGTCTCCTCCAAAGGACTTGATATGAAAAAAAATGTTGGAAGTAAAAATAGTGAGAGGGTAGGGTTTAATCATTTACCTTAAAACAATCCTTCAATTTTCTTTATCATTAATGAAGCATTCATTCACATACATACCTTAACCAATGCATAAACAAACATCTATGAAATCAAACAACATACGAACACAAGAAATATGTTGGAAACCATATTTGGGGATATAAACCAGGAAAAAACCACTTTTAATATATTCCTTTAAGTAATGGATAAAAATTTATTTAGGAACCAACTTGACAAGGAACACCAACCCCTCACTTAGTCAGTCACCAACTCAACTAGTCCTTTAACAAGTACCAACTTACAAGGAGACACCAACGCCCTATGAAATATATCACCAATTCAAATACCTTGAACCTTTTATCACCTTTGATAACATTTTTATCTTTCAACTGAATATAACCACCTTATTTTTATCTTCTCACTCTTCTATCTCTCTCAAAAATGCTATTAGGTCTTCTCGCTAAACTAGCCATTTCCTTGGCATAATTAGGTCTTATGAACTTGATCATAACTTAAATAAACAATATTATAATTTCATGAAATATTTAACACACATATATCATGTTGTTCACACCATATATCTACTTTTAAAAACTCTAAATCATTTTTTCATATCCTCAATATTCTAAGTAGTCAAATTATGCCTATTAGACCTTCTCTTTATACTTGACTCTTGATCTCCCCCATATTGGTTTAAAAAGAACCTATCAATACTTGAATAACCATTGTGAACAATAAAAAAACACATTTCACAAGTGAAGAAACCACTAAATAGGTTAGTTATCACCCATATAAATAAAAACCACCATTAGGCCTAATAGAGACCTAATGCAATTAGGCCTTCTCAAAGCACACATTTCACCTTGACCACCTTGGAATACCATGAGTCTCAAAAAATGAATTAAAAAATTCACACATGATTAAATTATACCCTTTAAAATCTCACCTTAGTTACTCAACACCATTTATCTCATTTTACTCTTTGAACCACATAATTAGGTTTACTCACAATTAGGCCTTCTCACTACCAGAAAGTTTATCTTGTAAATGTGATGAATACACTAAAATTTGATACATAACAAAAAAAATAACATGTATTGAACCTCCATGAGCTTAATTTCATCACCAATTCCATTATATTCCACAATATAGGGTAAAAGACCTCAAACTGATCATCTTCATATGCTCACTTAGAACTACACACAAGTCTTAAGAACATAATCAAGAACCTTTGACTTTTCATACCTTCATATGTATTTATCATGAATAAAAAATTATTAAAATTAACATATGATTCCTATATAATAAATTAATGTTCATTTTATTCTTTAAATCTATGCAAAAAGACTCAGGAAAACCATTCTCACTTATACACAAAAAAATTCTTCTAGCTCCAACAACATAGTCTTGAAGATCAAGACTTAGAAAAACTATGTAAATAATTTTATGAAATTAAAATGGGTCTATATGATCCTTAATAATATTATATTGATTTTTAAGACCAATATTTATATTGAAACTTGTAATATATATTACAAGTTTCAATATAAATATTGGTCTTACAAATCAATCTCATGTCTTCATCCTACACAGACTTCACTATGTTAGATAGTTCACTTTGAGAGAATATTTTTTATTGTATATGATTATATTAAAAAATTATAATCAAATGGGATATTTTATATATTTATTTAAAAATTATCCCATGTATTTGGATCTATTCCTAATTTACTGCAACCAATCCTTAATCTCATTCTCACTTCTACCTAGTTTTCTCATTGTCATCTTCATTAGGTTTATTTAGTGATTGGTCAAATTCTATGACAAATTTAGAATATTTAAGTTATTAAAAATTATTATAAACTTAAATGGTAACAAATTAAAAGTATCATAAATCATCCTCCAACCATTTAAATGCTTTGACCTGGTTAACCCTACCTACTACATCAAATTTTTGAGAAACAAGGGGTTTATTATAGCTTCCACTCACCCTTATAGTAGACCAATGAAACTTTTATAAACTTGTAAGATTCATATACATGCTATAATCATAAAAATATGTCATATAATATATTTCTTATTAGGTCATTATGAGATCTTTAAGAGGGTTTAGATTGTCGTCCATTCTTAATAATCATTCATAAAGGATTTTCCCTCAACTCAAAAACCAATGCCAGGAAATTTAATCTAGGAAAATTACCCAACTACCATGAAATTATCTTATCCTCATGTAAAGGTTGCACATTCCAATGAGCATAATAAAATCCATTTCTAGTCTGCAACACTTCATTTTATGAACACATAAAACATCAACACCAATTTTCATGTTTTCTCCTTTAGGATTTGACCTCAAACTTGGTAAAAAAGATTTATAAAATATTTCACACCTTTTAAAACTAAATTATGATCTATAGGCACCTTGGGAATTAAACTGAACCCCTCATTAGGCCACATTAGGTCTCTTTGCTCCTTGGGTCCTAAACTACTAATCATACTTAGACCTTGAACACACCTTAAAAACACTTGTACTATTACCAACACCTTATCTCATGTTATATGACATCATAATAAGATTCACCATTTCCACACACCTTCCCATAATCCTTAGACTGCTCATCTCATTATTTTATTAGGCCTATGCCTTCTCACTAGATCTCTTCATGAAAAAACTAAGCCTCAAATTTGATCTTAGAACTCATATGAAGGATTATTTGCCTCTTGTTCATGTTTACACAACTTTATATACTATCTCATGCCTTTATTAACACAATTCACCAATATTTACTATTATTCATGTATACACCTTATCTTAAGGCTAGACTAGGCTTCTCAAGATACCTAGACTCAAAGATTTGGACACACACAAGATAACTCTCAATGATGTCAAATGATAACATTATTAAATCAAGATTATATGAAGAAAAGAATAATTTAAATAGGATTATGGTCTTATCACAATATATAATTTTTCCAAGACTTCATACAAAAATCATAGACTACTAAATCAATCTCATGATATGATAATGCTTCTCAAGACTAGTACATAATAACTTACCTTGTATCATGATTTTAACCTTGTCATGACATCAACCTCATAAAAATTACCAGGTTTCCTTAAAATTATATCTCAACATAGAATAATAGGTTGCCTTCAAATTTGATCTTATCATAATACTTCTTTGTCACATACCAATTCACTATGCATGGCCTTAATTCAAAACTTGACATTAATGACATCTATATTCACTTTGACATCAATGACAAAAACAATGCCTCAATACCAAAAATAGGAACATACCTCAACACCATTTATTTAAAAATGAATGAATAGTATAATATATTGATCTATGATATGCTCAGGAGGTATATATTCCTTATTGAAGGTAATGTCATTATGAATATCTTTGATTTTAATCATGTTATAAGTAAATGATTTTGGCTATGTAACACTAGAAAGATTTGTATAGCATAACATGTAATATGATAAATATTTTTATACTATTGATAATTTTAAAATATCCAAAATAGAAAATACATCATGGGTATTCATTAGTTGATCAATGATATCATAACATTTATATTGACTTGCTTGTGTTGTGGGAGGTGAAGGGGTTGAGGAGGAACATGTTGACCACCTTTGTTCTATCACAATGGTTAAGTTATTCACCCTCGTATAATATTGACATCATGAATAATATAATCTAATATAAGTCATGGACGGATAATATGAGTAGAATAATGAGTAATATAGCCTTGATATGTAGGTAAAGGAGGAAACAATTAAGTCATTCATGTCCTTTGGTTCCTAGTGGTGATAGGTAGTAGCTTGAATTAGATATTACAAAAAAATAATAATTGAGGAAGGCTTGAGATAGTAAATTATTCATTTTAACCTTTTTGTTGTATTTGAATTTGATTAATACACATATATAATTAATCCAAATATCACTTTGAAATGTAAAAAAGAATATGATGATGAATCTTATGAGTTGAATAAAAGGTAGAATCAAAATTAATTCATTATTAACATGATATTAATTTGGAATTGAGACATTGAATTTGGAAATGGGATTAAGGGTGTAACTAGATAGGGTGTATTTGTATTCTAGGGTCTCATAAATACTAATCCTAATTGTAAATAGGGAACATAACCTGAATCAAACTAAATATAGAATATTATAATAAACACAAACCAAATAAAACTAACTATAGAATATTCCACTATCTCATAATTTCATTATGTCATATCTAGGGTACATCAAGAGTAAATTTCTAGGACAAACTACTTACTAGTGCCCTACAAGAACAAATAATTGATGGATTCCTATGGATAAAAATAAAAACCTTAGGAATTTATGATATATCATGACATACGTGGAAACTAAAATATATATCTACTATTATCTAATGGATTGAGTATTGGGTAAATACCTCTCACACCTTGACTTCAGTAAAATTGAAGACTGCTTTGCTTACAATGATAGTTTCTATGAGTTTTAAAACTACCTAAACATAGTTTAAAGGAAATCAAGAAATTAAAATAATAGGGAATCAAAATTAAATTTTAAAACCAATTAAAAAGAAATATTTTTTTGTGTATGAAAATAATAAATTAATTTATAACCTAGGACAAAAATTAGAAAAATAATTCTTGAGAAAAAAAAGTATGGGTTTACTAATATGTTTTACCCTATTTTTTATTTAACAATCAAAATGTTGTAAAATAGGTGTAAAACTCAATAGAAATATGAATGAAAAAGATATACAATTATTGACAATTATGATTTAAAACTTGCTAAATATGGAAAACTTTTATTTTTGGAAAACACTAAGAAGAAATACTCTTAATTTAAATTTGATTTTATGTTGAATGTTTATAATGTTTGCTAGTTAAAACCAACATAATACATGACTGTGATAGGTGCTTGATCATAGAAAAATATTAAATTTTTTGTAGATTGGTCTATGCTCTTTACATAATAATACACTCCAATCATGTCTATTGGCTAGAAGCACCTTTCATGCTTGCTCTAGGGATAATATGTGGTCATATCCTAGTAATAATATAGGTTTTATATTTTATTGTTTTATTTGTTATATTAAGTTGTCATGTGATCTTATCTAATTTAGTTTATGTTTATTATTGCATGTACCTCTATGTGTATAATGCTTCCATGTATGCTCATATTTTCATTGTACTTGTTATGGATTCAATAGTTTTATGTTCTTGGTTATGTGGGTAATTTTATTGTTACTTTTATTCTAATGTGTTTGATGTGTTTTATTCATGTGCTTAGCATTTGGTGTGTTTTCCTTGATTTTTATATGATTGATGGTTGTCCCTTGCTTTCATTGTATATGGTGTCACATGTTTGTGATCATTAATTATATGCTTTATTTAATTTGTTTACTTGATAATTTATGTGTGAAATTATTATTATTTATTTATTTATATTTTATGTGCATGGAAGGTTTAATTTACGCTTATTATTATTTCTTTTTTGCATTGTTTACTTTTCATTATTATATAATTAATGTCATTTTATATATCATGCATAATTCTCTCTCATTTTCCATGATCCATATCATACAAATGTTTCTTATTTTATTTCCTACATTGCCATGATATATATCATGCATTTATTGGAAGAAAATATAGATGTGTATGTTTTAATTTAATATACTTGTTAAATTACATGTATTAGGGAATGCTACCTTGATTCTTCATTGATTACTTTCTTCCATGAGGGGCATACCATTAATATGCTTATACATATTTCACATGATGGACACTAAGGGAATATCAATTATGTACTTAATTTATTATACTTTTCCTATGAATATGTTAATATATTATATCTTTCTCACTTATGGAATGTTATAGGTGTGTTTATATAGATTACACTCCATGTTCATGTGGGGACTTTAACTATGACATGCAAGATTTCATGTTGATATATTACTATATTACACATGAGTGAATTTCTTTCCTATGTTACATATTATGCACATAATCCCATTTTTGTGATATATTATTTACATGTTATCCTACATCTCAAAAAGGGATAGAGATTATTCATTATTATTTCTACACTAGGACTCAAGACATTTCCACATTATTTTTCTCTTGTTTTTGAGGATAATGATAGATTGATGTTTTGAGATGTACATAGTACATGACAACTTTTCCCACCATTGGATATATAAAATATTAATAATACTATTTTTTGTATTACGTTAGAGTTTATTTATTTAGAAAAAAATCCATTAAAATTTGTAATGAAAAATGCATGCATGATTTAGTAAGGTTGCAAGACTAGGATTTATATAGGTGCATCCTCACATGTCCCATCCACACTAAGTGCATAATTTATAATTAATATTAGCATATATTTATAAATATTTATTCATTCATATGTTTTTCTCTTATGATTTACATGACACATGCACCACATTTTGAGATGCCGAAGACTCAAAATCAGATTGTTATAAGAACCATGTGTATTATTTTTAACTCTCCTTTAATTTATTTCAAAAAGACATTTATTAATTATAAAATTATACAAATGAAAATTTATTCTAAAAAATTTAAGAGAACATGTTTTTATACCATAGGACACAAGAGCTTAGATGTAAGTTCCAAGATATTCATAACCTTCCATGGTGGAAATCAAGTGATCTCTTTTTCCTTTTAAATTTCATTCTACTATCATTCCAATATTAAATTTGAGATGTATTAAATATTTAATATGATGAGGCATATTATCTAAACCTTTTGAGTAAGTTTATTTTATTTTTTTTATATGTATGTACATATACACATGAAATTAAGGCATTATGTAGACACCTATTTTTTGTTTAGGGGTAAATATTAGTCATAAAATTGCATTGCTCTAGGGTATTGGTGTGATTTTCAATTATTATTTCATATTAGGATCTTATTTGTGTTATTTTCCTTGTGTTTTTGACATGTATTTTCATGTTCCTTATATTTTCATTTTTCTCTCCTTCCTACATAATTTTTTGGGTTCTAGGCTTGTTTCTTGGCATTATACAATTATGTATTTGTGTTATAATTTATATGGTTGGAATGAGCCTTTATGATTATTATTTATGGTCTCCCATGCCTTGTTTTCCTATTATTTTAGAATTTCCTTCCTTTTGTGTGTTGTATCATTCTCCAATTTGGTCCTCATTTTAATTTGTGAAGTTTATAAATACATAGGTGCATTAGTGTATATAATAAAACTAAAATGACCAATAAATTGAAAGAAATAATCACTTATTTATTCAAGGAACATATGTTGAAATAATTAGAGAATAATTCAATCATTTAGAGAATATTTGAATCATTTTTTGCCTTGTTCTACTTATTCATTCTAGCACAAAAAATGTATAGGACTAGGATTTGCATCCATGTATTTATTCATGAATTGCATTGATTTTTTTTTTTCAATTTTTCTATCCTATGGGTCTAGTAATAATGGATCAATGATACAACACCCCATTGACTCATTTGTTTTTATATATCTATGATGAAGTTCTAGGGCTGCATAAAAGGATGTTTATTTTCCCAAAGATTTGAATAGAATTTATGAAAAGTGATCAAGTTTTCTTGAGCCATGAAGTAAGCAAATAGGAATGTAAAATTGTCATGACCTTAGTTTTCATGCTCTATTTAATGTCTTTAGCACTGTTGGTTACATATTTGTTTACTAATTAGCATATTTCTTAGCTATGTTAGCAGTTATTAAACTATTATTTAGATGATAGCAAGAATATGTTTGGGATATCATTATGATATGTTACATAGTATACATGTTTATATTTTCATGGCTAACTTGATTCAATTTATTATATATTTAATTGAAGTTATTCAAATCTATTTATTTTTTCATATTTGATAAATTATTTTCCATTCAAATACTGTTGATGTATTATTCTTATGATTGCATGAATAGGAAAAAATAAAATGAGTAAGGTTGGATTTGGTGATCAGTAGTAGAGGTAAAAAAGGGTAATAATGACCTATTATTATTTGAGCCATGAGATTTTAAGTTTTATTTTGATTATGTCCTTTTTGGCTATTTAATTTGCTTATTCAGTTAGTTGATGAGCAAAGTGGTTTTATATTGGTCTTTGACTACATTCTTATTTCTTGATTTGGCTTTCACATGACTACTATAGTAATTCATTTGTGTTATTATTTTACTCAACATCATATAGAATAATTGTAAAATTGACATTTTTTTATATTGGTTTTATTATAAATTTGAGAGACTACACAAAGCTTAAAATTCAATCTATGCTAGAGCATCTGCATTGGAATTGGTGGATACTTTGATTTGGTTTTGTTTACTGTGATTATTGTATGGCTTTGGAATTGTGTTTTAACCATTTAGTGACTTGAATGTTTTAGCTTAAGGAGGGTACCATGAATAGGTTATGGGGTCTTTATTAATTTTGTTTTGTTTAAATCATTAAATTTTTAACTTTAGTTTAAAATTCATTGGGAATTAGGTCACGATGATATAAATCCCAAGGTCAGTTTGTCTAGTAGTTTTGAAGTGTTTTGTTAGGGAATTTAGTTTTGTGGTGAGATCAATCAGCCAAACTATAGTTAAACTATGTGGAAAGTTTTGGTGAAGGTCATTGAAAAACTAGTGGGACTTGTTTAAGATTGTTATTTCCATTTTTTAGTTACATTTTGGGTGGAAATAATGATGGTTTTTTAATCCACATTTTTAGTTATTTATGGCTATAATATATGACCATTTTTGGATTTAATGGTAGTTAGTAGAGTTTGTGAGGGATTGGCTAGGTGCAAAGAGGAAAAGAGATTATTACTTTTCTGAACAAGCCACAATATCTTTCTACACTGAGATTGCATTCAACAAGTTATTTTTGTTTTCTTCAAGTTGGAGTATGATGCATAAGTTATTTTGTGTTCTATTGAAATGGGTATAAAAAATTGAAATAATGAACCATTATAGGCTCATTATGAATTCTATACAATTTAAAACAAACCCATAATATATTGGTCGATGTATAGATGAATACACTTGAATGTGAATGTTTTGGGTACATTTCCTTTGAGACTATGGTTGTGTACTCAACTGTGTAGTTTGATTTATTATGGATGTGTTGAATGGATTATGAAACACACTTATATTTCTATTAATTATTTTCATTATTTATGTTTTTGACTTTAAAGCTCATAATATCTACTTTTTGATTCACCTTTATATAGACCTTATTATTTAAGTCCACATCTAACTGATGGATGGGGTGGTCTAGGGCCACCTATGGGGGGCTCATTGGGTAAGATAGGTGGGTTATTTACATACTTCTCTTTAGAATATGATTTGAGTGCTTGGACTCTTAGTGTATTTGGTTTTCCTATTATGTGGTTATTTAGTGTAAATGCATGATTTAAATCAATGTCTCATTGTATGATAGTAAATAAGATTATTTGTATAGTAATATTAATTAAATGTCTTGAATGAGTGTTTCAAGGTTGGAAACAATAAGTTGTTATGTTATCAAGTTATGAAGTGGCTATAACATAATTTTATGTTGTTATTATATGGACATATATGTTGATTTATCTTTCTTATAAGTACATATATAAATGAATGGTTATTCAATAAGTATGTGATATTTTTATTTTGATTGTTATATCTACTATTCAAATTTATATGTTGTATTTTAAAAGGTGGACCTATTACTTGATTTGGAGATAGTAAATTGTATTGTGTTTATGAGAATAACATTAGTACTCTATTGTTAGATTTTGAGAAGTGTCATTCTCTTTTTATTTTCATCAATGAATAAAATATTAATATAATATGTTGATAAGGCACTATTTGGTTGAATATTGTATCATAGAAAGTTGCAGTTCTAAGAGGTAACTTATAGAAACTATAAGAATGATGTTCTCATCATTTTGGTTTGGTATTCATAATATAATATAAATAAGTCACATATTAAATAATTTATATTTTCTTAATTATGAAGAATTATTATAATTTATAGAGTGAGATAGCCAAATTTTGAATGAAATGTTGAACTTCAATTTTGTTGTGTTCTATGAAAATAAGTTATATCTCCTTTTGGTACTGATTGCGGGAGTTGAAGAGTTGTATATTCATTCAAAACTTGTTTTTATGTTTGGATTTATAATTATAAATTAGGTGGAAGATTAAATCATAACATTAGTACTAACTTTAGTAATTTAATTACTAACTCATGTTAATATTAGATGGTCTTATTAACCAATGTTATGGTAAGTGAATACTTATCAATATTGATAAAAATTAGGAATATATTTATTAATGTGGGATGAGATTCCTTAAATTATTCTATAATTTTCATGTTCAATTATTTTAATAAGTCAAAAGTGATGAAGAAATAAATTGTTAAGGTGTTATAGTAAACAAGAATAGTTGTATGACATTACCTTTCATTAAGTAAAGGTATAAGTTCAATGAATAAGCTAGAGGAAGTTAATTTATCTTCTACGTGACATAACTAAATAAATTAATGACTTGATGAAATTATATAAGTCATCAATATGAAAAAAAGCATGGATGTTGAAACATAAATAGCATGATAAATTATTAATGGATTGTTTGATAATTGTCCATTCTTTATCCTAATATAAATAAACTAGATGAATAACATAATGTACATATATTAAGTTATTACTATATGATAATGAGAGATGGTCAAATGTATTCAATTAAGTATGTATTTTAGATTTAATTATTTTTCATATCAAAAATTGGAGGTGATTACAATTGACATAATATCCACACATGTGGTAATGTTCATCAATAATAAGAATCAATAATGTATTTTTGCTTAAGTTAGATCCTTTTGATGAATTTATTTAATGTTATTGTTTTAAATCCATGAGAGCAATGATCCTAGCTCAATTTGTGATGAAATAAGAAGGTACCACTAATTTATGGCATTAGTATTCATGTGACATGTAATTATGGAAGAATGTCAAACAATTTTCATTGTATTACTTTTGGAAATAAACTTGAAGCTCAAGTTTTGCTGCTTACATAATTATGTAGATCATTAAATGTAAGAGCTTAGTATGATGATTCATATTTTTTGAATTTGATTATTTGTACCTTAACATTTTTTGAACCTTATTAATATTGATTTTTACCCTCAGTTAGAGTCTAACTTACTTACATGGTCATAATTTATATTTTTTATGTCATCTACAAAATTCTGATCATTGCTAAGAGTTTGTATTGGTAATTTTATGAATGTCATATATTTTGTAATCAAAATTGTGTGTAAAAATTTACATTTAATACACTGGTATACCCCAATCTATTTATTTATTGACTAAAGTAACTTCCTAATAGTATCAATAGAAATTTTTAACCTTAGTCAAATACCTGTGTTTGGTATAACATAATTATGGAATTGATCATACTTTCTTTGAATTAGTTTATTTTATTATATTTAAAATGGTGTTGAGTAACTTGAAGTTGATTTAACTAAAATGGGTTGTTAAAATTTGGCTTTAGAGCCCAAGTTATATGTTGTAAGGAACTCTAGGGAAGAATTTTACTACTTTTACCTACCTAAGTTATTATTTTGTTTAATCTCAAGATGATGAGAACTAGATTAGGTGGGTTAGATGATGACACCAACCTAGCAGTTGAAAATTGATGCAAGAATATCTAACCAACAAAGTCAATTCTAGTCTCAAATAATCATATGATAGTCAAAGGGTCAAAGTTGGTCAATATTTTTAATAGAAATGTATGTGAAGGATCCTATAAGATCCATATTTTATCTTAGAAGCCTTGTTGAGTCATAATAATGAGTTATTTAAGTTCTAGGAGTTTTCCCTCTAAAATTCATAATTTAAAAATTCAAATATTGTAACTATGGATAAGAGGGTCATATGCATGGTTTGAAGTGGTTAGGTGTGTTGATTTGGTCCAAAGAGTAATGTTAAGCATGTTTTAAGGTGATAAAATACTTGAGTCATTAGGGTGATAATAATAAAGAGTAAAATAGATTAATGTAACTCTCACCCTCGTGTAGAAGTTTTAATGTAAGAGACTTTTGGTCTTGTAACTCCCACAACCAACATTTGAGTTGGTTCAGAAAAGGGAAGTTGTATTTCAATATGGGGAGAAGAGAGAATATAAATAAAAGATATAAATCTGAGAGAGGAGAGGAAAATCTGATAATGTAAAAAATACACAAAAATCCTCAAAAAGGGTGGTAGTCATGTGATGGATATAATTTGTAATATGTTGATGGTCAAAAGAATAAATGAAGAAAAATATTCTATATGATTATGTTCCTAAAGGGTATTTCAGATTTTTGTAATTATATATTACTCTTTAAGGCCCTTGAGGCCATGACCATGTTGGTATTTGTGTTAAGTTATAGGTTTAGACAAAGATTGTAGGTTATAGTTTGGAAAGGAGTATTGGGGTGACTTATTCAGGGTATCTAGATAAAGGTTACATTTCATATTGTTATTTGAAAGTTATAAGATAATTTTGATCCTATGTTGATTGATTCAATGTTCCTAAGTGTTACCAACTTAGGTAGAGGACATTGTTATTCAATACCATTACACATGCTTATCACAATAAGGTACAAAGTTGAGTGATTGATGTTTGTTGAAATATAGGTGATGACATATGCTAGAGGTGATATTTAGGAAGGAATAGTTGATAATATGATATATAATTTGGTCTAAATTTAGGATCAATGACAAGGTTAGTATACAATCCTTACACAAGCGAAAATCTAAGTGAAACAAATGATACCCCTTTTTTAAAGGGTTAGAAAAGGATCACGTGTTTGAATAAATAAATGGTCATTAAAAATATGAGTTATTGGTGTAATTAGATGAAATTTATAAGGAGATATATAACTTTATGAAAGAAAATAAGTTTCAAATATGTACATAGTCTGTACCCTTTTTTTACACATGTAATCCTTGAAAAGAAGTGTTTTTTAGTTGAGGAAGAGGACAAGTGTGGTTTTTTTAAGTAAATGAGGTGAATAAGGTATGATAAAAACCTATTATAACCTTTATAAATCCTTTTATGATAAACAAATTGTTATAATTCTTATACAATAATTCAAGTTTGCATAAAACTCTATATGTTGGTCAATATAGGCTCAAATAAGGATTGATTGAAGTGACTAAACCATTTGGGAAGGTGAATTGAATGTATATAGACCTAAAAATGGTTTTTTATTCCTTTTATACATTACAAACCCAAGAAAATGGATTTTTAAGCCTCTCATCCTACACAGTCAGGGTATTAAGGCTAGTTAGGGCTTTAATTTAAAAAACCCCATAATGTTCGATTGAATTGGTCAAAAAAGGTGAAATTTAATATTTTTGTGTAATTAAATTACTTTTTTAATATTTTTAAGGTTTGGATTAATTTCCAAGTTTTTACGGTACATATTTAACACTATGGGTATAAAATAGGGCTAATATGCCTAATTGAGAAGACATCTACAAATCAAGTACCCTTTAAAGTATATTTAAGAACTAAAAATTCATGAGGAGTTAAAATTTAAATATATTGTGTCTTAATATACCATTAGATTTTTTAGATAACTGATAATTTCCTCAAAGTAAGACAAAATGTGTAAAAAAGGCTACAAGCCTAGTAAGGTCATGCTAAGATTAAGAGATGAAAATGAGTGGTGAATTACGTTTTATGTATTTAATGGGGTAATATAAGATGTGATATTATCATAAAATACCATCAATGTAATAATTCTGAGTCCTTGAAACCTATATCAAGATTTGGTACTTGAGACCTAAAGAAGATTGCCTAACAAAGAGTTAGTGAGTGAAGGGTTGTCAAAAAGGTTGAATAGTGAATGGAGATGAGGTGAAGAAGTTCTTGGAAACTTGTAATGGATATATTTTATATAGATAATATTCTAAATTTTTATAAGAAAACAATTAAAGGAAAATATATAACCTTGTAAGCAAATGGAGAAAGATCAACCCAAAGTTGATCCTTGTGAACAAACTAGGTTTAATGAAGTTGAAATACAGATCAAGTTATTAATGGATCATGTATAATATATTTATATAAAGGATTCTTAAATATACCTCTACATAAAAAATCTTGGTAGAGGTAAAGGTATAGGAATAAATAGTAGAAGAGGTAAAGGTCATGGAACCTTAAAACTTAACCCAGACAAAGAAGAAACTATTATTAATAATGTTACTCATAATTTAGGGGAATATAATGTAAATGATACTAGATGGAATCATAATTATAGTATATAAGAATACATAAATGATATATTAACTACTTTGAATGCCTTTCAAACTAAGTTAGAATCCCAGGAATGCATTCTAAACAATCTCAAGGGTGTTCCATAAATAGAATTATTTCAATTAGATGAAGGTAAAGTGGAAGAACAAATAATATTAGATATTAATTTAATTATGGTTGATCCCATAATTAAAGAACTTAAAAATATACCACCTCATACATTTTTAGGTGAAGAATTAGTTGATTTATTTGATGCATGACTGGTCCATGTATATAAATACTTTAATTTACATATCATGCCCTCAAATGTGAAGGGAAGGGTAGATGCTTATTAGTTGGTTAGAGTTTTATCTCTTTAGGAACCAAAGTGTTACCAAACTTTGACACTTATTTGGATTATTTTTAAAGGTATTTTTAAAAGACATATCTTATTGACAATTTAAAAGAGAAAAGGATAACATATTTTCAATTGTTAAAGCAAGAAAACATGTCTATAAAAAAATATGAGAATAAATTATTGAATTTGGTGTGTCATGTGAACTATATGCATTATGAGGAAACCAAAGTAATAAAGTTTAAAATTGGATTAAGGTAAATATTGATGTATGTCATCAATATGACTAACCCAAAAACTTTAACCACTACCATTGAATCTGATCATAGATCAAAAGAGAAAGAAAGGTTTAAATATAAAGTGAGATAAGATTTTAAACTCAATTGACAACAATCTAAAACTAAAATATTTCTCCTTCCCCTAAGAATTTTAATAAATTTGATGACAACCACAAAATTAATAAGATGAATAGTATTTATAATAAGTTGTAATGACAAAATAAAATTTTCAAGTTTTAGAATTCTTCCAAAATTAGGTCATTCAAGAAAAATCACACTCAAATAAATTAGAATTTAACTGCCATAAGAGAAAACATTGTGCCTATTTCACCTCACTAGACTATAACATGTTGTAAATGTGGTGATAATCATTACCAAAAGGATTATCCTAAATTAAAACTAGGGAAATCACATCATCATATGGTGTATGTTTCTATGGATAATAGGAATGTTGAATTTCAGGCCAACCCTATTGAAATTAGAGGTGATAGATGGTTTTTTAGTTTGTTCTAATTGATTGTATTGAAACTGATAGTTTTTTCTCCCTTAATGTTATTTTTAAATGTAAATCAAATCTTTTTAGTTTAAGATAAGGATGGGAGGTTCATTTTAGTACAGGAATAAGGATACCCATTTATGAATGCTTAGGGAAAATAAAGATTAATTTAAGAGTTTTATCAACTAGAGTAAACCTATTTTTAGCATATTTGGGGTCTTATATTTATGGGAATGGATTGGATGCAACAACACAAATCCATATTTTAATATGGTAAAAAAAAATTCAAATTTTTTGATGGCCTTGGAAAAACTATTAAAATTGAAGGTGTTAATAATCTTAAAGTGGGAATGCTACTTTTAGCCTTTCATCTACAAAAGGCTATGAGAAAAGGATGTAAAATTTATTCTATTCAAATTCAATAAAAAACATCAAATAAGGAAATAAATTATCAAAATTTTCCTTTTCCAAATTATTTTTATGATTTTTTTGCTAAATTTTTTCTAGAACTTCCTACTAGGCATGAATTTGATTTTTCCATTATTGTTATGTTGAGGGTTGCCCTGCATCTAATGCTCTATATCATATGCATATAGATGATTTTTAAGAAATTAAGGTTTAGTTGTAATAAATATAAAATTTAAGCATTATACCAAATGTATTTCCTTTAGAGTCTCCTATTGTTTTTGTGAAAAAGAAAGATGGTACACTTAGGCTGTGTGGACTATCACATGCTTAATAAGGTCACTATCAAGAATCTATATCCCTTGTCATGGATAGATGATTTTTTTGATCAAGTGATGTATGTAACAATGTTTTCTAAGATTTATATGAGTTCAAGTTGCCATCAACTAATAATTAAGGAAGAAGACATCTCTAAGACAATATTTAAAACTAGGTATGGACATTGCGAGTTCATGATAATGCCCTTTGGATTGACAAATGTACATGCTAATTTTATTAATATTATGAATAGTATGTTTAGTGATTATTTAGACAAGTTTTTTCCTATTTTTCTTGATGATATATTGATATATTATAAGAATGCATTTGAGTATATGTAGCTTTTGTGTTTAGTGGTGTAAAGACTGAGGCAACACAAGATTTATGGGAAACTTTTCAAATGTGCATTTTTCCAAATTGAAATATATTACTTGGGACACGTTATTTCTTAATATGGAATTTTTATGGATCCAAAAAAGATAAATTTTATTTAAGAGTGGCTTGGCCCTACAAATTTGCATGAAATGTGTAGCTTTATGGGTTTGGCTTGTTACTATAGAAGGTTTGTGGAATCTTTTTCTAGGTTGGTTAACCGCATTACTTATTTATAACACAAAGGTAAAAATTTAATTTGGATTTTTCATGCGAAGAATATTTTAAGAGTATTAATAATATATTAACTAAAAATCATGTGCTTGTTATTCTAAAACTAATAGTAATTTTGAAATATGGTCTGATGCCTTTAAGGAGGGTTTTGGTGGTATTATTATGTAAGTTGGAAAAGTTGTGGCATATGATTCATGTAAGCTCAATGAGCATGAAAATAATTATCCTATGAATGATTTAGAGATTGATGAAATTATTCATGCTTTAAAATAGTGGAAACATTTTCTATTAGGTAAACATTTCAAAGTTAAATCTTATGATCATAGCCTAGAATATTCATTCACCCAGGATTATCTTAATTCTCACCAATGTAGATAGCTATAATTTGTGAAAAATTTTAATATAGACATTAAATATTTTAAATGTAAGGATAATCATGTTATTGATGCTCATAGCTGATACACATTTATCATTACCTTGTTTCAAAAATTCTATTTTGGCACTACAACTTACTAATGAATTATGCCATAAAGTAATTGTAGGTTTGGCTGATAATCCTAGAGATTTTTTTTATGTTTATTTTTATTTTGAAATTTATGGAATAATAAGTCATAAAAATAGAATTTGTGTGCCCACATTAGTTGACTTGAAAAAAAAATTACTAAAAGAACTGCATAGAACACCTCATTTTGCTCATCGAGGTGTCATGAAAATGACACATGAGCTGAAAAGGTATTATTATTGACTTAGTATAAATCATGATGTTGTTGATTTTATGTAAAAATATTTGGAATGTTAGTTGAACATTTCCATCCAAGAGGCTTACTTTATCCTCATTAAATTCCACAAGTTAAGTGGACTGTTATTTGAATTGATTTCGTTACTAGGTTACCAAAGTCACATAGTAAGAATGACACAATTTTGGTTATGATTGATAAATCTATGAAATTTGGTCATTATATTTCTATAAATTTGACTGATGATGCTTTTGTATTTGTGGAACACTTTTTAAAACAAGTATTTAAACTACATGTCATGTTAAAATTCATTATCTCTACTAGAGATAAGTTATTTACTTCAATATTTTGGAAAACTTTGAATACAAAATTTAGAATGATTTTAAATTTTAAATATTTATATCACCCAAAAATAGATGGTCAAATGAAAAGGCTTGACCAAGTTCTTGAGGACATGATAAAAATGTATGTTATGTATTAGGAAAGTAAATGGGAAGATTTCATGCATTTAGTTGAATATGCTTATAATTATTCTTATCACTTTGTGATTAAAATGGATCCATTTGAAGCTCTATATAATTGTAAATGTATGACTCCATTTTTATGGGACAACCTATAAAATATAGATACTAGTATACCTAATATTCTATAATAATATGATGTGCAAATGGATTTGATTCATCAAAATCTAAAGGCTTCTTCAAATAGATAAAAGAGTTATGTAAAGTTACAAAAGACTCATGAATTTAATGATGGAGAATAAGTATTTATGCATGTTAGACAAAAAAAATATAAATTAAATTCAAAAAGACTTCTAAACTAGCTCTTAGATTTGTAGGACCCTTCAAAGTTCTAGAAAAAGTTAGTCCTATTGCCTACCTATTATTCATTCCACCATATCTGTCTAGGATTTATCAGAGTTGTTGCTAGAATATAGATAATGCGAATGCAATGGAGATGTGATCACATGAGATGAAGCTAGTGCAAATCACATAGATGCTAAAGCAATTTAAAATTATATGAGAAGATAAATTTCACAACACAAATAGGAGAAAACCCAATATCTAATTAACATGAGATGACCAAAGTGAAGAATACATATAGGAGAGCACATAAGTAACTCCTCCACAAAAGGTAGTCAAGGCACCCCAAGAATAGACTATAACTCCTCCATGAAAGGTGGTGACAAGGTGCTAAGAATATAGAAGTAACTCCCATACCTAGAATAGATGGTTAATACTTATGGCATTCTTATGACACCTATGACACATCTATGACACACATCTCCACATAAGCTAGCCCATCCCACTAATGTAGGAAAACTCTAAGTATGCACAAATATAGTTTCCCTAATTGAATAATAGGGAAAAATAAAAACCTACACTAATAACTCCACATAAGCACAGCTTAGGTGGGCAGTGTGGAAATATAAAATGGGTCCCGGTAACTAGGCCTGATGAGGTACACATGTACAAATGCAATCTCTCATAAGATAGAGAAAAGGAGAAAATCCATAGGAAAAAACTCCCCCCCAAAAGAGAGACATAAAATAAATGAAGAGGCTAGAAGCCCCCTCTGAAGATGATGCTACTGTAGATGTAGATCGTACCCCAAGAAGAGCTCATAGATGAATGAACTTGCTCTCAGTGAAAGGTTTGGTGAAGATGTCTGCAACCTGCTCCAAAGACTGGCAAAATATCAAGTCAATGACCTAACTATGAATAACCTCCCAAATGAAATGCATGTGAATCTCTATGTGCTTGGTATGCTGGTGCTGAACTAGATTCTTGAAAATCTGAATGGTACTCTAGTTGTCACAATAAATGATGGTGGGCTACTTGATAGGAATGCCAAACTCAGAAAGAATCCCCTAAAGCCAAATAGCCTTAGTAGCTGCATTAACAGCTCCCCTATACTCTACCTCTATGGATGATATAGTAATAGCATTCTTCTTCTTGCTAAACCAACTGATATGACCAAAACCTAGAGAGAAACTGTAACTAAAAGTGGACTTGCAAGTCTGTGAATTTCTAGCCTAGTCTAAATCTGTATATCCAACCAAGTCAACCTCTATGCCAAATCTGTAATGAATCCCATATCTTTGTGAACCCTGTATGTAATGAAAGATCCTCTTAGCTGCATTCTAATGCAGCTCATGAAGTTCTTGCATGAATCTAGAGATAAGTTCCACTGTATATGATATGTCAAGCTTGGTGTGAGTCAAGTAGATGAGACTACCAACAAGTTGTCAATATCGAGTGGCATCAACCAATGGTGAAGAACAATTAGCCTCAAGCTTGACTCCTGATAGAAAGGGAGTTAGAGATATCTTGCAATCAACCATGTGAAACTGAGACAATAAATCAAGAGCATACTTATGTTATCCAAGAGAAATACCTAAATCTAACTATGAGATCTCGATGCCAAGGAAGTAGTGTAACAAATCCAAGTCTATCATGTTAAATCTATCCTGGAGAGATGCCTTCACCACTATAATAGTTGATGAAGAACTCTTGGTGATCAAAAGGTTATCAACATATAAAACCAAAATCATGAGCAAATAATCATGTTGTAATAAGTAGACATTGGGGTCAGAATGGCACCTAGTGAAACCCACTATGAGAAGGAAGGAATCCATCTTGGCATACCAAGCCTGAGGGGCCTATTTGAGGCCATAGATAGATTTCTTAAGTCCGCGTACTAAGGAATAATCTTGAACAAATCCTAGCAGCTGTTCCATGTAGATCTCCTCCTTTAGATCTTTGTGAAGAAAGGCACTCTTCACATCCATGTGGTGCACATCCCAACCATGTGCTGCGGCAATAGCCAAGGTGAGTCAAATAGAAGTCATATTTGTAATGGGTGTAAAGATATCTGAGTATTCAATGCCTACCACCTGCGAGAAACCCTTGGTGACCAATCACACCTTGTACTTATCAACCGACCCATCTGCTACAAACTTGGTTTGATATATCCACCTACATCAAACCATCTTTCTTCGCTTAGGAAGTGAAGTCAAATCCCATGTGTGATT
Source organism: Torreya grandis (assembly GCA_037957365.1). NCBI lineage: Eukaryota > Viridiplantae > Streptophyta > Pinopsida > Cupressales > Taxaceae > Torreya > Torreya grandis. Next base: position 247,583 of record JARHVA010008125.1, read on the forward strand.
TTTGATTAAGGAAGAATATTCTTCCTTCATAGCACTATCCCACTCAGGTACCCCTGATGCCTCTCAAAAAGTCTACAAATCTAAAACTGAAGCAAACAAGGCATGTAGATCTCTCTGAAAATCCCCCCTAATATGTCTATCATCTGCCGGATCTCTTACCCAAGTGCCAGCATTGTCAAGTGTCTATCTAGCCCAAAGTGGCCTAGAAGTGGGTGAGTCAGGTGTTAACTCCTCATCCTCTGACTGACTAGAGGTGGATGACTCTGCATCACTATCCTCACTATCTGAACTTGAAGAAGAAGATGTCTCTGGCTTAGGAAACTATTGTGGCTGATCTAAATTTGATGACGAATCATCATAAAGAAGTAGATCTAATGAGGGAGAAGAGGTGCCAAGTGTTGAGTCTCTAGGACTCTCTTGAAAGTGGACACTTCTCTCAATGAACAACTCATGAGTGGTTAGATTTAGAAGGTGATACCCCTTAATACCATTTGGATATCCTACAAAGATGCAAGGCTTGGAATAACATTCCATAGCTTTGAATTTCTTCTTCGGTATGTGGGCCATGGCTAGGGATCTAAAAACCCTAAGGTGATCAACATCAAGTTTCCTTTTATGCCAAGCTTCAAATGGTGTTATCCCTTTTAAAGCTTTATGAGGAACCTTGTTTTGAATGTAGCAAGCACAATTTATGGCTTTAGCCAAGTACTATGGTGCTAAGGATTTGGAGTGAATCATACAGCTACCCATCTCTTTTAAGAACCTATTTTTGTGTTTTGTAACCCCATTCTGTGAAGGACTGTAAGTGACTGTGTGCTGCAAATCAATCCCCTCTGTGGTGTAAAACTACTCAAACCTATTTCTGACATACTCTCCTCCATTATCAGTTCAAAGAACTGTGATGGATTTATCACTCTATTTCTCAACAAGAGCCTTGAAGTCTAGAAATTTTTAAAACACTTCAGACTTTTGTTTGAGAAAATATATCCAATTGTACCTAGAGAAATCATCAATGAAAGTGAGGATGTACTTTGTCTTTGTGAAAGATGGTTTGGGAAAGGGTCTTGATACATCACTGTGGACTAACTCCAAAGGTTGTGAAGCCCTCCAAGCTTTTCCTTTGTCAAATTTTGCTTTGGGATGCTTCCACGAGGAGCACCCCTCGTAAAGTCCTTTTGAGAATTGGACATGAGGCAAGCCAATGACCATGTCATGTTTGCAAAGTTGCTAAAGGTAGTGGTAGTTAAGGTGGCCAAACCACTCATGCCATAATTTGCTAACTCCATCTGAATGAGTCAGCAATGTTTTTGGAGAAGAATCTGGTACAAAATGTGAGAAGGTGTATAACCTTGCTTTTTGATCTACCCTACCCACTGCCACTGTAGTATCACTATGCAACTCCATGATAGCCACTGAATATGGTGAAAAATCAACTCTCATGCCTTGGCCAATGTGAGTGATTTGGTACACTAATAGGAGATTGGTTGAAAGAGATGGAACACTTAGAATATTATTGAATGTTTCTCCTTCCATTTCAACTGACCCTCTCCCTACAACAGAAACTAATGTGTCATCACCCAAACTAATTGAAGACATGTTACAAGGCTCTAAAGATGAAAACTCAACTAGTGATGAGCCCATGTGGTGAGAATCACCTGAATCAATGACCCATGAAGATGTAGAAGTTGTTGTAGCTACAAGGGCCTTACCTTTTTCTTTTTCCTTAACCTTGCCTTTTGCCTTAGTATAATCTTGGGTAGATGAATTCTGCTTGATGGACTTAGGAACACCTATGTTGTGCTTCTCTAGAAGATGAGTTAGGTGATCTATTTTTTTCTTCATGAATTTGTGTTCATCATGCTCTATCTTCTTACAATAGGCACACTTAACCTTTTCCTTCTTAGGTTTAGCATCAGAGGAGGAAGACTCAGTGTTGTTTTTGGTAGGATTGTTGTTTTCTTTCTTCTCCTAGTCCTTGTTCTTTTTCTTCTTCTCCTTTGTTGAAGTCTTATCCTTACCATTTCTAGCTATCAAAGCTTAAGGTTGAGTATACTTCATTGTGCCCATTTGAATTAGCTTATCTTTCTCCCTAGTCAAGTCGGTAATGAATGAATCTAAAGAAGGCATTTTCCATGTAGTGCCAAGGGCACTTTTTGTGGCATGGAAAGTGGAGACAAAGACTGAATAGCTTGGACCTAACTTTGTGAGAATAGAAAGGATGAGTTGATCATCTTTCTTCTCTATCATGAATTCTTTTAATTTCAATCTAAGGGCCTTAAGCTTAGTGAAGAAGTCATGTAGGGTGTCAAAGTTGCTAGGACTTAGACATATGAGTTCATTTTCAAGCTCATGATCTCTCATCAAATCAAGCTTATCAAATAAGGTTTCTAGGGTGTCCCATATGTCTTTGGGAGTCTTGGAGGTTTATAAATGGAAGATAAGTTTTGGAGACATAGACAAGCTCAGTAATCCATAGGCTTCATCACTATGGTTGTACCACTTGACCTTTTCAGCATTAGTGCTAGGTTCTATTTCAGTATCCATGGTGATCCTATACAACCCTTTGATTCTAATAATGAGTAATATTTTAACCTTCTATTCATGATATTTTAAGGGTGTTAAGGTTTTAAGTAGAAAATAATTCATTTTAAGCTGAATTTAGGTGATGTTGTGTTGATTGCAAGTTGTGAAATTATGCATAAAGGAGAATGAAAGCAAAAATTGCAAGTGCTGAAAAGTAATCACACCCCCCCTAAAATGTTGATCTACCCATAAATATGAAAGTTCACACTCAAAAGACATCGGGCTCAGCCAAGAATGTGTCTTAGATAAATCAGTGCAAGACTTTAAGCAAACAAGACGTCGGACTTAGTCGAAAATGCATCTCGAGAGACCCAAATTTTAGGCACTTTATAAACTAGTGAATTTCTAAAAAATAACAAGCATACACTATGTATAATTGAAATATAAACACTTTTTTAAAAAATGGCACCCAAATCTGAGCTACCATTTGTAAGATATTAAAGATTTAATTTTTCGTAAACTAGTGTTTTTACAAAAAAATACCACTTAAACATTAAAAAATTGCCTATTTTGAGAGAGAAAGTGGCCTTCCAACCACTTGTTGGATTTGGAATGGAGCAAGGAATCCAAAGGATGTATTTGTGAGGGGGAATTGGCCTCTTGCCAACCCGAGCCTCACCCTTCATCTTCAACAGGCAAAGATACAAGTTTAAATTTAAACCCTCAAAATTTAAAATTGTCTAAAATACTTAATATTCAGTAAAATTGACTGATATTTTTTTTGACAAGTCAATTTTAACTAAAAAATTAAAGTAAAAGACAGAGTGAAGTGGATGGTTGAGTATTTAATGGCCCACATGGGATGCCAAACAAGGAAGGGGCGCCATTTTAAAAAAAAATAACAAGTTTGGCAGAATTCTCTCACCAAAATAAGGTGTAAAAAAGTGGCAGGCAGAGGAAAATCCATAAATGGAAAAATAAGGCATAGAAACCTATAGTAAAGAAGGCCGTTGCTACCAAGTTGGCTGTTAAACCTATCGCTACAAAGAAGGTTGCCGGAAGGCCTGCAAGGATGCCTGCCGTTGCAAAACCAACACCTACTGTGAAGAAACCAGTGACTGAAGATGCTGTTGCACCTATAAATACTGAAGAGAAGACAACCAAGACACCCAAGGCCAAGGCTCCCAAGGAAAAGATAAAAACAACACAAGAAATGATATTGAAAGTTTTCTTTTTAATTTTAGATCAAATCTGGAAATAAAAAAATATAAAGATAACTCCACTCCACATGATTTCAAAATAAACTAATAGCATAACTAGGCATATGATTATCACGGTGGCTCTGATACCATATCAGAGTTGTTGCTAGAATCTGGATAATGTGAAAGCAATGGAGACATGATCACATGATCACATAGATTCTAAAGCAATTTGAAATTATATGAGAAGATAAATTGCACAAGACAAATAGGAGAAAACCCAATATATGATTAACATGAGATGACCAAAGTTAAGAATACATATATGAGAGCACATAACTAACTCCTCCACAAAAGGTGGTCAAGGCACCCCAAGAATAGACTGTAACTCCTCCATGAAAGGTGGTGACAAGGTGCTAAGAATAGAGAAGTAACTCCCATACCTGAAATAGCCAGTTAAAGGAGTTACTTATGACATTCTTATGACACCTATGACACATCTATGACACGCATCTCCACATAAACTAGCCTATCCCACTAATGTAGGAAAACTTTCCCTAATTAAATAATAGGGAAAAATAAAAACCTACACTAATAGGATTTAGGATGTTTGTCATGTTTCCTTATTAAGTAAATAAGTATATGATATTATCATATTTTGGATTGGAAAAATATTTAAGTTTTGGAAGAGGAAAAGATGTAGTTAGAAATAGTGAAGATCTTGGACCATCATAGCATAAGACTGCAAAATAGAGTAAACTCTCAAATTTTTGTCTAATGGGATTCATTATCTAAATGTGATGCTAATTTTGAACATGGGTATATTTTTAGGGATAATTACACTTGTATATTTTAGTCACTAGGATGGATTCTTTTTAAGTGGGTGAAGATGTTATTTGGATGATAATGAGACTCTATTTGAGATATTATTATATATATATGTTACATACTAGACATGTTTATATTATCATAGATGATTTGATTAAGCTCATTATATATTTATTTGATATTAATCAAAATTAAATTTCTTGTCATATTTGATTTTTTTATTAAAATATTGTTGATTTATCATTCTAATGGTTGCAACAATAAAAAAGAGGAAAATGAGCTAGGTTGGATTTGGTGCTTAGTAGTAGAGAAAATAAAGGGTAATAATGAGCTAGTGATATTCGAGTCATGATATTATAATATTTAGTTTTATTAAGTAATTTTTGACTATTTCATTTTATTACTTAGCTGGTTGATGAGAAAAGTGGTTTTATATTAGTCTTTGACTACATTCTTGTTTCTTGATTTGAATTTCATCATGACTACTATAGTAATCAACTTGTCTTATTCTTTTAGCTCATTTTTGTAAGTTAATGGTGAAATGTTAACTTGCCCTCATTTTTGTGGCTTGCAAGATTCACCATTACCTTTTTAATCATAAAACCTACATTATCACTAACACTAACCTACTCATGTACATGCACTCTAAACCATACCGGAACCAACATATGGCTAAGTGGCTCATGCTCGTAGCTGAATTTGATCTTGAGTTTCTTTAAAAAATCATTTAAAGGGAAAGTGATTGCTGATAAATTGGATATATCTCCTCTACCTAACAACCAACCTCTTCCTCTTGCATTTATAGATGACTTTGTCATGACTCTTTCTCAAGAGGACCCCACCTACCAAATGACCATTTTCTTCAATGGCTTCAAATGCCAATGTGATGGGGGTGCTAGAGTTATTATCATTCCCCTAGATTGTGAAGCTCTTCCACTTTCCTTTAAAATTTAATTTTAATGCACAAACAATGTGGATAAGTATGAATCCCTAATCATAGGTCTCCAAATTTCTCTAGCCTTGGGAGTCAAGACAATTAATATCTTTGGCAATTCCTAATTTGTCATCAACTAGGTCAATGAATCTTACCAATGTAAGAATGATGTATTAATAAAGTACAATCAACTTGTATATGTACTCTTAGCATAATTTTATTATTACCTTATCCAGTCAATCCCATGATCTACCAATAAGTTCACATATACAATGGCTTCCCTTGTTTCCTACATCCCATCTCAACCTTATAAATCTAAACTCTTGTTACCATCCACCATTTTGTCAACCCATATTACATCCATTCTCACCTTCTTTCCATTTTAATGTATAAACATCTCCATGAGATAGTTGGTATGAACAAACTTTTGATTACCTTAACCTCAATATCGTTCCTCCTAACCTCTGTAGGAATGATCGAAGAGCCTTTTTTCATAGTACCTCTTGTTACACCATACTAAGGGGAATCATTTATAAATGTGGCCTTGATGACCTCTTTCTCCATTATCTTCATACTCATGAAACTTATCATGCCATCAAGGAAACATAAGATAGAATCTATGGGGGAAACTTTAGTGGTTTAGTCATCACTAAACATCTCCTTCACCTTGGCTACTAGTGTCCCACCTTTAACCAAGACTATTAAGATTATGTAAAGAAGTGTGTTAAATGTCAAGAACATGATAATTTACACCACACATCTACCCATTTCCTCCAAGAATCTAGATAATTTTGGCCATTCTTATAATGGGGCTTGGATCTCATTGGGGAAATCAACCCTCATTCTTCACAATGACACCAATTCATCATTACCACCACCAAATATATCACCTAGTGGGTAGAATCCATTCCTCTCATCTCTATGAAAGTTACTAAATTTTTTGACTTCATCAACCAACATATCATCTATCATTTTGGTGTTCTGCATAGGACCATCACTGAAAATGGTAAATATTTTATGAACAAGAAAGTCCAAGGTCTTTATGATGCATTTGGAATTTAGTTAATCTATTCCTCACCTTACCATCCATAAATAAATGGATAGGTAGAAGCATCTAAAAAAATGCTTTACAAAATGTTGAACAAAGTAGTCAGTGTTTTAGGTTGGGATTGGTACTTGACCATCCCTTTCACTTTATGGGCATATATCAATAGCATTTGAACCTCTACAGTTGCTACCCATTTTTCTCTAGTATTTGGAGAAGAGGTAGTCTTGTTTCTCAAAGTCTATATTCCCTCTCTTCACATATATTTACAAGAGATCATTTTTAAGAGCAACTATCATTGAGAATGACTGGCATGACTTGAGATACTTGATGAGCATCACCTTGCGGTGATTAACCATATTTGTGTCTATCAAGAATAAATCAAGTGCACTTATAATAAACACTTTAAAAATAAGAATTCAATACAGGAGACCTCATCCTAAAGGAAAATCATCATGTCACCAACATGGAAAAAAAGAGAGGCAAATTTTCATTCAATTGGCTTGGACCCTACATTATAACCAATAATTATGGATTAAGAATTTATCATTTGTCTTCTCTTGAAGGTAAACCTGAACCTGAGCCTCTCAATTTTTCACATATATGTCCCTTAATTTGTTAAAAAAGGGATTGAACTCACTTTATTCTCTAAACTTAAGCTCACCTCTTAATTTATGAGACTTTCAACTTCACATACCTATCCCTCTCCCTTTGAAGACAATTGATTACAACATAGAACCATGTGATTAACCATCATAGTTATAGCCTAATCCTAAATGTGGGTACCATGGCTCTACCCATGGCATGGTTCTTATGGATAATTTTCATCTCTAACAAGATATAATACCATGGTCATTGTTCCTCAAACCATTTCTTTCACCTACCAGTAACCTCTTTGTGTTAATTTTTTTACCCTCATAAAGGTAACCTTCTAATGATAATTAGACGTGTCCATGTCTAAAACCTTGCATAAAAACAATTTGGGATACCAAAATATTATTTTGGTCACATCTTATTATTATTATTGATTGATTCATAGAAGGATAGTTGCCCCATAATCTTCTAAATTATTTAAAAGATAGACTTCTCCATGGAAAGACAACTACCAAATATAAAAACCCAAACATAAACCACTCGTTTGAAGGATGGATAAGTCAAATGGGTTAAAATAAATCATTTGAATCTTCTCACATCGATCAAATTCACAACCTATTGAAGAAAAAAGTAATAAACAAAAGACCCTATATCAAAATCAACTATCCTAATAAATCTATAATCAAATTTCATATCTATCACTAGTAGACTTCTTGCATTGTTCAGTCCACACCTAGAATAAGACATGGACTTATCTATTATGGTTATTAGGTCACCTATAGAATGGGAAAACTAACCCATATAATTTTACCTTACCTATCCACCCATTTACCTTTCACCTACCACCTATATTACTTTTATACCATCTTTTTAATTAAGGGATTATGAGCTTACTTGACACCTTTTTTATCAACCTAAGCATGCTAATTTGAATCATCCAAAAAATTTACATTACCTAAGCCAATCTAGCTTTGGGTTTCATTTTTCAATTACCAATGAAAATACATCATGTTTATTCTCTTCTCTTTCATTATTGGTTCATATAGACATGTGTCTCATTAATTCATATCAATATTCCTACATTTAGTTTGTTATCTACTTAATTTATGTATTTTTCATCACATCCTTAACCATAATCACATTACATCTCCCATAATCATAAAAAAGCAACATCAATGGTGAACACAACATTGTAAACCATATACATAAACCAAACCATATATCTATCTATGATCAAAACATCATGAAATCACATCATATAACATCATATCATAAATATCATCCTATCCATCAACCATCAAACATCATAAACCCCATCAATAACCCTAATTAAACCATTCATCATCATATCCATAAAAAAAATCACTATGATCACAAACATCATATGCCATCTAACCATCCATAATCATAAACATCATATCCATGAACAAAACATAAGATCATCAATAAAACATCACATTCCTAAGCTACTAAGTCCTCATCTCATAAGTATAAATCATAAACATAAACCATGATCCTAACCATGAACATACATCATATATATATCATCACAAACATCATCATATACATCATGTATATCTAATAAATAATACATGTAATAATGTATAGTCTATCTCTCATGTACATCTTGCATATTGGCACATAGGTTGGTATAAAAATAATTCAAATATACATCATATCATCCCATATATCATGCCCTTAGGGAACCACTACCACTGGTCCCTTATGCTCTTGCACTTGTACTACCATCTAGTGTTGGTCCTCTTGGGATACTTGTACGTCCACCCAATGTAAAGGCCCATTATCCTAGAGTCACCACAGCTACCCCACCTACTAAAATAGCCATGTACTCTCCCCATCTTGGCTATTTTAAACACTATGCCAACACTATAGCCTCATATTACCTCAAATCCTTAATTATAACTAAGTATTATGTCATAAGAATCATTCTAGGTGGTCCTCCTACTGGTGCTACTACTATCCCCACCCTCTATCTCAAGGTATCCCTCTCTCGAGTTACTAAACCAAGGGAGGTACTCAATTCATCTTGCTCTCCTATCAAGGTGGCAACCTGACCCTATAAAATAACAATTTGGACCTATAGAGTGGCCACTTATCCCTTCAACCCTATGATCTAATCTTGTATATGTGTCAATGCTATCTATGCCTATGTATCCTAACCACCACCTTATACTGGTGCCCTAGATGGATCTACATCTATGGCTTATCAACCCCTGTCATCCTATCCAGAATTAACTACTACATATAGGGACTAATACCATGTCACAAATATATCAACAAAATTTACATTATCTATCATTTCTCTAGCCAAAAAATGTTCATTATCTAGAACTACATCTTATAGCTATGTCTTTAGAAGTAGAAACTTTGTATCCTCTCTCTTGTACCTATGAGAAGGAGCCAAAATACCGTACACTAGGCCAAACTACCACTCAACTTGATCAAAGTGGATGAGCTTAGTCTCACCATCTTGCCTTCCACAGATCCATATCTAGATCTACAAATATAGAGTGTGATAGTTGTATCAGTATGAACTAGGCCAACCCATAAATAGCCTCCATAACACATCGCCTATAACTAGACCCTCCAAGGCATCTTTGAACTAGTCAATGTCTCTAGCACCACCACTACCCCCTATCAATGCATAATCTCAACTCCATCATGAAAAACCCACTATGAAGTGTACCTGAGCATATCCATCCCATGGTAGCCACATTGGCCTCAACACCCTAATGTGCTCATATGCCTAGTAATGGAGCACAAACCCAACACTAATCCCATATCATCAATGAGCTTAGAATCCCCATATCTCCCTATAAATTCGGACCAACAAAATAGGCTCCCGCCTGAACATTATTTTGCTTAGCAACATCTCTACCAACACTCACAAAATTAGATAATGAAATTGAGCACTGATTGAATTATTAAATACAAAATAAGACATTACCATCATCATATTCATCAAACATCGGTCCTCTAGAGCTCTCTAATACAATGGCCTATAGATAAATTTGTTGAAATGCCACTTCAATTAAACCCAATCCTCACCATACAATATTTATATATGGTAATCCCTCTCCTCACTCTTAATGTGTTAAATTATCTTCCCCTAAATGGGTAGTCAAGTAATCCTATGCAATTTCTCTAGTAGGATGCTAATCTCCCTTGTTGACAAAAAAATGTGTTCATTTCCAGGTCCCATTTCTCAATGATGGCCATAATCATAGCCATATCTTGTAGTAGGTGCTGAAAGTGAAAATTGGATCTTAGGTCAACCTCCTCCATATGTATCCACTCATCTATAGTCATCCCATCATGGATCTCTAAAAAAATCCTAGGGATTTGATCCCTCATTTGTATCTACTCTTGTGCCTGCAAAACTAAAGTTAGCATGTGTCACTAATGCTCATTTCCAAATCAACCTCATTTATCAACCTACACTTAAACCTTTCAAAATTATTACATCTACACCATTACCTCTATAAATCAAACAAATTTCATCTACCTTTATCCACACAAATTTTAGCATCTTTCCTAAACATACCAAACTAATACCTAGCTTTACTTAGCAATTATTTTAACATCTCCATCCCACTTGAACATCATCTTATATTTTTCATACACTTTGAATTTTCACTATTTATAACCATTTCAATCATTTTATAAAAAAAATTATACTTTTTAAAACCTTTTTATACACCTTTCATTATTAACCTATCCTCACAACAACTTGACCACTGATGGTCACTATAACCATTAATGGTCTGGTCACCCTTTCTTATTCAATGGTTGACCATCGATGGTCAAAATTGAGAATAAATGGTTGGGTATAATTACCAATGGTCCCTGTGTATGACCTTTATTGGAGAAACCCCTAACTTATCTTCCCAAAAAACTCAACAAAATAACTAATTTCAAAAACTAAACTACCTCAAACTATCAAATCTCTTACCACTAACCCATAGACTCTTCTAGTTTCAAATTTTACTAGTTAAATTCTCCTAATTTACCAAAACCAAAACCTAGGTCAAAACCCACATAAAACCTATCAATCCAAACACAAGCAATCAAATTAAAATTCAACACTAACCAAATCAACTAAAATATCAATTTTAAAACATCACCTACCTCATTCCTCGACCACTATCAAGAATGGAGCCTATGCCCAACTACTCAGTCATGCCCTCATCCACCCTATATCATTGGTCCTCACTAATCACCTCAGTAAACAAACTCACCCAATCACCAACCTCCACATCAACCCAATGCTCATTTAACTCTCATAAAAAGGTCAAAGTATAAAATCACTAGAGCATGAAAATTATAGAGGTTAAACTTGTCAAAAGGTGAAAATGATTTTTGTTTTTCACTTTTTAGGAAATTATACCTAAATGCAATCTTTTTGAGATCACCTAATCTTTCCCATACCAAACCATGAACTTTTAAGAGATTATCCTTATCTAACCAACTATTAGACAATGTCCAATTTGATGTTGGTCATTTTTTACCCCAACTATTCACATAGTTTGCAACAACTTTGTTTGGTCTTTTTTACTACACTAACCTTTTTTACCATGTTGATCATTTGCATTTACATCACCTAGTGCACAACTAGAACATTTATGTTTTATAAGGGAGAAATCCCTATCTCAGATACTTATGAAAACACTTACCCTATTTAGAGACTTATAGAGTAACCCAATTAGCTATGACCAATGTTATAGACTAGTTACCCTATCGCTTGTCCTTCTAGAACCCACCTTATTTTTACCAATTTATGGCTTTTAATTTTGAGGAATTTCATTAAAAAAAGGTTCTATGGGTTCTTAGAGGTTGCTTAATGGCTGTGAGGGTAAGAGAGGGCCTAATAAGTATATAGGGGAAAGGTTTGGTTTTAGTATAGGTGTTAAAATGAAATAAATTAAATGAATATATGAAAACAAATACTTAGCTTTGAACTTAGTTGAAGATGTTGATGAAGCCTAGAGGAATTTTTGTAGAGTGATGATGATTTTGATTATAAATGATTTTTTTTAGACTGTTAGGTCTTTGTTATGCTAGTTAGCTAGATTAAAAGAAGACATGTAAAAGAAAATCCTTTTGAAGAAGTCCAAGATCATTGATTATCCATACCCTTTTAACCTCCTGCTCCCCTCCTTTTATAGGTAAAGATATATGCAGGTAAAATGTTTCATAAGAGGTTTGGTTGATAATCTCAAGGCTTATGATGCATTATAAAATGGATAAGGTAGACATCTAGATAAGATTTTTATGTGTTATCTCCCACACAGATCAAGTTGGTAAGTTTAGGTGTTGAAGACCTAAATGTTGATGGTTAGCCTAACCATTAATGGTATAGTTAACCATTTATAGTTGGAGTGACCCTTGATTGTCAATAAAGCTAAGGTAATAAGGTTAAGGTTGGATTATATAGGTGGGTTTTAAAAGTTTAGGTTGGGTTAAAGTTCAAATGTGAATGGTTTAGGTTAAAGGTGGGTTAGTGGGTGAAGTTGGCCAGGGTGGGTATCCAGGTGTATTTTGACATTTTAAAATATTATATGTAGATTTATGATGTCTACATTTTCCCCCTTTTTTATGTATTTTATATTAGTAAGATACAAAATAAAAACAAATTGTGGGTCAAAGGTTTAGTTGCCCTAAGTATGGGAGTAGGTGATCCCCCTCAAACCAAGAGTTGATGAGGTAATATAAAATCAAGTTCAAGTTTGATGAGTGGTTAAATATATGGGAAGGTAGGTGAAGTTGGGTATTAAGGCACAAATATGTACATAAAATGTGACTAAGTTTAATATTCAAGATCATGTATAGACTATGTTTCTAATATTAGTTAAAATAAGTTTGGTTCTAAAAGTATTAGTGATAGGGTAACCAGTTTACAGTGATAGTCAAAACAAATTAGGTTACTATATAAGTATCCTTGATAGGGTTGGTATTTTTTTAGGTATATAAGGTATTAATTTATCCTTGGAATAAAATAAATGGTTTTATTACACATGAGGTGATGAAAATTCAAATGTTCAACATGGCAAGGTTGGTCGATGCAGTCAAAAGGGCCAAGGCAAGGTTGTCATAAAATATGCAAATAGTTTGGGCTAAAAATGACTAATGTTGAGGTGGATGTGGTCATATGGTTTGTTTTTTGGTTGAAGAGGGTGCTATATAATGATTCATGATTGGTTTGAAAATAATAGGTGATTTTTAAAGGTTGGTTAGTGGTGTTTAAATAGGTTACCCCATTTTCATGTACCACTTAGTTTGATTAGTAAGAAGGGTAATCTCCAATGGTTGGGATTTATGGATAAGGTGATCTCCAATGGTTCATATATAAGGTTGGAAAATGGTAACCTTCAATGTTTAGAATTTATGGATAAGGTACTCTCTAATGTTTGATAGTTTGGTTAATTGGTTGGTGGAGGAGGTGACTCTCAAATAAGTTAATTGATTGGTTAGTTTCATGGGTTGGTTTCAATGACTCAAAAGGGGGAAGAGACATCTTCCTAAGTGGTCATGAAATTATAAGGAAGGTTCTAAACTATTTTATTAAAAAATACCATTATGGGAAAATAGGTGGGCTTATAAATATAAGCCCCTATCATGCCTTATCTTTGTTATTAGTTTGATGGTTAAAAACAATTTCTTGATCACATGGTGTCAAGTAAGCTAAAAAATCCATTGATTTGTGGAAGAAAAAATGGGAGATTGAGGATAGGTAGTGGGTGATAGTTAGGGTAACCTTATGTTGGGGACAAATTTCCCCTTCTATAAGTGACTTAAGAAGTATGATAGACAAGTCCATGTAATATACTAGGTGTAGACTGATCGATGTAAGAAGTCTATTTATGTTATTGTGAAAGTTGAATCTAGATTTCTTGGGATTGCCTGGTGTTTGATTTTAATATAGGGTATGCTAATTCTTAGTTTTATATGTTTTGGAAGTTGATCAATATGGAAAGATTAAATGATTTATTTTATCAAAGTTGACTTAGCCATCATTTAAGGGAGTGATCTAAGTTTGGATTTGTTCATATTTGATAGCTATCCTTCAAGGGAGTAGTTTACCTTGAGTTTAAGAATTTTTTATTGTTTTGAGGGAGTTGTCCTTCAAGGGAGTAGTTTGCTTTCTATAGATGTTGACCCAAGTGCTACTTTTGTATCCCAAATTATTTATGATGCTAGGTTTAGATATGGACTATCTATATAGGCCAAAGGTTTTCCTTTATGGAGGTAAATCCATAGCATAAAGAGGTTAATGATGGGTAAAAGAGTTGGTTTAAGTGATAATGACCATGGGAATACATCTTTAAAAGGTTGGAAAGTACCATGAGGATCATGTCATGGGTAGAGCCATGGTATCCATGCTTTGGATTAGGCTAAGTTTATGATGGATAATCACATGAGCCTTTTTTAACCAATTTATCCTTAAAGATAAGGAGAATAAGGTGATTGAAAATAAGGGATGAGCTTAAGTTAGAAAAAAATTTACTAAGAACTTAGTTTAACCATAGAACAGACACACAAATTCAAAATCATTTTGAGGAGGTTGAGATTCTAATATTTCTCAAATCCATGCTTGCATAAATGGTTAACATCAATCAGGAGAGTAGATGTCCCTTAGTTACTTTCTGACACATGATTAGATGTTGAAGAAATTTGGATTGAAAAAAAGGTAAGGTTATTTAGGTGATATTTTTGTGGATAAGGGTAATCCCCAATGGTTTATTGGGTGGTGGTCAAGGGTAATCTCTAATGGTTGGGGGAGAAGGTGACTCCTACATAGGTTAGATTTTGTCTAAATGGGTTGCCCCAATTTTGTATACCACTTAGTTTAGGTTGGGTTGATGGAAAAGGTACTCTAAAAAGGTTGGGGAGAAGGTGACTCTCAAATAGGTTGGTGGAGAAGGGTAATATCCGATGGTTAGGGGATAGGGTGACTCCCAAATACGTTGGGTGGTGTCCAAATGGGTAGCCCCAATTTAGTATACCACTCATTTTAGGTTGGGTTTATGGAGAATTTACTTTCTAAATGTTATGGAGAAGGTGACTCTTAAATAGGTTGGTGGAGAAGGGTAATCTCTAATGGTTTCATGGTGAAGGTAAGGTGGTTGGTTGGTGAGTGTTCAGGTATCCAAGGTAGATATTGATCCTAAGAAGTCAAAAATGGTTGTTTGGGTTAGTAACATAGAGAAAGGTAATCTCCAATGGTTGGGCAAGAGGGTGACTCCCAAATAAGTTGGTTGGTATCCAAATGTGTTTCCTTAATTTGGTATACCATTTGGTTGGGTGTAGGAGAAAGGCAATCTTCATCAGTTTAGGGTTGGTTGGTTGATAAGTTGAGAAAAAAATGTCAAGGGTTAGTTTGGTTAATTGTTAAGTTATGGTTTGGGTTGATAAATGGTTAAATACTTATGGAGGGAAAGGTCCCCCAGTTTTCTCTTTCCATGGATGGTCAAAGATGGGGAAATGATCCCAAAGTGAGTTATTGGTTAATAAGAGGGTTTAGGAGGGGTGAATATGACTTCATCCACCTCCAAAAAGGGGTTGTTAGTTATTAGTAGGTTAAGTTTATAGGTGGTGGTTTAGGTAGGATTTCTTTTATTGCACCAAGGCTAGTAAAATGTTATTGGACTTGATTTTGTTAGGTTATGGTAGGTTTGATAATGTTATTCCAAAATAAAGGTAGTTTAGATAATAGTGTCTAATTATCCTAAAGAGGGAGCTTGGGTTAGGTGAGGGTAGGTTGGAAAGGTTTGTTTGATTTTATGGGTTGGTTATTATTTGGATTGATAGTTGGTAAGGTTGATTTGATGGTGGGTAAGGTTGGGTTGATGATAGGTAAGGTAGGGTTGATGATAGATAAGGTTGGGTTGATGGTAGGTTCAAAAAAATTGGGAAGTAGAAGAGATAGGTAGGTTGTTTCCACATGGGTAAGTAGAAGATGTTAGTTGTTTGGTTCCACATGGGTAAGTGGAAGAGGTCAATTTTTTAGTTCTACATGGGTAAGTGAAAGATGTCAATTTTTTGGTTCCATATGGGTAAGTGGATGATATTGGTTGGTTGATTCCACATGGGTAAGTGGAAGAGATAAGTTGGTTGGTTTGACATGGGTAAGTAAAAGAGGTTGGTTGTTTGGTTTCACATGGGTAAGTTAATGAGGTTGGTTTATTGGTTCCATATGGGTAAGTAGAATAGGTTGGTTGGTTGGTTCCACATGGGTAAGTGGAAAAGGTTGGTTGGTTGGTTCCACATGAGTAAGTGAAAAAGGTTGAATGGTTGGTTCCACATGGGTCAGTGGAAAATGTTGGTTGGTTGGTTCCACATGGGTAAGTGGATAAGGTTGGTTTGGTTCCACATGGGTCGGTGGAAAAGATTGGTAGGTTGGTTCCACATAGGTAAGTGAAAGAGGTCAATTTGTTGGTTCCACATGGGTAAGTGGAAATGGTAGGATGGTTTCCTTGATTTTGATTTTGAAGGAAAGTTGAGAAGGTTCCACTTGGTTAACAAGTGGTTTGGTTAAGGGTTGGATTATGGTTTCCTTAGTTATAAGTTGACTAAGAACCAAATCTAATGGATGGAACACATTATGTTGAGAGATTTGGTTATTGGTTTACACCGTAATGAGTGTAAAAAGAGGTTTAATGAAGGATTTATCTTGATTTTATGATCTAATTAATTAGTTTAATGATGTTAGTGGGTTTGATACGTTTGGTTGAGTTGATAAGGTTTTTTGATTTGATGGGTTAGGTATGCTTGATAAGGTTAGTTATATTGATAAGGTGGGTTAATTGGGTAAATTTGGTTGATAGTTGTTGGTTGGATGGAAAGAGAATAGGGCAAATTTTAGTGTTGAGATAAAGAGGGCTGCCTCAAACTAGGTTGGGGTAGTTGATATGATGGTTAGGGTAGGTGACCCAATGGTTGATGAGGTTGGATAGGTTAAAGTTGAGGTTGGTTATGATAATTGTTAATTTGGTGTTTAGATGATGGTGAAATGGATGTTTATAGGTTGTTGGTTGGTTGTAGGTGATATGTGATTCATTATTGGTGAGGGTTGAATGGTCATGGGTAATAGAAATAAATAACTCTACTTTGATTATCTAGTATATTAACATTGAAACTAGCTCTGATGGTAGTTTATAGTTTGTTGGTTAGCTATAGTTGAGGTTTGATAGGTGATAAGTAGGGTTTGAGTGATTATGGGTGAGGTTGGGTTGATTATTGATGAGGGTAGGTTGGTTTTAGGTAATGTTAGGAGCATAAGTGGCTTGTGATGAAAGTTATCACTCTAAGGCAAGATGGTTATTCTCCAAGATCCTTGCAAAGTTAGGATATCTAGGAGAGAATATGGGTTGGTTCCCCATTAGACAAGGCAATGGAGGCAAGATGGTGGAATGTTGATTTCTCACAACTCAAACAAAGAGAAGACATGAAAAAATTCAAAAAGGAAAAGCACACACTAAAGTACATTAAGTCCTAAAATTATTTTTAATTTTTCTTTTAAATTATGCCTTAAATTAGAAAAAAAGTTGGAAGACTTGGCTTGTAGATAGGGTACTATAAGAAAAGTCTATGGATGGTTTTAGGTTAGTTATGGATCTCAAATTTTGTATTGAAAGTTAGTAAGTGGCTTGATGTTGGGGCCTACCCCCTCACTTCACACACAACAATGATAAGGTTGTCAAGTGATTAACCAAGATATATTGATTTTTAGAATTTAAACTCAACTAAAGAGATGAGTTTTAGTTTGTTTTATTGGTAGTGAAGTCCAAGTAATATAACCAAAGGGTAAATGTTTATTGCTAGGTGATGAAATCCTAGCTGGTCATTATGTAAGGTGTTAAGATGTGTTGATTGATAAGTGGTTTGGTATGTGTTTGATAAAGAAGTGAAGCTATAATTGATTACTTTACTTTTAATTTAATTAAGTGAGCTAAACGTGCAATCAATCAATGTATGCAATTAATTTTATACCCAAAATAAATTTTGATTTAGTTGTATGAACATAGAATAAATAAAAAAAGGGGACTATATGTAACTAGGTCCCACCGGGTGTGCCAAAATGTTTTACTCAAATTTAGTTTTTTATTTATTTATAGAAAAAAGGTAAAAATAAAAGAGGGGTAGAGGTTAGTAGAACCTAGATATGGTGTGTGATCCATAATTCAAATGGTTTTCGATACTATTCTTTGGTTTGGGAAGATGACCTACAATAAGATATAACTAGAAAAGGGTTGGTTAGTTGGTATATGGGTGGATTGCCTAATAAACTAGACATAAGAATTTTAAGTTATCTAGGAGGTTGTCAATCGACCTTTTAATATAAGTTAATGTTGAAAAGAAAGGTTACATAACATAAAAGTACTAGATCTAAAGAAATAAATAATTCTAAAATGAATGATAATGTTCTAACAAAATAACATTTAGGTGAATGCTAAATCATTAGATAAATGTTCAAGTTAGGTAAAGTTGTTATTTCTAGTTTGAGGTGACAAGGGCCAAGAAAATAGGGTTTTGATTGAGGATAGTGGTTGGTTATTTCTTGTTAGTTTTTGGTTAGAAAAGTTCACATAATGATTGTTGATGGTCAAGGTGACCATCAGCGGTTAAGGTGATCATTGGTGTTTAGGGTGATTATCAGCAGTTAAGGTGACTATCAATAGTTAGGGTGACCATCAATGGTCACTGTGGGTTTGGATAGCTTATTAGTTTTGTATAGTATAGGTTATGGGTTGGTTAAAGAAAGGTTCTATGGGTTATTGGAGGTTGGTTAATGGTCATGAGGGTAAGAGAGGACCTAAGAAATATCCATGGGAAAGGTTTGGTTTAGGTAGAGGTGTAAAAATGAAATAAAGTAAATGAATATATGAAAATAAATACTTAGATTTGAAGTTGGTTGAAGATGTTGATGAAGCCTAGAGGAATTTTGGTAGAGTAATGGTGCTTGTGGATGCAAAGTATTTTTGTCAAATTTTTAGGTCTCTATTATGTTGGTTGGTTATCTAGAAAAAATACCTAGAAAAGAAAATCTTGATTGATGAGTCTAAGATAATTGATTGTCCATACCCTTTTCACATCCTACTCCCCTCCTTTTATAGTCAAAGAGAGATGGAGTTAGAATGCTCCATAGGAGGTTTGGATAACAATTTTGAGGCTTATGATGCATTAGCAAATGGAGAAGGTGGACATCTAGATAATATTTTGATGTGTTATCTTATACACAGATCAAGTTGGTAAGTTTAGGTGTTGAAGACTTGACTGTTGATGGTTAGCCTAATCATTGATGGTTAAACTAATCGTCAATAGTCAGGGTGACCCTTGACAATCGATAGGGCCAAGGTAGAAAGGTTAATATTGGGTTAGCTAGGTGGGTTTAAAAAGGTTAGGTTATGTTAAAGGTCAATGGTAAATGGTTTAGGTTAAAGGTGGGTTAGTGGGTGAAGTTGGCCAAGGTGGGAATTCAAGGGTATTTTGACATTTGGAACCATCATGTGTATATTTTTGATGTCTATAATGACTACCATAGTAATCAACTTGTGTTGTTATTTTACTTGATGTCATGTGGAATAATAGTAAACTTGGCATTACTTTATATTATTTTTGTTGGAAAGTTGAGAGACTAAGTAAAGCTTAAAATTAAATCTATGCCAGGGCATATGCATTATAATTGGTGGATGATTCGAGATGGTTTTGTTTATTATGATTGTTAGATGGCCTTGTCATGGTATTTTAACCATTTGGTGACTTGAATGTTTTAGCTTTAGGGGACCATGACTAGGTCATGGGGTCTTCATTAGCTTTTTAGTTTAAATCACTAGATTTTACACTTTTGTTTTAACTTCATTTGGAATTAGATCATGATGACCCAAATCCCAAGGTCATATTTTCATGTAGTTTCAAAGTTTTTTTTTTGGTAATTTAGTTTTCTAGCAAGCTAAATCAGATAAACCCTAGATAACTTTATTGAAATTCTTGGTGAAAGTTATTGGAGACCCACTATGACTTATTTGTAATTATTAGTTACATTTTTAAGTTAAATTTTGGGTAGAAATGATGATGGTTTGTTTAGCTAAATTGTTAGTTGTTTTCAATTACAATGTAAGAACATTCTAGGAATTAAAGTAGTTAGTAAAGTTTGTGAGGACTTGAATCAGTGTAAAGAGGAAAAAGAGATTATTATTTTTCTAAACGTGCTATAATATCTTTCTACATTGAGGTTGCATTCAAAATGTAAGTGTTTTTTATTTTCTTTAAGTTAAAGTATGATGTAGAAGTTATTTTGTGCTCTATTGAAATGGGTATAACCAGATGAAATAATGAATGATTATAGGCTCATTGTGAAGTATGTAGACTTCATAATGAGTCCATAATGTAATGGTTGACATATAGTAAAATATACTCAAATGTGATTGTTTGGGTTTGTTTTCCTTTGAGGCTCAAAGTATGGTTTTGTACTCAGGTATGTATTTTTATTTATTATGGTGGTGTTGAATGGATAATGAAACTTGCTTTGGATAAGATGCATGCTTTTGGTATTGAATAAGTTAAATCCATTGATTTTAAAGGAATGGGTGTTGGTATTTTTTTGCCATTTTTCTATTTTGAATTGTTTTTTGGAATGGATATATAATGTGGTTATGGCAAAAAAAATTGGAATTGTATTTTAATCATTGTCATTTTATGTAGTTGTGAAATGGTTGTATGTGTTTTTTTTTACTAACAGGGTTTGGTAAACATATGTTTGATTTGGATGACCTTGTGTGAGCATAAAGAGTCGTAGAAGTTCGATATGAGTTATATACTATTGTAATATTACTATATTATATGAGGGTTATTACCAAATTATAACCTAGACTCTTTTATGTTTTATGTATACTTTGATGACTCTTTTTGGTGTCATGTCTCCTTTTAGTGCTAATATGGTTTGGACTATTGATCTCTATAATTTTTGGATGATAATGGAGGAGAATCAAAGTGTTTTTTAATATATTTAGTATTATTGATAAATAAATACTTGTATGGTATATTCAAATCCATATCTCATTTGAAATCAATGGATTAACAATCATTTTTGAATCTAAGGATGTCAAATGGATTTATTCTCATGTTGAATGGCAATACTAATGGTAATCATGAGTACTTAATTTCATGCACTTATATTTTAGTCAAATGCTTTTATTATTTATGTTCTTGAATTTGAATCTCATTTTTGATTCACCCTTCTATAAACCTTATTGTTGAACTCCACATATAATTAATGGATGGGGTGGTATAGGGCCACTAATGGGGCTTATTGGGTAGGAAGGGTCAGTTGTTTATATACTTCTGTTAGGAATATGGTTCAAGTGCTTACACTCTTAGTGTATTTTTTTTTCCTATTAAGTGGTTATTTAGTGTAAATACATGACATAAATTGATGTCTCATTATCTAATATCAAATAAGATTATTTGTATAGTCATATTCATTAAATGTGTTAAATTAATGGTTCAAGGTTAGAGACAATAAGTTGTTATGTTGTCAAGTTATATAGTGGTTATAACATACTTTCATATTTTTATTTTATGGACATGTATGATGATTTATATTTCCTATAAGTATAAATATAAATTAATGGTTATTCAATAGGTATGTGATATTTTGATTTTGTTCATTAAATCTATTATTCAAATTTATATGTTGTATATCGAAAGGCAGATATATTGCTTGATTTGGAGATAGTAAATAGTCTTATTTTTTTAGAATAATTTAATTATTACTCCAATGTTGAATTTTGAGAAATTCCATTCCTTTATCATTTCCGTCAATGAAATGGGAAACTAATCTAGTATGTTGATAAGACACTATTTCATTTATTATTACATCTTATAAATGTGCATTTCTAAGAGGTAACTTATAGAAACTATAATTATAATGTTCTCATACTTTTGGTTTAGTATTCATCATATAATATAAGTCATGCTTTAAATAATTTATATTTTATTAATTATGAATAGATATTCTTAGCTATAGAGTGAGATAGCCAAAGTGTGAATGACATGTTGAACTTTAATTCTATTGTGTTCAATGAAAATATGTTGTATCTCCTTTTGGGATTGAGTATGGGAGTTCAATAGTTGTATATTCATTCAAAACTTGTTTTGATGTTTGGATTTATAATTATTAATTAGGTTGAATATTAGATCATGACATGAATATTAGTTCTACAAAGCTAATTAATAACTCTTGTTAATATTATATGGTTTTGTTAACCAATGTTATGGTAAATTAGTAATTACCAATATTCATAATAATTCTAGATATAATTTCTGATGTGGGATGAAATGCCTTGAATTTTTATATAATTTTTGTATTTACTTATTTTAATATGTCAAAAGTGATGAAGAAGGAAATTTTTAAGGTGTTCTAGTAATCAAGAATAGTTGTATGGCCTTGCCTTTCATTAAGTAAAAGGATAAGTTCATTGAATAAGTTAAAGTAAGTTGATTTGTATCCAAAGTGACATAGATGAAGAAATGAATTAATTCATGAAATTATCTAAGTCATCAATATGTAAAACATAAGCATGGATTTTAAAACATCAATAACATGATAAAGTATTAAAGGATTGTTTGAAGATTGCCCATTATTTATCCTAATTAAATAGACCAGATGACTAGTATATTTTACTTATAGTAAGTTATTACTATATGATAATACAAGATGGAAAAATAAGTTATTACTATATTATAAAGTCTTATTTCTTAAAAAATTACGTATATCATTGAATGCAAAAGCTTAGTATGATGATTATTCAGTTATAAATTCAATTCTTATTACCTTAACTTGTTGTGAAGCTTCTTGATATTGACATGTATTCTCAGTTATATTCAAGATTACCTTTATGGTCATAGTGTAGATTGTTTTATATAAAGTAAAAAGATCTTGTTTAAGGCTAAAATTTGGTATTGGTCCTTTTAGGAATGTCATGTCTTAGGTAATCAGATTTGAGTGTATGAAATTATTCTTAGTAAAATGGTACACCCTAATCTACTTATTGATTTGTTAAAGTAACCTACTAATAGTATCATTAGGAATTTTTAACCTAGTTGAATACATGTTTAGTATAACACATTTATGGAATTGATCACACTTTCTATGAATTAGTTTCTTCTATTAGGTTTGAAACTATGTTGAGTAACTCAAATTTGATTTAAAAAATAAATAATTTGATTTGTTAAAAAAAAAATGTTGAGATATTCACATTTGGACACAAACATCCAAATGTTTTAGGAAACATATTTACACTACTATTAGAGCACATTGAGAAAATCTCAACTTGGCTCTAGTTTTATGGATTTTGATTGCCTCACCTTTTGGTCATTTTGTCTACTATTTGTTTTTGACAAGTATACATATATTCATGATAAATAATATATTATTATTAAATCCCATCTCATCATTTATTATTTGCTATTAAATAATGTTCATATGTATTTTGGTCTAAGTTACTATTTTGTTAGATTAAATATGATTAGGCCCAAGTTTGAAAATTATGTATGAGTAGATGTGTTACATTATGATGTAATTTTACATAGATATATCTATTTATATTATAAAATAATTCAAAGCCCTTTCTACCCATAATATGATGTCAATACCAATAACAAGTTTCATATATGGAAGTTTTAAAACTACTATACCAATAGATGTGTACTTTAGATGACAAAAAAATAGATTAGGATTTTCAAAGCATGTCAAAATATTGAGTGTTTGAAGGGTTGATGAAATATAATAAAATACCCACTAGATATGATGCCACTAATGGCCTCAATGCCATTTTTAAATCCAAGGATAAATGAAAGAAACTTTAGGTGAAACATTGAACATCTCTTCCAAATATAGTAAAATTTTGATGAGATAAACCTTCTATAATATTATATATAAGATATTTCATTTCTATCCCCCATATATATTATATTAAAATATCATTTCTATTGATGATGGATCAGAGTTGGTGATCCAAAATATTTAGATTGAAAAACATGCACACAGTTGTACCAAAAACTTCATATTTAATAACTAATATATTTTACATGTATCATGGATGTTTAATTAGACTATGTAATTTTTTTAATTTTCATTCGAGACATTTTTGGATCCAAAAATAGGCTTATATTTTCAATTAAATAATAAATTGGATTAGAATTCACATTATTAATTTTACTCACAGTGGATAAGTTTATTGTTGATAATAAAAAAATAGAGAGTGAGAATCATATGCAAATAACTAAGTTGTATAATACATAAAGATGGTTCCCTAGACATGTGCAAATAGACACCAATATAATAACAGCTAATTTATTTCTTTTATATTGTAGATATACTTAACAAACATAAAATTAATAATTTGATGGCAATGAGTTCAATTGGTGTCTAATGCCTATTGAGTACATAATATTCTAACAACATGCTTGATATTAGGCCTTATTTTTTCTCCATTTAATTTTTTTGTAGGAATCTCATATGGTTAACATAGTTTGGTTTGTACAAGTTTTTTTCACTAGGATTTTACATTTTATTTCTATTTTTACTATTAGATGCAAAGATTCTCTCTCTCTATTCATTATTTTTTAATAAAATAAATTACCTCACCTCCAAGTTATATTATTGGTTCTAGAATGTTGAAGAAATGAAAACATTAAGTAGATTTTTTGGGCCTATTATATTAGTTATATTATTGATTTTGAGAGCCATGATTTCAATGATGTTCATTGCATGATTTAGAGAGCTAGAGTTTACATGTGGGTTATTTTCCATTGGTTTTTTAAACATAATGGGGATACTTGGTTATATCTAGCTTCATTATGGGGATGGAGACTATATGTAGCAAGAATCACAAAGCTAGGATGGAGCCTTTTGGGTATCACATTATGGAGGACAATACTCATTATCCTATGTGGCTATGCTCCCATTGCATCTATTTGGCTTAACATATAACAAATCCTTCTCTACTATAGATAGGATAAGAAAATTTCTAAACTGAGTGGGGTTTATATAACATGTGACTTATAAAATTTAAGGGTTAAAGTGATACTATTATAGAGGATAAAAATTGAATAATAAAAATTTGGCTACATAGAGATACAAAAAAATGAGATATCAAACAAATGGGTAAAAAAATCACCATGAAAATAAATGCTTTAAAAAATCCACATTTTCAGTATCTAACTATTCAAAAATCTCTTAAAACTAAATTTAAGGTAGCATTGTTCACAACTTTGATAGATTTTGATTTACAATGTGTGTGTAAATACTTAAATCATTATTAAAATAGATGCATTTAATTTTTGGGGTGAAGACCAAAGATTAAACTCATCATTTTTGAGATGTTTTATGGTTTTATAGAATAGTTTGGTAGGTTTTTGTGCTTTTTTATAGTGGAAATCACGATATAAATGTTTATATAAAGTTAAAATATCACATGATTCCATCTCTATAGGCCAAAATTTAGAGTTGACAAGATTTTTTGAATCAATAACACCCAAAATAATGTCGATGTGCATTGAATGGACATTTATTAAAGGTCGTTAATCATGTAGAGTAGGTAGAGTAGGTAGATAAGTTTTATGAAATATATTTCTAAATTTTTTTCATTAACCTATCAATAATTATGGATCTAATAAAAAAAAAGTGGGTGATGGGAGATTAATATTTTTATTTTTATTCAATATCATTCTATATATGATCTACTTGATTCTATAATTTTGTTCATGTCAAGTTGGTAGTTGACATAAGGAGTGAAGTTGATGACACATCAAAAAGTAAAGTTGATGATATAAAAATAATTATATAGAGTTTCAATTCTAATAACTTGATAGTTTTTCTCATTGGCATCAATTTTATCTCTTAGATTGACATTATTTTTTATTATAAATTAGATCTATATAAAGTCGTATTCATACTTCAAATAATTTATTAGAGTGAAACTTGATTCTATAATACATATTTGTAATTTTCATGGTGAAATTGATGATACCTTGGAACATTTGTATATGAAACTTTATAAAATTTATATAAGTGAATTTAAAAAAATAATAAAAAAAAGTCAGAAATTGACTTATGTAGACATTTGAAAATGGACCTCAAGTATTTACAAGTATGTAATAGTTGTTAATTTACATAAATATAGGATATTTATGTATTTAAAGGAAATATAATTAAAATAAATTACATTAGAGTAACATTATATGCCTTGATACATTTGGGAATAAGCTCTTGTAACCTCAAGGCCTAAAAACTTTACATATGAGCTATGTCTGACTGACTTTTTTTTAGTCTCATATATATTGTTGAATTGAAAGCCTCAAATAAAGATTCCAAACTCTTTTAGGGGTTAAATTAAATAATGGATATAATTATCAAAAATATATATTATACAAAAAATTTGTTTATGAATAGTTATCCTACCACCTTACCAGTTCTACTTAATGCAAAAGTTAAGAAAAAAAAATGGAAAAATTTAGAAATTTATAGAGCAAAGATCAAAACACATACTTATAAGGTATTTTATATATAATGGATTTGCATAATTAACACAAAATTATTTTCTTATTCAATTGTGTCTATTCAATAACAAAGCAAACGAAAACACAAAAATAGTTGAAGTCATGAATTCATGATAGGTTAGCTACACCAATAAAAAAAGGAGAAATAAAAAAATCATTGAGAAAAATGGATTGTGTTATTATACAAGTTTATAATTAATGGAGTAAATAATATTAGAGCAAGAAATATGATCACATCAATTAAAGATAATTGTCTATTTATTAACTATTTGGCCTAGTTAGAGTTACCAAGTAGGGCAACTGACCTCCTCTAATATTTGTATTTATATATTTTTTGTATTCTATATATTTTTTCATTGATCTACGTGACTTTTTTTATCCTTTATAAATATTTTATATTTATATCACATATTTATATTTTTACTTATGTTTTCACATAAATTATTATAAATCTTTATAAAATGTTAAAAAAATGTAAATTACTACATTTTAAAATTGATTTAAAACAAAAGGCTATAAAGTGTGATGTA
Organism: Torreya grandis; assembly: GCA_037957365.1. Classification (NCBI taxonomy): domain Eukaryota; kingdom Viridiplantae; phylum Streptophyta; class Pinopsida; order Cupressales; family Taxaceae; genus Torreya; species Torreya grandis. Next base: position 274,817 of record JARHVA010008125.1, read on the forward strand.
AAATTTTGAACAACCTAAATTTTTGGACACCTAAGAATGGATTAAATCATCTTTGAGGGATGTTGGTTTGAATTTCATTGAATTCAATGAAAATTAGTTAAATAGATTACTTGTTTAACACTTTTTCATATGTATTATTGTTGTTAAAACATGGGAAATGAAGCCATTGATTATAAATAGTGGGAATTCAACCTAAATGCATTAAAATCCAATAGAATTTATTATTCATCAAGTTTTAATTTTATAATATTTATATAAATAATTTTTTATTAATTTAAATTAAATTTTAAAACTTACCAATTATTTTTACATGTATATAAATACTTTAATTAAATAAAAAGTAATAAGGTGAAGTGTATTACGAGACTTTTAGTTTTTTATAAATCCTAATATTAATTTATTTTTCACATTTATCTTGATTTTGTTTTAATTAATAAATGTGTATTAGTATAAAATTTCAATCATCTAAAAATGAAAAATTGGTGCTAAGAGGGTTACTTGAGGCCACCCATCCCTAGCTTAGTCTTAGACTTATCTTAGGGCCTATTTAGATAATCGTCTAGCCTTCATGCAGGCCACACACATCCCTAAACATCCCTAAATTAATCCCAAACCTTTGCCTCAAAATATTATCCCCTAGTGCCTTAGGTTATGCTACTTAAACACTAGTGCCATAATTTGGATAGTATCACCAATGATGTTAGTGTCATAGTTTAGGTGTCAAGGTCATTTTCCCACCTTTTGTCACCAATGGATATCTTTTTGAATTAACACCTAGGGTCAGCCTAGACCTATTTTAAGACATGAAAAAACACTAGAATAATATATATACATTAATTTTATCCCATTATTCAATAGATAGAAACCATATAAAAATTACACAAACAATCAAAATAAGTTGTACACAATCAATGTTATCTTTCCCTATTCTACCCTAATTCTACATAGAACCATATACAGCCATCCCAAGATTATAATACTTTGATTTATAGTCTCAATCACACTCAAATCACTCAAACTAGCATTTGTACTATCTTTAATTACACTTGAAATAACACTTAGGTGGGAAAAACTACATAAGGATCGATCTCTCCTTAGAGTATTGGTACATAGGCAACCAACATAAAAATATGGTGTTGAGGATGTCTAGATTACACCATTAACATCACACTTTGATAATTATGACAACTAGATGCCCTAAAAACATGGGGGTTTATGTTTTGCATACAAAACTAGATAAAATAGGTCACTTATAAGGAATCAAAACTCTTGCACATAAAAATAGGGTTGGTAGACTCATACACTACTGTACACAAAAGCTCAGAAGAATCCTAAATAGATGACACTAGTGAAAAAATAAGGACACTAGCACCATTGGTGCTATTGTTCAATTAGGTCACTATTATATAAGAAGGTTTTTGACACTTGGATCCTATCTGAGACACTCAAATCAACTTCTATCCTAGTTTGTAGCCTCCAAATCTTATATTTCAATCAATATACAAATAAGTATTTATTTACATCATTTATTACTATGTTTGGAAAGTTAAAAGTAAGTCAATTATGTTAAAAATTACTAGTTATATTTATTTCATATGTATACCTTAATTTACTATATTCATACCATATAACAACCTATGGATTAAATTCCATAAACCCTAAAAAATTTAAATTATTTGGTGAACCAGATTTACTTCAAATACTACTAAAACCCCAATCCTAGATGATACTAGGGTTTGTATCCTTATTTTTCCTATTTTCATTGGTTGTGTTAAGATTTTCAAATTTCATACATTCTATTTTATTATCCCTTTTTCACTTTATTTACTTTATGCCATCTTAAAATGTTATATCTTCCCTTAAGAAGTGTTAGGCTTAGCAACAATCCTATTGATCATAACAAGATTTCTTATATTCGAGCTTATACCATAGAAAAAGGACCAATTATAACCCTTATCATTGATCCTTCATGTGATGCTAGGAATTTGATGATGGAGGGGAGGTTATAGCAAGTGTTAGTTTCCATATAAAAATAATGAAATAAAAACACACCAAAAAGCTTAACACATCCATACCTAGATCATAGGGGAGGTTAGTGAAAAAACAAAAAATGACAAAGCTCAACTAAAAATTCAAAGAAATAAGTTCTCTTACCTTCCTTGAATGCTCCAAATGATGTGATCATTTAACTTTCTTGGCTTGTGCTAAAAAATTCTAGAAAATGGCATTTTTTGGTTCCTTCTTTCCTTGGCACCATTCTTGGCTTATGATTGCTTGATGTGGTTTGAAGGGCTAGCTTGTGATTTTGGCATTATAACACTGTATTTGAATCATGCACCAAATTTTAAATTATAACTATATTATGCTCAAGCTCTCCTAAATGAGAGGCAAATTCTTATATGTATAGGTTTAGAAACTAACCCCAACTCAAGGTAAGCTATATTGTAGTTAGAGCTTGGAATGGGTTCTAACCTAACCTTAATGAGTTAATCAACCTCAATAGAGTTGAAAGGTGTGAAATGGTCATGATTAGCAATGAATAGGAATGTATGAGATATTGTAGGATATTTGACAACTCATAAAAGGTAATTATGAATTCCTAGGATATTCTTGATTTGTTAATTTCTATTTTTTGATAATTCATTAATTTCTCATGGATAATTCAACTAGGCATTTTATTAGGTTTAGCATTTTAATTATTTTTGTTTAGGATTTTTAGCATTTTGAAAAAATTAATTTAATGTAATGTGTGAATTTGCTCTATTTAATAGGTCTATAGGTCAAATTACATGTTATGAAGCCAAATTTGACACATTTACTGATTATTAGGCTTAATTTTTAAAGGTTGGTAAGAATCAGTACAAAGTTTGGTATGAAGCCATTGGTGGCCGATTTTAGGTGTCTATAGTTTTCACCAATTTGGGAAGGAATTTGAAGTTGTAATAATAGTAATGTATTCTAAATAATGAAAAGGTCATAAATGCTTACAACTTCAATGATAATGGATCAACTATAGGTGCACCCTTGAGGGAGCAATTGGAAAAAGGGGTCAAAAAATGGTCCCTCAAGAGAAGGAAATGAGTGGACCAAATAGATAAAATTATGGGGTGGAAAATATTGATTTGCCCAAAGATAGTTATAATAAGTGGTATTGGAGCTAACCCAATTAGGGTAGATAAAAAAGTTGATTTGCCCATAGGTGGTTATAATCATCAGCATAGGTAGGATAAAAAAGGTGACAATTTTCCCAAATTTAGTTATAATCATAAAAAAAGGCATAGGCTAACAAGATATTAATTTTCCTAGAGGCGATTATAATAAATTAAAAAGAAAACATTTTTTTCCCAAAGGTGGTTATAATCATTGGTAGGATAACAACATGCTCCAATTGGGTAGAATAAAGAAAATGATTTTCCCAAAGGAAGTTATATCATTAACCTTCAAATAGATGGAAACATAATGATTTTCCCAAAGGTTATTATAATAATTAGAAATGCAATTGGGATGGTGTAAAATGATTTGCCTAAATTTGGTTATAATCATTGGACCCAAATTATGGTAAACAAGTGGGATAGTATACAATGATTTACATAGAGGTAGTTATAATCACGAGTATCCCAATTATGTAAAACATGATATGGAAGATGATGAAAAATATGATGATGACAAATTGGTACAAAGGAAACATATGAATTAGACAAACTACTAGTAGGGAGATGCTCATCCGAACTATCAAAGGAAGAAAATTCTTTCATTATTTAATTACTTTATTTGGGATATGATTTGGATTTGATAAAGAATGTTTCTAGTGTTAGTTCGAAAGAGATATCATTGTTGCATTGTCATGTAGACTCTTCAATCTAGTTTTTCTTGTATCACATGATGGTAGGAATCATGATAAAACACCATGAGGACTTGGCCTAAGTATGCATAGGAACTAACTCCCTATCCAATACTCAATTGAAAATAATACACCAATGGTAAAAACCATGAAGATAATGTTAGAACATGAATATGGATGGATTCAGGAATAAAGTGCAATGAATCACCTAACGAGTACATAGACTAAATCCAGGAACAACAAGAAATCAAACAAATAGGTAAAAAAATAAACAAACAAAAAAAAAACACTAAGAAGTTAAAGAAAAAAAACAAAGATAAATAATAAAATAAAATAAACAATGGTAAGTTACAATATTAATACAAAAAAATATGACACAAAGAAGATAACAAACATTTCCCCTACAAAATAAGAGACAACTTAAAAAACAAATAAAATGGATGAATATAAGAAAAGGAAGGGGGTGGTAGAATTATCTTCATATGTACTAGGCAAGTGGATGCTACCTACATAATTCCATGGATGTGATATACAATAAAAATTTAGGCCAAATATAGTTCTCCCATGAAGTGGGATAGAATAAAAATGATGAGAAAAAAACATATGATGTATATGTAAGAATAATATGGGAATGAGCTCACAAAATAGAGAGAGCATCAGATAAGAGGTCTAATAAGGATGGGGAAACTAATGACAAGTGGTTTCTTGTGACTTAGTAAGGGTTCCCAGAATCCTTAAGGCAAAGAAGTCATCAATGTTTTTGGTTTTTCAAAATTAATATTACAAATGTTTTTAGAATTTTTTGAGCATGTCAACTTGATTGAGAATGATGGCACACTAAAGAGTTCGAGCTCACAAAATGGTGAGAGCATTGAAACATAGAAATACTCAAAAAATGGTGAGAGAATGGCTAAGGGTGACTGATCTAACCTCAACAAGTATCAAGTTCTACCTACATAGTCATAGGATGGGAACTCAAGTCACTATATTTTTGCCTTATAATAGAGGAATCTAACTAGTGTAGCAGACAATTAAAACAAAATAGGCAAAGTTGGCATAATGGGATATTACAACATAGCAATGGTAATATGGTATGTCATGACATGATAAATAAATGTTTCCCCTTGTTTTCCCATAGGTAGTTATAACTAGGAAACAATGAGATAAGTCAATGATACTAATTTTCCCATAGGTGGTTATAATTAGTAGCAAGATGGTGAGATACTAATTTGCCCAAAGGAGGTTATAATAAGGCATAACTTGATATAGAGAATGAAACAAGAAATTAAGGATGTAACTACCAAAATCTCTTTCAAAATACTCTAAAATATGGCCTCTATCTTGAATACTTGAAACAACTATTGAAACAGATCTAAATCTCCATGCTAAAAATTGAACTAATGGAACATAACCAATGCTAAACAAACTAGGTAAGGAAGGTCAAACTAACTTGATCGATAGAAAAGGTAGGTTAGAATGGAATGGTGGAATGGCAAAGTGATAAAATGGTAGAATTATATGGTAAAAAGAAGAAAGTCGATACTATGGTATAATTTGAAATGATCCTCATATACAATACATCAAGTCACTCAAGCAAAGTAATGCTTGAGTTGTATAAAGTTCATTGTCTCATCAATTTCATCCCCATCTAGTGTAGTGATCTTGTATGCTCTAGTTCCATAGTCTACAAAAGTGATGAGAGGACCTACCTAGTTATACTTGAACTTACCCTTATGTTTCTTCTTAGTTATGGTATTATTTTGCTTTTCTTTAAGAACAAGATCACCAACCTCAAATTCTATATGTTTCACATGTTGATAGTAGTAGCCACAAAGTCAGTTATAATATGTTTGAAGGTTATTTACTACATCTATCCATTTCTCATCAAGTAACTCTAGCTCTTGTAGGTGAGCTAATTGATAGTCTCCATAATCTAAAACATGCTTCAAAGAGATGTGTAATGAAGGTAACTCGACCTCAATATAAAGAAGGGATTTAGTACCATAACCAAGTCAGTATATAGTAACACCTATTGGAGTGAAATTATTGGTATGGTATTCCCATAAGGCATGGAATATTTGAAGGTTCTAATCATGACTTACATTATTGACAATCCTTTTAAGGATGTTGATAATGATTTTGTTAGATGATTTTGCTTGGCTGTTACCTTGAGGGTGGTATGCCATGGAAAAATGTTATGCAACCTTATACTCAACACATATCAATTTGGCATACTTATTTTGTAATTATCTAACATTATTAAATATAATTTTATAATGGATACCATATCAAAAAGTTACATGCTTAAAGATGAATTTGGAAATTTGCTTTCTAGTCATGTAAGTGAGGGGTATAGATTCAACCCACTTAGTTAAATATATATGGTGGTAAGGATATGTTTATGGCCATCAACTGAGGTGGATTTTATCTTCCCAATGAGATAAAGGCCCTATTTAATAAATTTCCATGTTATAATCATTGGTTTAAATGTCTTTCCTAGGGCATGAATCAGATTGGCATGTAATTGACATTTATCACATCTTTTTACATTTTAAATTGCATCTAGATCTACCATTAGCTAATAATACCCAATACATAAGATATTTTTGTATAGGATGGCCCTACTATTGTGGGCTCCACATACTCCTTCATGAACTTCCCATAATTCTAATGTAGATTATATGAAAGTTAATTAATAAAGTAGAGTTCCATTAAAACTATGGTAGTATAGGGGTGGTCTGAGTAAAATATAACATGTGACATTATGGATAAAGGCTTTAGATTATTTTTGGGATAGGTATGGTGGCATAATATGGTCATGTAGTTAAGTGTAAAGGTATAAATACCAAGTGGATCTGGGACCAATAATATCATAGATCATTGCTACAATTCAAGGTTTATGAGCTAGTGCTAATAAGTTTTAAACAAGAAAGTGGTATTATTTGGCCCCATCTATATGTCAAATCAATTATCCAATGGTGGAAATTGCATATGTTGTTCTATTTTTGGCCTTTAGTATATGTCCAAACTAGATATCTATAATCTATTGCTTGAGAGTATCAACCATGGCCTTATATGGCACCAACTTGTCATCTTTGGTCTAGAAATGATTTGTAACCTGATTGATGATAAATTGAAAATAACCATAAATATTTATATTTTGTATGTTCCATTGTACCACTTATCGAAGACATAAAACAATTGATTCATATTTAGCCATGTTATTGGTATAAGGAAATCTAATCCCAAACGATTTAGGGATTAGATCCCCTTGTGGAGTAATAAATAAAATGCCTACCCTTGATCTATGTGTTGTGAATGATCCATCAAAATATAGCTTCCATTACTATTCCTCAAGAGTTGTTTCAATGATGCTCATAATGGACTCATCAAAGAATTAAAATATTAGTGGCTTTGTATCTAGAAGTGGTGCTTCAACAAGCTAATCTAGAAGAATTTACCCTTTGATGGATTTTCGGTTGACATACTCTATCTCAAACTCATTGAGAAGCATGATCCATTTAGCCATGTGGCCTTATACGGCTATTTTAGATAGTATATAACTGAGCAGATCTACTTTGGAAATGACCATGGTCTTATTATTCAACATGTAATGTCATAGTTAATGAGATATGAAGACCATAACTAAACATGTTTTTCAATGGGTTTATAATTGTGTTAATACATGACTAGTGTATAGATGAAATAATACACAACATTATCCTTTCCATTATCATTATGTTTAGACAAAACTACTCCCATGTCTTTATTTATGGCTAATAAATATGGAAGGAATGGTTTTCCTTAAATAGGAGGTAATAAAACAAGTGGGTTTGCTAGATAATCCTTTGATTGATGAAAATCTTTCTAGAATTTATTATCATGATGAAATGTTACACCCTTATTTAGTATATGTTTAAATGAATGGAAATTGTTAGCCAAATAAGATATGAAACATCTAATGGATTATATTTTTCCCTACAAACTATGAAACTACTTCAAATAGGTCAATGGTGGCATCTCTATTATCACTCATGCTTGAGTTGGATCTAATTGAATGTCTCAACAAGACACAATGAAGACAAGAAATTTGCTTGAAGTAAATATAAAACTCATTTCTTAGGGTTAATCCTAACTTTGTATTCACATAGTCACTCAAATATCCTTGTTAGTGTTAATTTATGGATAACCCTAGTCTTTGGTTTAACTTGTATGTAATTGACATAGTCTTAAATAATACCATACATCATATCAAAAAATATAATGGTTATGGATCTTTGATAAGTGGCCCTAGAATTTTTGAGACCAAATGGCATAACATGATAATAGAATGTTCCCCATAGAGTGGTGAATGCTATTTTATTTTGGTCTTCTAGTGAGATTTGGATCTAGTTGTAGCCAGAGAATCTATCCATTAATGAAAACATTTCATAACATACAGTGGAGTCAACACTCATGTTGATGTTTGGTAGTAAAAATTTATCCTTGGGGTAAACTTTGTTTATGTCTCTAAAATCAATACGAATCTTGATTCTTTTTGGCTTCTTACTGATTGGTACAACATTAGATATCCACTTTGATTAGTAGATCAGCCTAATACATCTCACTTTTAATATTTCTCCTAACTCTTTATTTACTAATATAATAATGTGAGGATGCATCTTGAATAATTTTTATTTCATAGAGTTTCATCATTTTTCATAATAATAGAGTTTTATTCCTAATTAAATAAATGGATTTGAGTAGGGTAAATAAATAAATAACGTCCAATAGCTAAGCCACTAATTTTTTTAAATAGATTGTATTTTAACCTTTTGTAAAAATATTAATAATAGAGAGAAAATCAAACTTAGCTAAAAACTGACTAAGATAGATGTTACATGGTCAAGAAATTTCTATGCAGGTTTAGGATACTATCATAAATAAGATCTTGGAGTTCATTTCTATATTAGATAAGAGAATCAAAAGTAGGACACCCTACTATTCAGTCTTATATTCCTTTTCTAGAGCTATTGTCTAGGTGATCTAAGTTTTCTAGGTTCTGGTTGGTAGTTCTATGTTACCATGTTAGTGAAATACCAAAGCCTAGAAGTTTGTGAAGTTCATTGTGCATTAATTTCAAACTTAAAATACCTAAGAGATATTTGTGCTTGAACTTGAATAAAAACTTGAGAAATAGAGAGAAGGGATTAGTGTGTAAAGAATATGTTTTACACACTTCAAACCCCATGTGTGGGCATGTTGCCTACATACCAATACTCTAAGGAGGGATCAAGCTAATGTAGTTCTCCCATTAAAGTGCTTGGTGAAATTATGTATGAAAATAAAAATAAATGTGAAATTGAGTGTATTTTAGATGGTTAGGTGCTGGTGTAAGGGTTTAAATAAGCTTGGAATAATATTGGAAGGCTATATGCAAAGAATAGGGAAAAGTGCTTGAATGTACCTACTTGAATTCTTGTTTATCTCTTGTAAATTAGTGCCAATCCTTCTAAATATACTTTAAATTTTATTTTTTAAGGAAATTAATGATCATGGGATAAATTAATTTTCATTAGGTTGACATGAACTAAGATAAGGATCTAAGATAAAATGACTATTAGAACCAATTTTGCACTTGGAAAATAGTACCAAAAATAGGACACCTTGGGTTTCAATGCTCCTATCCAAGTTGGGGACTATTGTCCAAAGGGAATGAAACTTGGGGAGATGGATCTAGACCTAAAATATTTGACTGAGTCTATAAGGGTTAAATCTAGAAGGGTATGGGTGACTGGGAATCAGTGAAAGAAAAGACTAAAAGGCTTGTGAAAACAAGGAGGACCTATGGATTAGGTGTCTTTATCCATACTCAAGTAACAAAATTTCACATTTTATATGATTAAATTTCCCCCCCTTTATTCTAGTGATGTATTAAAGTGAAATACTAGGACAAAAGAAAAAATAGAAATTATACCTAAACTTACTTATAATGGTGAAGCCTATGAAGCTTGTGTGATGATGAGAAATGATGGATAGTGCATAGACTGAACATTTTGCAAGTGTGAATTTGTGAAATAAAAAAAAAGTGGATTAGTTATTATATGTGATATAAAACAAGAACATACAAAATCTAAGTAAAAGAAAAAGGAAGATAAATTAATGAATACACTTCATCAGGTACATGAACTAATTCAAAACCTATTGTGATCTTTAGTAAGGCTGAGTAATGCTATATTGTGATGGATGATGTTGTAGCAAAAGTTATGTCATTAATGGATTTGATTTTTTAATTCCCCAAAAAGTGTCTCAAGAATACAAAGGCTGACCCTTTGGATCCATCATCACTTATTAAGTTAAGCTAGATGATCATGTGTTTGATAATTGATGTTTAGAATATGTGTCCAATCCCTCTGAATAGGTTGCTCAAGAATACAAAGGTTGGCCCTTTGGGTCCATCATTTCCCCATGAAGTGAAGCTATGAAGAGATATAAATATAGAATAGATGTCATATGAGATGGCTCATAGATCCCATGATGTTCTAAAAATCTAGCATTGTGGTATGGATAGCCGAATGTATGCTAGAAACTAGGCCGCTCTTAGCCATTCTATAAGATGGAGGTTAGGATTGTATGAAATCCAATCTAAAAATGATGCACTAGGCTTATGTGAAAGCCAAATTAGGAACTTAGGTACTTAAGAAGTTAAACTTGTATAAAATATAAACTTGACAATGATGCCAACCACCTATGGATGGAATAAGGAACACAACTACTAGAAATGATTTTAGAAATAAAACTAAACTCAAAAAGAGAGGAGGACTAATGTGACATGCACATGCCCCCAATAATTAGTGTCTAGAACATGGATTATAATCTAGAAGTTATATCAACTACCTAATCTAAAACTAGAAGTGAGATCCATCATGTCATGCATGATGCCCCCTATATCTAGATTCTCTTAGCAAAAAGTATACTAAAACATGTTGAATATGGACTATGCATTGCTGAAAAACCTATGACTAAACTCGCCTTTCTATTTTTTTATAGAAAAACTAATATTTCTATTGTCTAGATAGAATCACTAAAAATAAGACATCCTACTATTTTTCATTGTAGTTTAACTTTGGCGCTATTGTCTATGGCCAAATCTGATGATTGTTTTGGATTCTCTATTGTCTACTTGGTCTATTTTGCATAGTTTGATGTTTGGATTATATTTTTAGTGTCTAAAAAATTATTGTTTTGACCACTAGGAGATCTGATCTGTATGACAAAACCCTTATTTTTACTGCCTCTTTTGAGGGTAGGAATAAGTACCCTATAATGACTTCCCTCAAAATAAAAAAACCTTGTAAGTGTGTTAAGATAGAAATATACATGATATAACAATGATAATCAACAAGATATCTAGAGATATAGTAATACTTGTATTGAGATATTTTTAGATCAATAGGGGTATGCCTAAAGAGATATAACAATGTAAAATCATGTGTAATGTACTAAACTACAATATAAAGGGTTAGTTGTTAGTTATTAACAAGGAGGAATGGAGCATGATGTCCATTATGGATTTAAAGAAAATAAAGAAATACATGATATGGATCATAACATTTGCAAAGAATGACAAACAATCAAGAAACAAGCCTACAAAGCAAGAATCAATAAGCATACAAGGGTTGCCAAGGGGCCAAGCAAACAAGGGACATGGGCACATGTCACTCATACTGAAAAGTAAATATACAAGGCATGTTCAAATGCCACATACACATATCATAGAACAAGAAATATTAGAATGAGAGCCACAAGTACATAGAAGAGTACAAATAAGGGACATTGGCAAATGTCTAAAGGTAAACGGACATGAATAGAAGCAAAGGACATTGGCAAATATCCTAAAGCACACTCAAAAGATAAGTAGGAAATAGAAATGAAATTCAACAAGATACACTAAGCAAGAAGAGAAAATAAGAAATAATTTAAAAGATAGAATAACATCTAACTAATAAAATTAAGATTGAAATTATGCAAGATATGTTTAGTAAAAGACTAGGTATATGCTAAAGAGATACACAAGTGCTAGATACTAGTGAAATATCAATATAGTAATCTATTTAATCTATTAAGTAATGTACATCAACATGATAACTTGGAGTGTGTAGTGTAGGAATGACATAACCTACATGATGTAGTCATTTAGAAGATGCCCCTTGTTGGTATGTATATCGATGTGTGTCTCAATGTAGAAGTAGGATTGCCCCTCAATGGGTAGAGTGAAATAGTCAAGGATCTAAATGTTACTAAGACTAGTAATGTAGATAAATCAACAAATAATAACATGAAATAAACAATGTAAGTCCTAACTTAGTAGTAGTAATGTAAAATATGGATGATGCATACAATCAAAATGTTTTGATATTTTTGGATATATTTGAATGTTTTTAGATTTTGAAATGTTATATTGTTTTTGTATATTTGAAATAAGCTATGTACATAAAGAATTGACAAGAAATGATACTAACAAATGAGTCTCATGGGCGAATCCCTATCATGTTGTCATGTATTAATAAGAAGGATCATGCATCATCATACATCATGATGGAAATGCTAATATTGTGGATCTGAAAGCTATATATGTTGTAAATACTCTAAAATATTTGTAGTGAAAACTAACTATGGGGTCCCCTTGTAACTTTGAGAAGTGGATGCAACTGTAGGGATTTTAGGGACCCTTTTAGAAGTAAGAGAAGATCTTTAAACATGTACTCTATGTGTAGACACATGAGATCTTAATGATACTACTCTAGGTGTGAAAATTGTAGCTAGAATTTGTCTAGAATCTGTAAGCTATGGAGGTGTATGAACTCCTTGTGATGGTGATGGAGGTCTTGACTATGGGTAAATCAAGACTAGGGGAAGAACTGTAATAGGTGGAGCTGAAACTAGATCAAAAGGAGTGTTAACCTGAGTGACAAAGCTATAACCATGGGTTTAATCAACCTATTTATTTGCATAAACATGGGTAATAGCATGTACGACATAATCTACTATAGGCATAGAGTTGGTAGTAGGTGCAAGATAAAATCTATATGAACCATGTTTGAAGAGATGAGGGATAGAGAAGATGGAATTGTGTAGTAATGCATATAAAACTTTGACTTGAGTCATGATATTTCTAATATGTTTTGCAATATAGTCCTGAGACTTTTTCCTCATGAGAGAGAGAAAGTATGTAATAGAGATTTGTGCATGAATACATTTAGAAATTTTATGTGTGATGTGACATTTATTCTATGTTTATCATGATAAGCTTGAAAGTTTTACCATATTAGAGATAGAAAACAAAGAGTTGAGAGAATGAATTTATGTAAGAGTGCATAAATATCTTTGACATGAACTATGATATTTGTAATATGTTTAGCATGATAAGCTTGAAAATGTTTTCACATGAGAAATAGAAAGTAAATTGTAGAGATCATGATTTTTTGCATAAAGGCATATAAATTTTTGACATGCAACATAACGTTTTGAATGCATTTAGTAAAATGGAGTTGGTAATTATTTTGTATGAGAAAAAGAGAATATGCCAAAATAATTTTGAAGTATTGTGCATTTTTTTCAATGAATTTTGTAATATCATCTCATATAATGAAACATAAACATGAAATGCAATGGATGAATCTTTGTACTAACATATGATATACTTCATCATTCATATACATCATATGGCCCGTTATGGTTTCCTTGTTATTTACAAGAATTGTAAGAAACATTTGTACATAAGTGAGAATCATTTTTCCAATTTGATTATGAATGTAAGGTGATACCTCAAGAAGCAAAATAAGATCTAGTACATTCAACTAGGGATTTTTCAAAAATATTTTTGCAAAATGCTATGAATTTTTTAAATTGCTATTGAATTTTTGAGTTAAGTATGAAAGTAAAAGTTCAAAAATTTATGGGAAAGTATTTGATTTAATGGGAACTAGTATATGAAACTAAGGATTTGAGGAAAATAAAGTTTTTGAAATTACTATGAATTTTTTAAATTTGAAGTGATTTCTAATTTTAATATTAAAAAAAAAAATAGAAAATGATTAGAAAATTACTGGAAGCTATTGATGAAACTAAGGTTTGAAATAAAATTATTTTTGAAATTACTATTAAATTTGATAATTTGATTAAAATTTATGATTTATATGTGCAAGTAAAAAATTAGGGAATTATTGGATTAATGCCAAAAAATTAATGTGACCACTAAACTAGGGTTTGAAATAAATTTATTTTAAAATTTACTAATAAAATTTAAAATTTGAGAGGAATTTTTTATTTTAATATTAAAGAAAAAATTAAAAAATTAAAGGGGAAAATTAGCTAGAATTTACCCTAGGGGTTATGGGGTTTTTATGGAAAATTCAAATTAAGTCAAGTTTACCAAATGTTTTATTATTTTTTAGAATAATGGAGTTTTATTCTTAATTAAATAAATGGGTCTGAGTAGGGTAAATGAGTAAATAATGTGAACTAATTAAGCCACTAATTTGTGTAAATAGATTATATTTTTACCTTTAGTAAAAATAGTAATAATAGATAGAAAATCAAACTTAGATGGAAACTGACTGAGATAGATGTTGTAGGGTCTATAAATTTCTATGTAGCCTTAAGAGACTATCACAAACAAGATCCTAGAGTTCATTTCTAGATTAAACAAGAGCATAAAAATTGTGACACCCTACTATTTAGTGCTATAGTCCCTTTTTAGCACTATTGTCTAGGTGATCTGAGTTTTTTGGTTTCTACTTGGTAGTTCTCTATTACCCCATTAGTTAAATATCAAAGCTTGGAAGTTTGTGAAGCTCACTATGTGTCTATTTTAATCTTCAAATCCCTAGGAGATCTTTATTCTTAAACTTGAATGGAAAATTATGAAAGAGAGAGAGGGGTTAGTGTGTAAAGGATATGTTGGACACACTTCACACCCTATGTGTGGGCACATTGCCTACATACTAATTCTCTGAGGAGGGGTCAAGCTAATGTAGTTCTCCCATTAAAGTGATCATTGTAATTGTGTATGAAAATTCAAATAGATGTGAAACTAGGTGTACTTTAGATGGATAAGGGCTGGTTTAAGGGTTTGAATAAGATTATAATAATATTGGAAGGTTGTATGCAAATAATAGGGAAATTGTTTTGAATGTACTTGCTTGTATTCTTTTTTCTCTCTTGTAAATAAGTGCCAACCCTTCTAAATGGAATTTGAATGGAATTTTATATGTAAATTAATTACCATGGGTTAAATAAAGTTGTATTATACTAACATGAATTAGGATAAGGATCCGAGAGAAAATGACCATTAGAACCCATTTTACACTTGGACAATAGCACTAGAAATAAGACACCCTAGGTTTCAGTGCTCTTGTGTAAGTTGGGCACTTTTGTCCAAAGGGATTGAGATCCAGAGGGATGGATTTGGGCTTGAAAGAGATGAATGGGTATGTAGATATTAAGTTTATAAGGATTTGGATGACTGGGAATCAGTGAAAGAAAAGCCTAAAAGGTTTATGTAAGCAAGTAAGAGGACCAATTAGGTGTCTTTATCCATACTCAAGTAACTAAATTTTGAATTTTATATGAATACACATAGTTTTGGAATCAAGATGTACCACAAGGTTGTGAAAAAACAAGGTGGGGTCTAAACCTATCATGTTAGTGTAAGCCCATGCAAATATATCAACAAATTTCCTCAAAAGCACTATAAAGACTTCATGCTCATCCTCAGTGAAATATGTGCCTAATTTGATCCATTTTAGGTAATTTTTAGCCTTGATTTTAACCTTTGTTGTGTCTTCTAATATAAGTGTTGAACTATCTTCAAGAATAGTGGGCAAAGATTTAAACTAGCCTATAATAGTAGAGTCCTCTCTTTGGATTGGCTCTTTGAGTTCTCCTAAGCATGATGAATCAAAATCCCCCAAGGGTAGGGATAGAAATGTAACAAAGACACTTGTAAATTCTTGAATTATTCGATCAAAATCTTATTTTTCTTCAAGACTAAACTCAAACCCAAAGATATGTTCACCATAGTGGTATCCTAGATGATTTATTCAAAATCCTATTGCTCTTCATTACTAAACTTGGACCCATAGACAAGTTCATCATTGGTGGTCTCTTGGTATATGTTTTAAGAAGGTTGAACACCCCCATCTAATAGAACCTAAAATAGGTTTTCACCACTAGAGTAACCTTTCTCTTTACTATTTCCCTGGTCCAAAATTGCCTCAAAGATGTTTTTACTTTGGGACCTCAATGTTTTATGTAATTATTTGTAGCTAAGACTGTTTACCCATTCTCTAAAATAGGATTTAGGATCCAAATTGATTGAGATACCTTAATTAGGGTCTCCCAATGAAACATTATCCCTAAGGCCTAAAAAATCATTAAAGCCCTCATCATTATGAAACTCATCAATCAACACATTTGATTCTTTTTGTCCCTAGTCTACTAGTTGAGGATAATATAATGGAAGTGGGTTATATTCAATGAATTGTTGAAGGGTATAAATTACATTAGTGTGAAAAAAATTGGTATGGACCAGGTCATTAAAAGGGCTATGATCAAATTTTACTTCACTGTTGGCATCATCATCACTAGTGGTTGGAAATGGAACTCAAATATGATACATGGTGTCACTACTAGGTGTTTTAAATCCAAGTCCATATCTTCTTTTGATTCATGGAAATTGTTTGAAGAATTCCCAATTGATTTGTGCTGAGATCTCCTTCTTCATAGGCTTGGTTCTCTATGATCTAGTTAGGAATGGTGTATTTGGAATTTTTATAACAATCAACCAGTTTTTCATTATACAACCATGATTCCTCATCTACAAGAGGGTCTTGGTCATTGTTAGAGGCCAATATGAAAGTGATAGGTGTTAGAATATGTAGGTTGGATTTGTCCTTTCTTTTCCATTTTGTGCAAGGTGGTTTGGATTTTTGTCTTTCAAAGGACTTGGGGTTATATGGAAGATTTGTAATGTGAAATGTATTATGGGTCAAATCTTCTCTTGAGCCATTAGCTAAGATGGTATAATGATTAGAAATTTTAAGAGGTGGCATGTGGGAAAGTGAATCAAGGGTATAAGAGTCAATATAGTTATCCTCTAGTGAATCAAAAAGTATTTATATCCCCTTGTCATTCTTAGCAATTGAATTCATGCCAAAATAGTAGTTATAACTTTTAAACTCAGCCTCCAAATGCTTACAATGTTTTTATGGATGCATATCGCTAGGAATGGTAACCTCCATACCTGAATGGGAGAAATTGAAACATTGGTGCAATGTTAATGGGATTGCATGAATATCATGTATCTAAGATCTACCCAAAAGCATATTGCATGACAAATTGAGATATAACACATGGGGTAGTGTATCATAGGTCAAGGGTCAAATGAAAACTGACAAGCTAATGGTGCCTCGTGATTTTCATTATTAATTATTGTAGGCTTTAATTGTGATTATTTATGATTGGAGATATATTGTCATGTAACCAAGAAGCTTGATAATATTTAGAGACATAATATTCATGCCTAATCCATTGTCTATGAGAACATGCTTCACTTTGTGCCACATTCTGTAAACTTTGATGTATAATGGATTATTATTCAAAGGGCCCCAAGGGATGACATATCACTTTGGTTGAAGGTTATTTATTGGCCTGGGGTAGATGTCTAACCAAAACATGAAATTTTTCTAGAGATATGTCATTAACAACATGGGATTGGCCAATGAATTATATCAAGATGTTTTTTTGGATAGTAGATATATGAAAAAAATCTAAAATGGAGATTTTTGAAAGCATATTTTGTAATTCTTCCACAATTTTAAAATTATTTTCTTGTATAATGGTAAATGGTCTGTTCCTAGCTATAATGGGTGGTTGTATGATGAGCGAAGTGGTAGATGGTTGTGGGTCTAGTGTGGTAATCTTTGATCACCAAGTTGTGATTGAATAATCAAGATTAGATTTATGACTATTGTTACTAATAAATGACTATGGAAGGGGAATAGATAGTATAAGTCTCAGTTGTTAGTACACTTATGTGTGGTCATTAGATAATAATGATTTATAGGTATAAGCTCTAAAAGTGGGAATCCCTACTTGCTAGTTTGCCTGTATGTAGTCCCTCATTAAGGAAGTTTATTGACATGAGTTAGTTGATTAGGAATGATTAGAAATGATATTTTATAATTGGTAATTGGTCTTGGATTAATGGAAATGGTGGAAACGTGACCCCCTAATATATGGCCTAAAACCATGTTATAGTCATATGTAACTAGATGATAGGTTTGTTGGTTGTTGGTATCATTTTAGCCTTGGTTTTGTCCATTATTTTTTACATTATTGTTTATATTACTAATCTTGTTGGTTATATTGGTTCTACCATGGTTTTTGATACTATTATTATTATTTCACTAGCCATTTTCACTATGACTATTGATTGTCATGTTAGGAAAAAAGATTATGATAGATTCTAAGGTTTTGATTGGATGTGGAAGCTCCACAATCCAATGTGATGTCTCCATTTTACAATAGATTCTCAATCACATGCTTAATTTTCATATATTTATGCAAATTATGTACATTAACATGATGATATTTGTAGAATTCATTTGGCTTGTACTAGTCTAGATAATTAGCACCCTTAGGATAGTGCTTTAGAATAGGTCATTCAATCAAATTAGATATGATGAGATTGCAAAAAAAATATTGAAGGGGTTCTCCAAGGTTACTAAAAACATGATGAGTATGAATATTTCTCCTTATAGGAGGGTTTTTTAAAGGTATAGGTTATTCCATTTATTACACTGGTCTAGGCTACTATGCTTTCTACATTTGTTAAAGAGGTTATTAGTTAGGAGTATTTTACAAATATGGTATAGGCTAAGTAGACAGTGTTTAAAATTTTTTTACATGTCATGAATCTATTAATACATTTCATACAAAATTATTGTTGTGATTAAATTTCTTGCGGTTGTTAGAGTTATTAGCCTAGGTTGGTTGTCATGTTTGTACTTGGATTTGGTTCTGATTCTAGCCATTATTTTGGTTTTGATTCTAGTTCTACTTTGATGAGGTAATTTTAATTATACCTTTGTTAATGAGGGATCTTTAAATTAAAAAAACTTTTTCAATGATCTCTTTAGAAGTATGTGCATACTATAAGTCCAAATTGTAAGATATCTCACCATGTCGATTTTTGGTAAATACAATGGTTAATTGCTTATTTCATAGACTATGGGTGAATCATATTGCAAGGGATCTCTATTGATACAAATAATTTATGAATCTTTCACCAAAACTTTAACTTACTTGCATAAAATATACCAATTAAATATCATGTTTGATATTGTAAGAGAAGTGTTGTACAAACTTGTCTAAAAGATCATCAAAATCAGACATGAAATTATTGGGTAATTTCAAGAACCATTCCAATGCTTTCCATTATTTACTATATGGAAACAAATAAAAAATTATATGACTCTATATGACAATGGTTATCTTTCATTAAATAATTCCATCAAATGGGCCTTGGGGTCACCTTTTCCCTTATATTTGTTGAACTTTGGTGGCTTGTACCCTATAGGAAATGTTATCTACAATTACTCCATGTTGAAATGGTAAGAACACACATCATCCAACTTGAAATTTTTAGTTTGTTTCCCCACTTGAATGAGGACAAACACATCCTTCACTTTTTTTTATCTCTTGGGTGAGGAAACCAATGGGATCATTAGCTTGAGGTGGAGGCTATATGGTCACAAGTGGATTACTTTTACTGGTGTATAATAGAGGAATTTATTGGGGAATATTGGGTTGGTTAGGGAATGGAACAATAATATGTATATGCATATTATGGTGTGATTATTGAAATTTCACATACTTTGGTGTGATATTTTGATTTGGATTGGGTATATAGGCCTAATTTTAAGAATACTACTATTGGGATGAAGGAATGTGGTCATAATATTCTTGTTGAGGTTGAATAGGGACATGTTGTCAAATAGTTATACCTTGTTGATTGAGGATAACTTATGAACTAAGACCCTATCATTGAATGTGTGTTATATTTAGGATAACTAGCAATTGTTACATAATTAGTAATTATGGAATATTAAAACCTCTTATTTGCATGAATCCATGTTGGGAATTAGATACATGTTGGATATTAGGCATTTTTGGTTGACCAATACTTGGAAACTATTGATTAGATATCATTTAGTTTTGGATCGGCATGTTAGTTTGTGACTAAAGATGTATGTTCATCACTACCTAATGAGGTGGAACATTGGTCACCCCATGTTGAGGTAGTAAGATGTTTTGCTTATATTACATCAGTATGTTGGATGGTGAATATTGTTATGAAATGTTTTAGATTAAGGTAAAAATAGGTTTTGAAGGGACCTCGAAACCCTCAAACAAAGGATGAAATATATAACAATAACCTCCACAAGTGAAACCTTTTACCTACTTCTAAGTAGTATCAAAAACAGGTTTTATATGGACCTGAAACCACAATTCAAGAACATCAAAAGACAGACCCCAGGTTTTACAGAGACCTGGAAACTCCAGTGTGATAAGAAAACAAAAAACTAGAAAATGGAACTAGTTATTACATCCAATTAAAAGGACCAGGACAATAAGAACTCAAAGAACTTATTCTTCTAATTCCAAAATCATCTTCACCACTTCCTTACCAATCACAATAGTTTTCTATATAGATATAGCCACTAACGTAGCAACCTCTTGCATTGCTTTCTTCCTTAAGCTCTGTCTAGTTCTCTTTTTAGGCCCCTCCAAGGATTTAATTTCCTCATTTGCTCATTTTCCAATGTTTACAGTAGCTACACATATGCTAGAGTTTACCTCCTCCATCTTCATTCTACTTTCCTTAATGAACTCCCTAAGATTGTTCTCATAGTCTTTAAGTTTGATAGGAATATCCCTCATCTGCTTTTCCATATTATTGACTTTATTCCGATCTGCTTCCTGATTACTTTCCAATATTTCTATTTTCTTTTTGAGGCCCATTATCTCCTTATACATCCATGAGTCAACTTGAAGGATAGCGTCTTTTTTGCATTTGGTTGAGCTCATGAAGGGGTGCCTCCTATCATTCTGCCCTATTTCACTTAAATCTTCTGTGTTCTCTTTTGGATTGTCTTCATCCTTTTCTGTATAATCCTCCCTTTCCAATTATTTATATTCCTTAGTTTCAACAAGGATTTCTTTATGGATTAGATCATCCTTTACTTGATCTCTAGTTTCCATTGCATGATAGGCATCCTGAACTAGATGTTCCTTCTCTGTTTTCATCGCAGGATCCTCAAATATAACATCCATATCTTTTTTAGTTTCCCCTAGCACTTGCTGATTTTCCTCAAGATCATAGTTATTATTCTCAATTTTTTCCTTTATAGTGACCCCTTCTTTCTCATTCTTTCTTTTATCTTCTTCTTCCTTGCTGGAGCTAGATTCCCCACTTTCTATTCCTTCCTCTTCCTCTGTACTCTCCTTCTCAGAACTATCAGTGCTTTCCCATTCTATTTCCTCATCAACAACCTATTTTTTGAAGCTAGAGGATTTGGCTTTAGCTTTTTCTTTCCCCTTTACTATTTCATTCTTCTTACTCTATGAGTCCTTATTTTTATTCGAATAAGGATTCAAGACAATGGCCTTATTTTTGTAGAAACCTTCAATTATTAGGATTAATCCATCATGCAATATAGGACGAGAGTCCTTTTTTCTATGAGTGAACAGACTTTGGAGCAGCGAGAAATGCAAATAGAAAGGAAAGGAGATTCTAACTTTGTGCCTAAAATGATTAATAAAGACAAAATGAAATTTATGGACTCTTTTGATTCTAATATTGTTATGCAATGTCACTTATCACTTTTTTGGGTGGAGTAAGACTCATCACATTTTGTTGTAGTATGGCACTAGTTGGTTGAATACTTAATCCTTGATATTATGTTCTTGAATAAGTAGTTGGTTGAGGATTAGAAGTTTATAAACCACTCACATTGTTATTTAAAGGTACATTTTGTTGTTGACTATGTGTTTTTTCATTAACACCACTTTGATTTAAATTAGATGTTACTTGCATATTATCTGCTATGTTTGTCTCACTATTCTATGTAAAAGCATAAGACACTTCCTTGATAGTCGAGGTGTTAAACATGTTTTCTCCTAATGTGCTCTACATAACTAGGTCTAAACCCTAATTTTATTAGCTAATCAATTCAATTAATACTCTTATTAAAGGAACTAACTTAATAAGAGGTGCATTTGACATGGTCATATTATTGAAGTTTCATTCTAGGTTTTGATCTATCTAGTATGCTATCTATTTTTGAATGAAGTAGTCCTCTATGAGTCCCCTTTGTGTGACAAACATATGAGGATCTTGATATGACATCGATAATATATTATTAGGGTTGATATATGAAGCATGTTTATCATTCTTATTGTAAGCTGTCATAAGGTCCTCTTACTAGAATTAACAAGTTTTCATGGGAAAAGTCTACCAAAAAATTATCCCCTACCTCTACAACTCTATTATCATAGGCTGATGAAATTGTAACATAATATGGTTGCTACTTTACTTGTTCCACAATTGAAGGTACACTATCTAAATATTGGGCCTTTTATTCTTGGTCTTGTTTTGTGTATGAATGCATGGTAACTGAATAATGAGGCAAAGGATCCTAACTCTATTCCCCTATTTGAGTGTTATAAGGTGGATAAGAATCTATCTTCCAAACAACATTATCTTCATAAGGGTCTTGAGTAAATTCCTCTTACATGACAATATTTCCATATCCTGGATTATACATGACTCCACTACGTGTATAGTGAGACATGGTCAAATCAATGGTAAATGTTTCATGAGAATAAGGGTTAGAGTTATACAAACTCTGAAAAGATAAAAGGTTCAAACTCTATCTAACTTAGTCAAATGATTGGAGTTGTATCTCTAAAAAGGTCTATGTAAATATTTGGTAAAAATATTATAATGTCAAATTTCTAATGTTAAATGTCTCACACAAACAAGGTCATGTAAAATGAAATAAAAACAGTATGCCAAACATTAGGTCTAAATATGTTCTAAATAGGTATAAACTAGGAAAGGTAAAATTTTCTAGGTCTTTTGGCCAATACGACATCAAAATCTAGGCTCAAATAAGGCATGTGCTAAGACTCTTGGCCAAACACAACTTCAAAAGATAGACATGAAATAAAAGGATGATTTTAATCTAAAAAACTTGGAACACTTTAGCATTAACAAGGCACTTAATTCTAAACATAAACTTAGTCAAATTTGTATGAGGCACTAAACAAAATCTATTTAAAGATAGATTGATTATCTCAAATAAAGGTACAAAAAATATAGTTTTCAAATTTAGGGTAAAAATTAACCTAATTTACGTAATCTAAAATCAAAATATTTTTGTATTAGCCCCTTTAAGATGAAGCTTATATAGAAATCAAACAATGTTTGAATCTAAACTTGTCAAAGCTTATTGAAAACTAAATGTAATAAAAATTATGGATTTAATTGACCAATAAGTTAGGTAGATTTTAATGGTATAAAGGAACTAAAATAAAGATACCACAAGATACATGGTTTGGTTCAAATGTTAAACTTGGACACAAGACAACATAAGTCTATGAAATAATTTGAGAAGCGTAATAACATTAACGCTCTCAAAAGGTATACAAAATGTTGTTTTTAAAAGACTTATAAGGCTCAAAAATTTGAATTAATTTGGGTATCATAATGTTACCCATCTCAATCAAGTGACACATACAACATTTTTGACACAATTTTTTTATGGTAAAAGCATAGTATGAACCGGAAAACATAACGCTTCCTCAAACAAAGGATTAGTGTGGACACAAGACTCATTTAGATGTGGTATAAAAATCAATTTTTTAGACAAAAAACATAAATAAATGAAAGTAAAAATACTAATTATGTAATGAAATTATTTAGATGTTCACATAGAATAATTATATATCACATAAAATAAGAAAAGATAAGAGATCACACAGTAATAATTAATATCATAGCAAAATATTGGATAATATAGCCGAGCCACTTTAAGGGGGAAACCTCCAAAACAATGCAATAAGAGAAAAATAATTAATATGATGATCAAAGACTAACCAATACCTCCTATATATAGTTTACTTATCCATGGTTATTCCATAATCTAGCCTAACTAAGAACATAGAAAAATGTAACAAGAATACAAAAGATGTATGTAAACCCCAATTTAGCCACACATATCCCTATACACACCAAATGTTAAGGGTGTAGCATTCCCTTCCCATTAAAAACAATGTTTTTATAAATTTAAAATCAACTCTAGATGTTGGTTCACAAAGGATTCATCCTCCAAGGTGGCATCTTCACATGGTAGATTCTTCCATTTGATTAGGTGCCCATTAATCTCTCTAGACTATAGCTACTTAGTTCACATTTGAAGGAACACCTCAATATCAAGAATAACTCTCCCTTCCTTAGCCAATTTTGGTAACTTAGTTTGAGTAGCAACTATATGTCCAATGACTTTCTTTACACATGATACATGAAATACTAGATGTATGCGAGTGGATGAAGGAAACTCTAACTTGTAGGACACACTACCAATTTTCTACAAGATCTGATAAGGTCCATAATACTTAGGGGATAACTTGTTATCCTTTTTCTATTTCTTCAAGAAAATATTTTTATATGGCTAGAAGTAAATAAATACCCAATCACCAATGTTAAAATGCCTCTCACTCCTATGTTAATTTTCCTGCTATTTCATGAAATTTTGGGCCATGGATAAATTTTCACACAAACTTGCAAGGACCACCTGTTGATGGTGAATATATTCCTCAACTACATGAACTTTAGGATCAACCTTCAAGGTTGAAGTTATGGATGGAGGGTGGTATTTATACAAGGTAATAAAGGGATACATTTTGTAATAACTATGAACAGAATTATTATACCTCCGTTTATTAAGTGGAAACCAATGACCCTATTTATCCTATTTATTAGAAACATAACAATAGAGATATCATTCTAGACATTTTTTAACTACCTTAATTTTTACATCTATTTAATGATGATAAGATGAGATATGAGCTAACTTGGTACCCAAACAAGTAAATAATTTAGTCCAAAAAAATACTAGTGAAAATGGGATCTCTATCACTAATAATGATCTTAGGAGCACCATGTAGTTTTTAAATTGTATTGAGAAAATCAAAAGTTATTTTACTAGCAACAAATGGCTATGATAAAGAACAAAAATGAGCATACTTACTGAGATGATCCACAAAAAACATGATAACATTTTGACCATCATATCCTGGTAATCCTATAATGAAATCCATAGAAACCTCTTTCCAACACTGGATAGAGATGGATAAAGGTTTTGAAAGACCTAGGGTTTTGATGATTTCACCTTTATTTTATTGATAGATCATATATTTAGCCACATATTTCTAGACATGCTCCTTGATTCCTTCCCAAATAAAATCTTTCTTGATTCTATGATAGCTTTTCAAAAATACTGAATAACCCCGCAAGTGGAGTTGTATGAAGTTCCTGAAGGATTTTTTTCTTAAGAATAAAACTCTTAGATATGTATAATCTATCTTTATACCATAATAAATTACCCTTCCATGTCAATTTATCAAATCCACCCAAACCTTACTAAATATTTTGAATCAAATCGTGGGTAGAACTATCATTTTCCCATTCTGATCTTACTTCCTCTAGCCAATTTTCCTATCAAATGCTCATGGAATATAGCAATGCTTTAAATAATTCAACCCTCTTAGATAGTGCATCTTCCACCACATTTTCCTTCCCTTTCTTGTAGACTATTTCAAAATCATAGCCTAACATCTTAGTAACCCATTTTTGTTGTTTTTTTATGATAATTATTGTTCTAACAAATATTTGAGACTATCATGATTAGTCTTTACTTGAAAGTGACAACCCATCAAATAAATTCTCTATTGCTTGATTGTATGTAGGAAGGGCATAATTTCTTCCTTACAGATGGGATTGAGATGATTTTTACCCTTTAGTTGGTGACTTTCAAATGTAATTGGTTTTCCTTCTTACATGAGCATAACACCCATACCATATCCAAATGCATCACATTCAACCACAAAAATCTTCAAAAAATTAGGAGTGGCCAACAATAGAGTGGTACACATAGCCAATTCAATTGTTCAAATTCCTTGGTAGTTATATCAATCTACTAGGAGTGTTTGTTTAACAAAGATGTGAGTGGGGATGTAATGATATCATAATTTTTGACAATAATAGATTAAACAAAACACAGAGACAAAATGAGATTGAGAATAACAGAGCACTTATTCAACATGTTCAACCAAAAATGAAGGCTTATTAAATAGGAAAATAAATGAAATACCTGTGAAGCATGAGATGGGTATAAGAAAACTAACCTACGTCGGCTTGCATGAAATAGAAAAGACTGAACAAATAACTAACCTCTTAACAAAAGTGGTTAAGGCAAATAACCAACATAAATTACCTTAGTAAATAACCTAAGGTAAATACAATAATATGCTAACACCCTCCCTTAATGACTAAACTAGAAACAAGACCAAGTTTATCTCTAAATTTTATGAACTTGTCTGTACCAAGTGGTTTGGTCATTATATTAGCTGGCTACTCTGTAGTGGGGCAGTAAAAGAGACTGATGTCTTCATTTATAACCAACTGTTGAATGTAATGATGGTGAACCTCAATGTATTTGTTTATATCATGAAATATTGGATTCTTCACCATCTTCAAAACACTTTTGTTGTCACAAAAAATTGGACCAGATTTTGATGACTCAAACTGAATATCCTCCAAAATTTTCTTTATCCACATGGTTTCAAAACCTACACTGACCACAACTTTATACTCTACTTCTATTGAATATAATGCCACTATAGTTTTTAGTTTGCTTTCCCATGAGAAAAATCCTAAACCAAAAGTGAAAACATACCCTATTGTAGATTTTCTTGAATCAACTGAACCTGCCCAATCAGAATCAGAATATCCTAAAAGTTCAAAATCTACAGACTTCTTATACATTATGCCAAAGTCAAGAGTACCTTTGACATATCTTAATACTTGTTTTGAAGCTAACCAATGGACTTCCTATGGTTTAGACATGAAACAAGATAGAAAACTCGCTGCAAAACAAATATTCGGTCTGGTGGTAGTGAGGTAAATGAGACTACCCACTAGCTACCGATACACTATTTCATTGATCGTAGGTGAACCAGTGTCTATTGAAATTTTAGCTCCTACTTCCATAGGTGTGTGAGTTGGATTAAGATCCATAATTTTGAACCTTTCTAGCAATGAATTGGCATACTTATTCTATGACATGAATATAGTATTACCACTTTGCCAAAACTCAACACCTAAATAGTATTTCAATAGTCCTAAGTCTGTCATGTCAAAAGTACAACAAACATCAGCTTTCATTTACTGAATGAGACTGGTACTACTCCCATTGATGGCTTTATCATCAACATATATAATGAGAATCAAGATATCATCACTATACACCTTTACATAGAGAGTTGGTTCCGAGTTACACCTTTTAAAACCTGACTCCCTAAGATATGAGTCTATTTTTGTATACCAAGCTCGAGGAGCCTACTTAAGGCCATACAAGGACTTGATCAACCTAAAAATAAGATGTTCCTTACAAAGAACTTGAAAACCTTGTGGCTGAACCATGGAGACTTCCTCCTCCAGATCTCCATTCAAGAAATCACTCTTTACATCCATTTGGTGCCCCTACCATCCAAACTGAGCAGCAATAGCAATAATCAAACAAAAAGTTACCATCTTGGTGGTTAGAGAAAAAGTTTCCTCATAATCAACCCCTTCCTCTTGTGCATAACCTTTTGCAACAAGTCTGGCTTTGTGTTTGTCCAAGGAACCATCTACTTTATATTTCACCTTCTAAATCCACTTACAACCAATGGATTTCTTTCTTGGTGGTAGTTCCATCAACTTCCAAGTCTTATTTTTCATCAAGGAATCATATTCCAATTGCATAGTTGATTCCCACTCAGACTTCCCTTTGGCCTCTGAAAAAGAATTAGGCTCAAATACTTGTGAAACAATAGTTATTAGAGTAATATTGACATGCTCACCTTTATTACCAAACTACTTTCCCGATCTCAATCTTCTACCTTCCACACCTTGTGGCAAGTCTCCTTCTTTTAGTGCTTCAATTGTGGCAGTATACCACTTTGGCTTATTTGGTTGTTCTACTAAAACCTCACAATGACCTATATCAATTCCCTCCCTGGAATGTGATTCCACTGATGAACAAGAATCTTGCTCATTTTTCACATTATAACTAATAATTGAATCATTAGATAACAATGAATCAATATCTAAAACTTGACCAGTTGCTGTGAAGTATGGCATTTGTTCATTTACTATGACATCTCTATTTACCACAACTTTGTTAGTAGAAACATCAAGTAATCTGTAGGCCTTTGACTGATCACTTTATCCAACAAACATGTATGCTTTGCTTTTTACATCCAAATTTCTTCTCTTTTGACTAGGAATAACTGCAAAAACTACACAACCAAAAATTATGAAATGACTTACATTTGGAGTTTGACCTGACCAAGCATCCTCTGGAGTCATATTCTCCAAAGCTTTTGTAGGACTTCTATTGAGGATGTATATTGTTGTATTCACTACTTCTACCCAATACCTATATGGGACATTTCTGCTTTGGACCATATACTGAGCCATGTCCATCACCATCCTATTATGCCTTTCCACAACTCCATTTTGTTGCGGAGTGTAAGGTGTAGTGTATTGTCTATGTATGCCTTTAGTCACACAAAACTCCTTGAACTATTTTGAGATGAAATCACCCCCATTATCCATTCTAAGAGATTTCACTGGTTGTCCTACCTATTTTTCAACCATAGCTTTCCAAGTAAGAAAGTTAGAAAAACAATTAGATTTCTTCACTAGAAAGTATACCCACTTTTTCCTAGAGAAATCATCAACTAGTAACAAGAAATAACAGACACCAGAAGGGGTATGTGTCTGCATTAGACCATGAAAATCTTCATGTACCAGATCCAATACTCCCTTTGCTCTTGAAGCTTTACTAACATCAAATGCATGTCTAACTTGCTTCCCCAACTGAAATCCAGTACATACATGATGACTATGTTGAATAGAAGGAATCCCCTTAACCATCTTAGTCTTACTCAATATAGTCAAATACTAAAAATTCAAATGCCCATACCTTTCATTCCATAGTGAACTTGTGTTATCAATTGCTGCAAGTGCACTTTCCTTTACTTTGATTGGATCTGCAAGTTTATATAAGCCTTTCTCACTGATCCCAACAAAAATAATGTTGTTATCTCTAGTGGTGACTAAACATTGTTGTTCTTGAAATTTTACAACAAAATTAGATTTTGAGGTGATCTCACTGATTGAAAGAAGATTTTTGTTCATATCTGGTACATACCTAGCATTCTTGAATGTATATTTTACTGTACCATCAAAACTTATATGAACATTACTAAATCCTTTCACAAAATATTTTGTACCATCTCCCAAAGATACAGATTCATTGCTACTATTATCTTCAACAAAATCCACATACCAGTCCTTATGGCATGTATAATGGTGAGATGCCCCTGAATCAAAGTACCAAGCTCGATCCACTACAAAATTACCACTAGAAGCCATGAAAGCAAAATCTGGTGATTCCTCACCTTCACCTTCATCTACATTCACATGATGAGCTTTCTTTCTGGGGTTAGCCATATCCTGTTGTCTTTTCTTGCAATCTTTCTTAAGGTGACCAGGCTTCTTACAGTAAAAACATTTACATTTAGATCTCTTATTACCACTTACTTGTGAAGATTCTAATGGATAGCTATTTTTACCAGACTGCTTACCCTTTTCCTTGATAAAGAATGCACTCTCTATGGAAGTGGATGTAGACAACACTACCTGCTCCTGTCGTCTCTCCTTTTGCAATAAAAATGTAGATAATATTTCAAAATCCAAAGTCTGCATCTCAACAATCATGTGCAAGGACTCCACAAATGACTCAAATGATGATGGAAGATTTTTCATAACAAGAGCAATCAAATCTTGCTCATCAACAAGTTTCTGCACTACTTCTAACTGGTCACTGATGTCCTTGATCTGTAACAAAAACTCAAAAATAGAGCCACCTTCTTACATCTTAGTGGAAAATAACAAATTCTTCAAATACAACACTCTATTGGCTTTAGAAGCCTGATATTTTGAAGATAAAATTTTTCATAAATCTAATGCTATAGTCACATTTCTAACCTCTCATATTAGATTATCTGCTACTGACAATTTTAACAACATGAGAGCCTCATGATGATGTTTATCATAGTCATTGGTAGCAGTGGAAGGCCTTTGCTCTTTACCGAGCACTATTTGATCAATATTCATATATTCACATATTGTTAAAACTTTGTGACTCCACAAACTAAAGTTCTTGCCAGTCAATTTCTAAGAATTTGGTAGTAACAGGTGTTGGATACTAACCATTTTACCTAGTTTTTCATGAAAATGATAAAATCAGAAAAACTATAATTACCTTTTTTTTTTAAATTCCTTCTACACACTGATTCTATATTGACATTGAACAACCCTATCCATTTTCAACAACAAACTCAATACCATTTGCAAGATCACAAAAATTTTACCACTAAAATAATTAAATCGGGAAAACTACAATTATGATTTAAAAAATTCTTTCTCCATTGACATCCAAATAAAAAACCTAGAAAATGGTGAAATTTTTAGCTTCCTAGATGCTTCCATGATTATTAGTCAGCAGTAGGTCCCCAATAACCCTTATTGGCTAAAGTTTTGATTTTTTTCAATAAAAAAATAAAAAATAATTGAAATATTAAAACTTTAGGCTAAAAATTTTATAAAAAATTCAGCCAATCAGAAAATTGGCCTACCTCTAATATTTTAGGTGAAGATTCTAAGCCCGTTTCTCAACCAAATTGCAAACCATTTTCACTAGTGTCTTAGTTTTGATTTAACTCACGATTTAGGCATTTATTTCACTGAAAAAGATGAATAAATGTTTTTTTTTATTTTGTTGAATCCGTACGGTGCCCTTGCACAGATAAATTCAATAGATAATTTTGAGCCTCTAAAACAGCCTATTTTCACTTCCTTTTGGTCTTATTTATCCTTATGATGCTTCCTGGCAATTTTCAGAGCTTTTGGTTGAGTTTTCTGAATCCCGTGATGCTTTCTCTCTCCTCAACTCTCCACTGGGCACCTGAAGCTCCTCCCTGGAAAGACACCGACCTCTCTTTGGCTTCCACACACTTCCACTCAGGTTCTATAAACCATGGGCTCTGATACCATATTAGATTAAACAAAACACAGAGAGAAAATGAGATTGAGAATAGTAGAGCACTTATTCAACATGTTCAACCAAGCATGAAGGCCTATTAAATAGGCAAACAAATGAAATACCCATGAAGCATGAGACGGGTATAAGAAAACTAACCTATGTTAGCTTGCATGAAATAACAAAGACCGAACAAACAACTAACCTCTTAACCAAAGTGGTTAAAGCAACTAACCAACATAAATTACCTTAGTAAATAATTTAAGGTAAATACAATAATATGCTAACAGACAAACTTGTGATAGTAACCATTTAACCCCAAAAATCCCCTTAGTTGCTTGAGTGTCTTAGGAACTGGCCAGTCCACCATTGATTGGATTTTTTAGGGTCAATTTTCACTCCTTATGTGAAATCATATGACCCAAATACTCAACTTTATGAGCTAAAAAAGTACATTTCAAAGATTTGGGATACAAATGATATTGTTCTAGAATTGATAGTACTTGTTTCACATGTTTCAAATGGTCTCCCCAATTTTTACTATAAATAAGGATATCATCAAAAAACTCTAGAATAAATTTCCTCAAAAATGGCCTAAAAATAATATTCATAAAAATCTAAAAGGTGGATGGTGCATTTGTTAGACCAAAAGGCATAACATAAACTCATAATAGACCTCATGAATTTTGAAATCTATTTTGCATATATCTTCATCATAGATATGGATTTGATGATACCTAGAACACATATCTAACTTGGTAAAATAAAGATCACCATTCAATTCATCTAGAAAATAATCAATGATAGGAATAATCAACTTATATTTAATAGTTTACTTTTTGAGTTTTCTATAGTCGAGGCACATACTTTAAGTGTAATATTTCTTTTTCAACATGAAAATTGGTCAATATTATTCACTTTGGATATGGTGAATGATTCCTGCATCTAACATCTCATATAATATCTTTTCAATTTCACTCTTTTGGGTATAGGGATACCTTTATGGTCTAATGTCTGGTGGTTTACTAATAGGAATAAGTTTAATGGCATGATCATGAATGCAACTAGGTGAATGTCTTTTAAGGATGTCACCAAAAATAATTGAATCAGTGTCAATCACTTATTGTAGATTAGGAGGTGTAGATGGTTTAGTTGGATAGACTTTAATGGAAAACAAGCAAGTTAAAAATCCTTTAGCACCCTATTGGATAATCTTGGTAATTTTATGGGAGATAACAAGATATGGATATTTAGCCCTTAAACCCCTTATCTCAAATTTCCTTCCCATAGAATTAAAGTGCATGAATAATCCCTAAAAATTCATCTCAATAGTTCCTAAATTGGTGATGCGTTGTACTCCCAAAATAATGTTAGCTCTACCCATGAGAATAAAAGACATAAGAGAATATAATAGGTAGTCTCCCATGGATAGATTAATACTATGTAGTTTTCTTTAATAGATAATAGTACCACCATCTTCAATCATGACCTAAAATTTTGGAGTGGGATAAATGAAATAGTTGGAATGATCAACTAACTTATTGTTGATGAATTTATGTGTGCTTATAGAATCAATCAATATAGTGACCTTCTATTTCTTAAGGAAACCCACCACATTAAGAGTTTGGTGAGTAATAATACCTTAAAGGGCATGATAGGAAATAGTAGGATGAGAGTTTTTAGATTCCTCCTTAGGTCCTTCTACATCCTCACCAATTGCCTCCTCATCATCTTCATCGTCATTGGCACCTTTGATGTAAAATAGATTATGTTCAACATAACAATGTACTTTGTTCCATTTGATTTTTAAACCATAAAATATCCTTTTGGCTCACTTCTCCTTAATTTGATGAGGTGTCAATCTAGTAGGTCGAGGAAATGATGGTGCTAAAAAGTTGAGATCACAACCAATAGTGAAAGTTTTCCATTTGACCATCTCTTTTTCTTCTACCATGCATGCCCTTGGGATATCTTATGATACAAATGATGGATTAAACATCTTAACCTCCAATTTTATGTTGTATTTGAGTCCACCTTAAATAAATTTAGTCAAAATTTCCTTAGTCATGTCTTCAACCTATATGGATAGATTCTATAATTAATGAATATAATCCTTCATAGTTCTTATTTGATGTAGTTTGGATAACTGGATAAAGTAGTTCTTAGAGACATTATTTTGATAATGAACCAATAACTCATCAATGAAAAAAGACCATGTAATAGGAGCATCATTCTATTCTTTTGAGCACATAATCGGTGATACCAAATAAACTACTTACGTTTTATATATAAAGATGCCACTATCACCTTTTAAAAATTAAGAGTTTGGTGTAGATCAAATAAATTCTCAATTTGATTAATACAAGTGAGAGGATCCTTATCATCAAAATTACACATGTCCATTTTTGGAAACATTGGTTTCACACTAGGATTGGAGCTATTAGTGTTGAGAGGAGGAGGACCCAAATGATGAAATGAAGGGTTGTTTCATTATAAGTGAGATTAAATGGTAGCTAATTACATAGTGATCTGATGCAATTGAGTGTATAACCCATTAATCTCTTTTCACATCCCTAAAACATTAGTTTCAACTACAATAAATTCATCCTACTAAACCAAGACATTTATCTCAACCTAAAGTTGACAAATCAATAGATCTAAAGTTCCAAATTCCATGTCATCCCTAAAAAGAGTTTTAAGAGTATTTTCCCCCTTCTTTACCCTGAGTAGTAGGACACACCATGCACAAACCCTAGGAGGGGTTTCACCCTAAAATAAGTGTACCAAGAGATGGTATCATTGTGATTACCTCACCAAGACAAATCTAATGACTATTTTTATGTACTAGGGTGAAAAATGTTGGCACAAGAAAAGTGTAATGATAGAATATACTATTGCAATCATCTCAATAAGATGAATCCAAAAACAATAAATGTGCAAAGGGGAAATTTTTTCTACATTTTTCTTAAAGATGTTTAAAAAAAAACATTTTGAAAAATACTACACTGATAGAAAAATTAATTCTTCTTATACAAGTTATGTTTTTTCACTCCTACTCAAAGAAGTTGTACCTCACCAGATCCAAAAAAATTGCCGTAGGAAACTTGCCCAAATCAAAGCTTTGATACCACTTGTAATGAAATTACTTAGATTTTCACATAAAATAATTGTATATCACAAGTAATAAGCAAGGATAAGAGATATATTGATAATGAAAATTATACCATCAACTAATTAACCTTTCTACCTTTCACTAAGGTTAAGTTGGAATTATACCAATATAATAGTAAGGTTTTAAAGGTTCAATTATGATCCTAAAATGTGAGGGTATTTTTAAATGTTCTAGGAAATAATGAATAATATATCAAACATAACACATTCCATTATAATTTTAGAAATCCACTTAATCAAATAATGAATCAGTTTAGATATGAATGTGTAATCTATCCTATTCAACAAAGAAGGCCTATAGATTAGATAATCCCTTTAAGGAATGAAATTTGATTTAGTAAAATAATATATATCAAGTAATATATTATATCTACTATAAAAATCTTCTAAATAACCTCAAAATAATAAACCATAAATATAAGGTAAACAAATTTGAAATAAATTAAAATAACAAATTTTCAATCGAGTAAGTAATCAATGAAACTTAACACATAAGAGACACCACAAATAGAAATTAGGAAACTAAGAAACAAACATAAATCAAACCAAAAATAAAAATATAAAAAACCACCAAATAAATAAGATAGACAACTAAGTAAACCAAACAAGAATAAAATTAAAGACTAAACAAATCAATCTAGACTAAGCAAACTCTAACAACTAAAAGAATCTAAGACTAAAATAAAAGAA
>JARHVA010008125.1:312500-545000 GCA_037957365.1 Torreya grandis
TATTATTATTAATCCTACTTGATCTAGGTTGATCCCATCCTGACATCCTAAAAATTTGAAAAATATTCAAATAAAATTGATTATGATTGTTGAAAATCAACATGTATTCATTCAAAAATGAAAACAAACTGAATATCAAACACAATCACATATCAATAGAATCTCTAAAATGATTTGTGCAAAGTCTATCCAAAAACATTGTATTAATCCATTAACTTCATTAGAAAAGGCAATATTCCATTCTTATAAATGTATCTATTAAAAACCAACTAAATATTCAAATAAAATTATAATATCATAATTTTATTTCAAAAATATTTTTATATATCTTCATGAAATTTCTATCTTCACTATATCAAACTATTTGAGAATGTAAGTGGAAACCACTAACAAATATATTATGCCATAATTCTTTATCATTGTATCACCTCTTGATCATTATCTTAAATTAAAAATATTTTTTACATGTATTAATTTAAATAAATATTCATAGAAAACCTTCAACAAGTAAGACATTTGGCATAGCTATACCCTTTCAAAATCACTTTGTCTTAAGCTGAAAATAATTTATCACAACTCTTCCAATTACCAGAAATTTCAACATTTGACCTCAACAAAAATGCCTAAAACTTATAAATAATTATTTCCAAGAAAATTTTCCATGATAGACCAGAAACCAACAAGTCTATATACTATCTCTATGCCAAAACTCATCTTCAAATCAAACCCTAACATAGTTCTGCAACATGATTCTAGACTAATGTTTTTCTTAACATATCACTACATAATAATTCAAAATAGAAACCTATTTGTTCAAAATATATCTTCTAATTAAATATTCAACATGAAAAACAATTGGTTATAGTTTTCAAGAAAACTATTTATATCCCTTTACTGTTCATTTATTTCCAAACTCAGAACACTTATCACAGTTCCTCAAATCACTATTATTCCAATATTAACATCAAAACAAACCCCAAAATTTTGAAATTAAGGTGTCTATCCAATAATAATTTCATTATTTTATCCATCTCTCTCTTTTAAAACCAAGATTCACAAATGAAACTGGCGCATGAAACCTATGGTTTTGAAACACTAAGAACAATCATATTTATATGCTCAACAACTTTCCAACATAACCATCTAAATCATGGCTAACCAAAAATGTTTGAAACTTTTCAAAATATTTATGAAAAACATACAAATAGAATTATTTTTAATATAAAACCCTTAAACAAATTAAACTAAAGAAAGTCACAACTAAAAATTAAATTTCATGTTCAAACATACTTTGAAATGACTTCTTGGAAAACGCAAAGCCCTTCAAATATTCATGTAATAAACATGTAAAGTTTATTTTCAAAAAATCAAAGCCTCAACAAACCTATTGAAATTGTAGATGACATGCATGCTTTTATTTTACTCATAAAGAATCAAAACTGAGTATACATTCAACAAAAGTCTCATATATTCTCAAATACCAAGTTCAAACCCAAACTAAAACACACCTAAGAAAATTTAATATTATTCTAAAATTCAACATGTTATATTTCCTCATCATAGCATCCAGGACTCCTTTCAAATTTAGCACTAATATTTGTTAAATATAAACCTTTAAAATCTTTTCAAATATCCATGAAAGAAGCATGCAGAGTCTATTTATAAAACTGAAGTCTCAATGAAGCCTTTTGAAATATATATATTGAAAAACACACCATTGAATATATTTTTGGATATATTAATGATATAACCTCAGTAAAATGCATATTTGAAAAATAAAAGCCTCAAACTATTCAAGAAAACCATGTCTACAACAACCTATTATTATCTCATCTTCTGCTAGGAATAGATCTAAAAGAAAACCATTTACTCCAATATCTCATGCATGAAGGGACAACTATAGAATCACAAGCTTTCTTAACTTTCCAACATACATGCATAAATATATCCAAAATATAATCCATTTCTTATCATGCAACTAAAAACTGTTTGAAATATCAATAGAATATTTCTCAAAACTTATTTATTTTGCTTATGGCATACCTAAAAATACTTCCTTACTACCTTCCTACTTGAAATCTCTATTTTCAACTCATAAATCCAAATTGACAGACTGACACTTCTACAAACAAGATTCATGAAATGACTAAAATAAAAAATAATCTATGTGTAACTACCATCACCTACCATAACTACCTTGCTTATGTGTCTACCTCTCGTTGGCTCATAAAAATTGATGCAAGTACTTAGAAATTATACCAACTAGATTATCAAGTTGTCAAATTAGTAATCACTAAATCAACTACTAAACCCCTTACCAATATCCAATGATTAAGGTATGTACTCCTCACATTGACTTCTTAAACTGTCAAATATCTTGTAATTTATTGAGGTCAACATACCCCCATTTAAAAAAAATGGGGACCCATGTGTCAAATTATGCAAAATTGTACCTTAAAATAGAAAATTCACTTGATTAGAGTGTCACTAGCATGTTTTCATATTATTTTTCATTTGAATATCATCCACACCATGGTCTGGTTCACTTATTGGTTCATGGTTCTAGTTTGAGCTTGTCTAAGTTTGTTAGAATTTATTATTCATGTTTTAAGTTACAAGATTGATGAGGCTTTTATTTAATGATATGTGTCTTAATTTCATACTTTAATCCTAATTTTGCCTTTTACTAGCCTTTGGTCTATAGAAAGTTGAGTTAAATCCATGTTTAAAGTGTCATTTGTCAATTCATAAAGATCATGTACATGCTACAGAGATCCTATGGTTTGTTAGGAGTGCTTGGAGTAAGTATGAAAGTGCATGTTATTTAGCTAGTTCCTCATGGTGTCCATCTAGACATTCTAGTCTGATGGTAGAAAATCTAAGTGAGCATATTGGTCTTGTCATATCTCACACATGTGATTTAGTTAAGAAAAATTATCAAATGGATTTGTCTATTTTTGTGCCAATATTATATGCACCAAATTTAAAATAATTCACAAAGTGAATCAAAAATTATGGATTTCCAAAATTTCCCTCTAAAGCAATTTCTACTATGTCTTCTAGGTCTAAATAAAGCCTACTAAGCATGTTGACAAGGCCATATCTTGTATGCATGGATATTTCAGGAGAAATGGTCAAAAGGGTTTGTTCAAATTTGTGCCAAGAACATATTAGATAATTTTTATCTCATAAAAAAGGTTCATCACAAATTATGAAGATCTAAAGTTGGCATCCTAGCCAGATTTTGTTATTTTTTTATAGCCATTTTTAGGGAGTGCAAACAGACCCTAGTGAGTATGTTAGCAAGGCTTTATATCACAATCACTAAATTTTCAATAGAAATGGTAAAATAGTTTGTTTTACCTTTATGTAAATAAAATATTCACTAATTTTTAGCTCATCATTTAAATGGAATAAAAATTTATGGAGATCCAAAGTTGCCCTTTAAAACATTTTTTACTACGTTTTCTAGGTCCAAATAGAGCCTAATGAACATGTTAGCAATGCCATATCTCACACATGTAGATGTTTCAAGATAAATTATGAAATTGGTTTATTCACCATTATTCCAAGGCCATATTCACCATTATTTTAGCTCATCTACCAAATTTCATTAATAGTTATGGAGATCCAAAGTTGGTTTCCCAACCAAATTTTGTTATTTTTTCCATAGCCATTTTTTAGGGAGTGAAAATAGAGCCTAGTGAGCATGTTATCAAGTATATATCTCATAATCAATATTATTTAAAGATAAATAGTAAAATAATTTTATTCACATTTGCACCAAGACCATATGTACAAAGTTTTATCTCATGCGATAAAGCATAGAAAAAGATAGAAGTGTGTAAAATTAACCTCCAAAGCATTTTCTTCTATTTTTCCATAAACATTTTTGAGCCTAAAGGTATATGAGATGTCAAATGACATTCGATTAGATGTCAAATTTATTCCTATACAAAAATCTGTATGAGCTTAAATTTGACAGTTTGTGGGACGTCAAATGATGTTTGTGCAAACGTCAAATTTAAACCCAGGGAAAAATTTATATGAGCTTAAATTTGATGGTCTGTTAGATGTTAAATACATTCATGGAGACGTTAAATGATGTTTTTTAGATGACATTTTTGAGAGCTAACAACTTCTTGATGACTTTTAAAAGGAGGGTCCCAGCAATTTAGTGGCAAGGGTATGCAACATGTAAAATTTTCATTAATGGAATGGCTAAATGAAAATAAAATTTTTATTCATTTTCAATCTACATTTAATATATGTCTAGGATAAAAAAAGAAAAATAACCACTCAATATAGATACATCCATTAGTTTTCTTTAGCAGTAGCAAGAGAGTTCTTCATTAAAGGGCCTACTTGCTAGTTGATAATATTCCATTTTGTAAAGCCTTGTAATATTTTAAAAGTGGAATATTATTTTGTAAAGGGATAAGTGATTTTGTTAGCATATTTTCCTATAGGTCAGTTTGATTTAAGACATTAAATGTATTTTAGGAACTTGTAAAGAGGACAACTATCCATATCTCTTGTATATTTGTATCTTATGACTAACTGATATGCTACCTTGTATCATATAAAAGGAGTATTATCATTCATCAAGAAAGGGGAAAGGAGTTACTATAATGAAAATTACTTTATAAACTAGGATTAGCTAATATAAGTAAGGAATTATGTAAATATTGTTGAGTATTTTCTTGTAAGAAGTGTTATATGGTTTCTCTCCTAGTTGTCTGGTTTCACTTTTAGATTTGAATGGGTTTTATAGATTTTAGATATCTATCTTAGATGCAAAGATACTAATTTATGACACTACTAGATTAATTGATAGTTTTTAAGCTTGTTTCATTTGTTTCACTTCTTTTATATTTTGGATAATATTTTTTCTTGTAGAAATGAATTTTTAAAGTGAGTTTGGTTCTTATTTGCATCATTTCATACCTTCTTTTGAAGCTTGCTTGATGTATGTTCTGATTTGTGTTTAAGTTGATTCATTTCATACATTGGTTGAATGAATGTTTAGATGATATGTAAACTTTGTCATGATGTCTAAAACAAGACCAACAACATCTTTCTTTCTACCCTACCCTTCTCTTTGCTTTTTTTTAAACTAGATCACCTTAGTTTAGCTTGCCATTGTAAATATCTATCTAAAATTAATTCTTAATTTAGTTCTTGTTCATCCTTCACTATTCTTAGCATAGGTACTACATAATTTACATAGATCTATTATTTGGATATGATGGATCCCAAACACCAACTAATATAAATATTATGAAATAGTCATTTGTTCTACCTCTATTCCACCAATAAGTAACATGATTATCATAACTCAAAACTCATACACTAAATTTTTTGAATTCTAAAATGAGAAGTATTTCTAAACACTCTAGGCATCTGTGGTACACATTTAGACATCAATAGTTAGATCTTTATTATTTCTATAAGGAAGGATCTAAAAAAATCTTTGTGAATTTGTAGGATCTTTACTGGTTTTGGTGTATTTTTATCAAATATCACTCTATTCCTTAAATATTTATGTTTATTTTAGCATAACTATGTAAAGGTTGGTAATATTCATGATTTTAGACTAATATTTATGCTTATTTAGACATATATTGACATTCTTTGAATATATATGCTTAATTGTGGTAAATATAACTTTAGATTTGTGAATCCAACTAGTTTGAAGTTAGTAATATATATTTTAATCAAAGATTCATAAATACTTTGCATAGTTGAGTTTATCTAGACTTGAACATGTAAAGATAATTCATAGAAGCATATTTGGACACTTATTTGAGCTAACATAGTTAAAGAGTGTTGTTTTTTATTATTTTTTATATGAATCTTTGAAAAAAATGCTTAATGTGCAAATCTAATCATTATTCTTTGTAAAGATTAATTTGAAACATCATATTTCAAATAGGATTCAAAGTTCTTAAGATAGAATTACAAAAGCAAGACCAAGGTGAGTGAAAATCTTGAAGATTCTAATCTACATCATCAATTTAGGATACTCATGTATTCAAGGTATGGATTAGATAGGTCAATCTTCAATCAACATACTAGGTATAGTGCATGATCTTCCTCAAAATCTTGAAAGATATCGACCCACATTTAGTCCTAATGCTGTCATATCTGAAGAACTTGTTAAAAGTTTTAAATCTAAATTAATATTGTTAAATTTAACTCATGAAGATGTAACATTTAGATTATTTCCTTTTATTTTCAGAGATGATGCATATGAATGGTTTCTTAATCTACTTGAAGACTACATTACTAGTTGGGATGATTTTAACAATGTTTTACTTTATCAATTTGGTAAAATCATTAGTCCATATATCTTGTATCAACTATTCACCATATTTAAAAGAGATGCTAATGAGACCATTAGAGCCTTCAAAACTAGGTTCCAAAACAAGTTCCATATAATAATAACCCCTTATAGACCCACTGAGGCTTTAACCTTAAAAATTTATAAGGATGTTATTTATACCATGACCTTTATGTTCCTAAAAATATCTCTCCTAGTTATAAATACATTATCATAGGCCTACTCTAAAGCTGTGAGATTTAATGACTAAATGTAACCTCAAAGTTAGATGGTTTATTTCATGTCAAATGTCAATTTCAATTAGTCCATCCAGAATGTCATTCCTAATATACCTACTTTAACACTAGTTCAAAACCATTTTCCTTTGAGTCATAACTATCTTTGCTAACACCTAGAGTTCCTAAATATCACTACAAATGGATTTCATCCACAAAATCATAGAACTCTAAAACCCATAGCTAGCAATAATTCTGCAATTTGTGAGCCTAACACATCCAAAAATTAAAATGACTTGATATTATAAATGGTCTAAAAAATGAGCACTACCTTTCTTCAATTTCAAAAATAAGTAAGAAATATAGTGGAATGCTCTAATAGAAACTATGCTTCTCAAAATTTTAATAGGTCTCTAAGCAGGTCTCATGATGATAGCAATAAAAGATCATCTGAAAACATACAAATAATTTTTTTGTGATATTGTTTTGGCTGATCATTGTAATATTTTTTAAACCTCTAAAATTATGCCTAATAAAGACTTTGTTACAAGGACATATAGAATTTCAAGGACATCACAAGGTTTCATGACAAGGGTTTTTGATTTTCTAGTTAAAGATGAAAATGAAGAAGAAGAGTTGTTATAAATGGATATGGTTCAAGTACAATATGATATTTCTTTAGAAGCTATCTTGAAAGGTAGCACACATAGATTTATTGTTGAAATGAAGAATATTATTGAAGAAGATGATCATTGGTAGTAGTCATACCATTATTCATTGAATAAAATCAAAGAGCTTGAGATGAAAAATGATGGGATAGAATAACATATTTAAGATCTATCTAAGGATTACACTAATGGTCTAGTTATTCAAAAAGGTAGTATCATTCAGAAGATCTAAAGACAAAATGAGTTAGAACTTCATTAGATAGAGGAGATGCCTTTCCTCATCAAATATAAAGATGAAATAAGCATAATAGATCATGAATTTTCATATAAATTTATTTAAAATATAGAGGTATGAGACCAACATGTTTTTTATGGCAAGATTATAGATGAACATCATTTAGTTGATCAGGATGAAGAAACCTTTTGGGATGAATTGGAGTATTTTTGTGCAAAGATTGGTAGTCCACTTCCACTTTAGAAAGAACTTAATGAAGACATTAGTTTGAGGATGCAAGCTGATCTACCATTATTAAGTGAAGATGGTACAAGATAATACCTATTTATAGACAAATCAAAACTAACACTCATGTTGTAAAGTAGAAGGATTTGGGAGGAAGATGATTGAATTTTAGACTCATATCTTTGATACATGTACTTGAGAATGGTATGGGATTCTAAGCCACAACATTTAGAATACCTAGGTATCTAAATTCCCCTATATACAGGAAGATGCCATTAGAAAACACTCAAGTTTTAAGGTTTTGTAGTAGACTAAATAATTTTCCATTTTATCCTATAGGTAATTATTTTATAGAGTTAGTATAGGGGACTTAGATTAGTTTATTTCATTTTCTTTGTTTCTTATTTTTTGATTCCTATCCCTTATTCATATATAATTCCTATAAATATTATCTTTCATACTTTATTCCTTGCTTCTAAATAAGTCCTTTTGGATAACCCTTAGCTCAAGCTTCATGTAAGTTGCTCAAGAGCTTCACAGTTTAGAAATTAATGTATGACTTCTCAACATTTTTTGATCAAGGGTTGTTGAAGTGTGAGATTGATGTTTTAGTTTAGAGAAGCTAGTAAATATTGATGGATAAGTTAATTATTTGTTAATATTTTAAACCTTGTTCTTATCTAAGCTTATTTTTAAGAAGGATTACACATGTAGGATGAAAGCTTAAACTATTATAGCATAGTTTTGCTTTCACTTAAAAATCATTAATTACTTAAGACAAAGTTTATAGCTAAGAATGATTGTCTAAAAATCAAACACTTGATGAAATACCTAAACCTGACTAACCTAGTTCCCAACCTTTACTGAAAGGCAAAAAAATACAAAAATAAGGGCTTATCAAAAAATCACAAGCTTTTCAAGTAAAAGTGATTCTAGTAATCTCTATCAGAGTTATAGATGTTCGGTTGGTAGCGGAGTAAGGCCTTGAGTGGAGCTAAAGGCATCTCTATTGAGGCTATAGATACCTGGTTAGCAAGAGAGCAATGCCCAAGCCTTTCTTT
Source organism: Torreya grandis (assembly GCA_037957365.1). NCBI lineage: Eukaryota > Viridiplantae > Streptophyta > Pinopsida > Cupressales > Taxaceae > Torreya > Torreya grandis. The sequence continues at coordinate 321,248 of JARHVA010008125.1, forward strand.
AGCTAAGTCATGGTTCTTTATGAATATATAAATATGCTAAAAGTTAATGTTAATGATTAAAGCCATGAACCTGGAAGTTGTTATTTAAATCCTTTGGTAATCAATAAGTAGAATCAAATCACACACGCATGACTAAGTTATGATCTTTGTACCTAATTTTTCATATGTAATATTTTTTTAAATCATGAACTAATCTTAATGATGGTGCCTAATCAAATAGAATAAGCAGCTTAATTATTATTATGAATTAGAGTCTTTGAACTCTAACGTATTTCTATGTTTCCCCCAGAAGTCATCATTTATTGAGGTCAACATACCCCCATTTCCAAAAATTGGGGACCCATGTGTCAAATTATAAATTGAAATAAAAAAATCACTTGATCTGAGTGTCACTAGCACATTTGTACATTATTTTTTATTTTAAGGTCATCCACATCATGGTCTGGCTGAATTATTGGTTCATTATTCTAATTTGACCTTGTCCAAGTTTTTTAGAATTTATTCTTCATGTTTCAGGTTACAAGTTTGATAAGGCCTTTCTTGAATGATTTGTTTCTGAATTTCATGATTTAATACTAATTTAAACTTTTACTAACCTTTCATTTGTAGAAAGTCAAGTTAAATCCATGTTTAAAGTATCATTTATCAATTTATAAAGACCATGGACATGTTGTAGAGACCCTATGGGGTGCCAAGAGTGCTTGGAGTAAGTATAGAAGTACATAGTATTTGGTTGGTTCCTCATTGTATCCATCTAGATATTCTGATCTAATGACAAAAAATCTAAGTGACCATATTAGTGTAATCATATTTCATGTGTGTGGATGAATAAAAGAAAATTATTAAATGAGTTTGTCGAAAGTTGTGCCAAGAATATATGTTCCAAATTTTAGCTCATTCTCCAAAGTAAATCACAAGTTATGGATGTCTAAAGTTTCCCTCTAAAGATTTTTTGACTTTGTTTTCCAAGTCCAAATAGAGCATAGTGAGCATGTTAGTAAGGCCATATCTCACAAGTTTGGATGTTTTAGGATAAATAGTCAAATGGGTTTTTTTACCTTTATGCTAAGACTATACACACCAAATTTTCATTCATCTTACAATGTGAATAGAAATTTATGGAGATCCAAAGTAGGCCTCTTAGAAAATTTTTGCTATTTTTTTCATAGTTAGCTATTTTCAGGGAGTGCAAACAGAGCCTAGTGATCATTTTGGCAAGATTATATCTCATAATAGCTATAATTTTAGGAGAAATAGTCAAATGACTTTGTTTTGATTTATATCAAGACCACATCCACCTAGTTTTATCTCATCCACAAAAGCATATCAAAATTTATGGAGATCTAAAGTTGCCCTCCAAAGCATTTTTGACTATGTTTTCCAGGCCCAAATAGAACCTAGTGAGTATGTTGGTAGTACCAGATCTCGGACATGTAGATGTTTAAATAGAAATGGTAATTTTTTTTTCACCTTTATGATATTAAAATATGTGCTAAGTTTTATCTCATCTACCAAAGCACATCAAAAGTTCTGAAGATCCAAAGTTGGCCTCCCAGCCAAATTTTGTTGTTTTTTCCATAACTATTTTCATGGAGTGCAAACATAGCTTAGTGAGCATGTTGATAAGGCTATATATTACAAATGATGTAGTTTTATGAGAAATAGTCAAATGAGTTTGTTCATGTTTTCACCAAGACCATATATTCCAAGTTTTAGCTCATCTACCAAAGTGCATAAAAAGTTATGGAGATCCAAAGTTGCCTTCGAAAAACATTTTGATTGTGTTATCCAAGTCTGAATAGAGCCTTGTGAGCATGTTAGAAAGGCCATATCTTGCATGTGTTCATGTTTAAGAAGAAATGGTCAAATAGGTTTGTTCCCCTTTATACCATAACCATATGTGTTAAGTTTCAGCTAATCCTCCAAAGTGCATCAAAAGTTATTGAGATCCAATGTTGGCCTTCAAGCCAAATTTCATTGTTTATTTTCTACCTAGCCATTTTTTAGGGAGTGTAAATAGAGTCTAGTGAGCATGTTGGCAATGTTATATCTCACAAGCACTATATCTTCAATAGAAATGGTTAAATAGGTTTTTTTACCTTTATGCTAAGACTGTATGCATCAAGTTTCATCTCACATGGCAAAACATAGAAAAAGATACAAGCATGAAAAGTTTACCGCCAAAGCATTTTTTGTTGTTTTCCATACTGTTGTCATTTTTTACCCTAACAATGTAGGCATAAAATGATGATCACATGGACATCAAATTTATACCCAAGAAAAAATATTTATGAGCTTAAATTTGATGGTCTATGGGATGTTAAATACATTCGTGCAGACGTCAAATGACATTCATGCAGATGTCAAATTTAAGCCCAAGAAAATATCCATGAGTTTAAATTTAATGGTCTACAGGAAATCAAATACGTTCACATGGACATCAAATGATGTTTGAGAGAATGTGATTTTTAAGCTCTGAGAACTTGTCGATGGCTTTTAAATGGAGGGTCTTAGCAATTTGGTGGCAAGGTTATGCAACCTGCAAGATTTTCATTAATGAAATAGCTAAATAAAAATTAATTTTTAATTGGTTTTTAATATATATTTAATATATGTTTAGACTAATAAACAAAAATAGTTACTCATTATAGATATAACCATGAGTATTCTTCAGCAGCAGTAAGAGAGTTCTTCAATGTAGGACCCACTTGATAGTTAATAATATTATATTTTGTAAAGCATTGTAATTTTTTGAAAGTGGAATATTCTTTTTTAAATGCATATGCAATTTTTTAAACATATTTCCCTATAGGTTAGTCCACTGTGAACAAATAAATGTATTCTAGGACCTGTAGACACCTAAATCTAGCCACCAATAACCTCCAACTAGGCTTTTGACATATTTCAACCTAAAATGCACACTTTGGCCTAAAAACACTAAAACACACTAAATGATGTGAAACTAACGTATTCAAGTGCCGATTTTGGCTAGGGTATCCCTAAATGGGGCAATGTAATTTATGGGCTAGCTAACTTTAATAAAATCATTTTGAGTCAAAATGCTAATTTTATACCTCAGTGCTTTGGATTACTCTTTGCTATCAAATCTCTTACACAAGACATATGCCTTTGTTATTTATTATTGGTAACATCCTAAATGGGATAACATATCCAATGCATCTAACATTGCCTTCCAATTCTAATCCAATCAAATTTTGGACCAATAACAAGACATTCTGATCAATTTGAGTAATTTATGCACAAAGTGCTTAATCATGCTTAAGAGCTAATTAACCCAAATCAAGGCATAATTAAGAATTTCATGGAAACTTGTTGAATAATTTGTTTTAAAAATTAATATTAAATATCTACATCATCAAGTGACCTCATTTCTTGGGAAGACATTCCTATGCCATAAATGCCACAAATATCAAGATTCATGCCCTCCATGCTTCATCAATGTCTTCTATGCCTCTTAATTTCCCCTTCTTCAAATCTCATGATAAGGATAATTATAAACTTAATTTAAAAAATTGAATTAATCCTCAACCACACATCTCAATATCGAGATGGATGGTTCAGGTTGATTATAGACATTCTTAAAAAATATATAAATAGAAAGGTCATGAACATCATTTCTAAGTCTTGATAATGGAAAGATATAATGCACAAATATTTTCAAAAATCCATTTTAATTAGTGTCACCATGCCAAATTGATTCTAATACAAGCCAAGCCATAAGCCAAAGGTGCCAATTAGAAGAGGAGATAGCCAAGCCTCCTTTGATGAAGACTTCATGAGCACAAGTCGAGCAAGCCACTACAACAAGCATTTTGGAGCATCCAAGGAAGGTAAAAGAGGTTTTATTTTGAATTTTAGTTGTATATTTTATTCATGTTTTTTAACTAATATCTCCCTAATGTCTAGGCCTAGAGATGTTATGCTAGTTAGTGTGTTTCTTTCATTTTATTTTCATTTTAGAACTAACACCATACTAACCATCCTCTCTTGAGTCAAATTCCTAGATTCACATAATGGCACACCCGATGGGACTAGATGCATCCCAAATAGGAAGAAGATCATTTTAAAGCTTTAAAATATTTATTTGGACCTTTAAAACTCTTGCAAATTGATTTTCTAGCTTTATTTTGTCATTTTTGTTTACCACAATTTTACATAGTAACTGATGTCAGATAGTAACACTGACATCAGTTGAATAGCTTAACTGATGTCAGTTATCAAAACCAACATTAGTTGTATACTTATCATCAATTACATTGGTATAATAAATATCAGTTATATAACTAACATCGATTAGAAAATATAGCCATCATTGGTTATATAAACTGACATCGGTCACTATGTTTTTCTTAAAACACAGACTCGAGAGCTCTTTTTCTAAAGTTCATTATTTCAAACCCAAAGGGATTGAAGACTAAAGGACATGCTAACATTTTAATGTAGGACCAAGCTTAAAATTTTCTAAAAACATGTTTTTAGATCACCTTTTGCATGCTTAAAAATCAATTAGGAACCTTTATTTGGTGCTTAACCAAAAAACAAAATTTTAGATGTTTATAGTGAATGTTTTCAAAGTTTACAATTAAGACAAATGGCTCAAATGAAAACCACCTCACTTTCCCTTTAGAATTAAAAAAATTAACTCACATTTTCAAAGATTTTTGTATTTACTTAGTTGTTTAGATTAATTTTCATTTGGAAAAAAGAGGGATGTTTCATGTATGGTCTTCCATTTGTCTCCTTTAGGGAACCCTTGGAATCAAAAACATCATTCCTATTACAAGTAGCCTAGTCCAAGGATTAGAAAAAAATTCATCTAAAGCACTCCTCAAAAACTCATCAAAGTTTGGGTGACCTTGAAAATAACCTTAAAGTGTTTCTACTTCCATGTTTTCTTTATTTTTATGTAAACTTGGCTTCTGAGGGGGACTTCATCACCTCTCATGAGTTCTTTATGGAATATTTAACCCAAGTTTTCACCTCCCAGTATTGAATTCATTTGGATCCTATTTGGAGTTACACATGGGATGTAGTATCACTTTGTACATCACACTACACTGAGCGAATAGTAGGATATAGTGGTTACAAAAAGGACTAGACCTTTTTGTAACAAGCCAAATGATATGGACCCAAAATTCATGCATTTTTTTACATTAATTGGCATGAAAGTAATTATGCAATTGATTCCCCTAGATCTTTTGGAAACTTGTTATATATTAGACAAATCTCCACTTACCACAAAAGTATTGTTGGTGTAAGGTGACCCTTAAGGTCCATGTCACAGTATTGTCATTTGAGAGAAGGGGGGATTTAAAAACCCTACTATATAATTCATATTTACTTTTGGATGAATACTTTAAATCCTCTCAAATGACGTATATTTATGGATTCCAATAATACCAAGAAACCTTGCCAATTTAAGATCTAAGAGTGATTAATTAATTGGTCTTGTCCTAGATTAAGGTCTTATTTGAATTAAAAAATGGGTGTAAACAAATAATCCAAACTAAACATATAGTCCTAATTTTCTTCTAAACAAAGAGGCATTATGCTACCCACATGAGATCATCAATTTTCCTTGTTCAAAGCTCATCAAAATATTGAGAGTCATATCATCCACTTTGGCATAGTTATATTGCCCAACTGAGTCTAAACCTTTACCAAAGTTGTTTAAGTCCTTCACTTACAATCTAAATATGAAATTTCACCTTTATAAGTTCATAGGGTTGATGTGTTAAGGGGTTTTCCATTTGCACTAACTCGAGGGAACTTAGGTTTAATTTACAATTTAAGACTCATAATCATTGTCATCACTTGATAGACTTCAGCCATTTTGTGCTAAAACATGTGCACTTTGAGTCTATGAACCAAAAAATTTTGAGTCAAGAAAATTAGTGTTATGCTGTCAAAATTTTGGGAAAATGTCTTTGCCTTAGAGAGTTTTTTAAAAAAGAACATTTTTTCACACCTTTTGGGTAGTATAGCATCATTACGCTGCTCAAAATATTTCAAATATTGTTTCATAGACCCTCTTGCATAGAGTTCAAATTTGTTCCTAAATTTTTAGACCAATCCAAGTGTACTTTTGTGACATTTTGTCTAAAATAGTTATATTTTTCACTTTTCTCTAGTTTATTCATTAAAAGAACCAAGTTTTATACCATTTTTTTGATAAAATAAACAATTTCTAGAGTGCCTTTTGTTTCATACCTTATACCTAGTTGATCAAGTTCATGCTCAAGAATCAAATGCCTAGTGTTTGTTAGAAGTGTTTCAAATCCATTAGATTAAAAATTTCATCAATTTCAAAGTATAGATTTTGATTCCATTCGGCTAAGAGTCCTAGCGCATGCCTTGTTTGAGCCTAGATTTTGACATCATGTTTCGCTAAAAGACCGAGCAACTTTTAAATTCCTAGATTAGACTGATTTGAAATGCTTTGACCTTAGAGTTTGGCATTTTTATTTTTGGTCTATTTACTTACTTATCTTTGTATGATTAGTGAAACATTAGATACTTCATGCTAGCTTGTTTCCTCACAAATATTTGTATAAATCTTTTGATCCTTTTAATGAATCTAGACCAAGTTAGAACATCATCTATTTTAGACATTGTCCTTTTTAGATTTTGTATAATTTTTTGGCATTTTATCACAAAACATTGACTATGGATCCCCACATGTATTCCTATACTTGTAGTAGACCCATATACAATTCAGTGATTAGTAATGTAGTTGCATAGGAAGAAATGGTGCAAGACCCCTATGTGGATAATATTTCTTATGAGATGGATTATTATCCCTCTTATAACACTCAATCAGGGGCATAACGCCAAGATCCATTGAATAACTATCTAGTTAACACACCACCTTATTCAAAATAAGATCAAGAATAAACTACATAATACCTAGCTACAATACCCATAGTGGATGAGCTAGTTCTTCAATGATCATATTATACTAATATGGCTTCCACGTATGATCGAGTCTTATTTCAATGACATTGGTTAGAGAACAAATATTAGATTTTTGTTAGAGACATAAAGGTAGGGACCAAGTTTCCAATAGACTTTCTCCATGAGTGCTCTATAATATAATTTATGAGCAACATGGTTCTTATAGCAATCTTATGGCTCTAGTCCAAATAATGCACCAAGATCTTAATATATCTAATCAAGGAAAAAAATCATGAAATATCACTTTAACCAAATGCAAATATCATATCAAACATGCCTGAATCTAGCATGTGACTTTAATAAAATGAACATGGTGGGTAAGCCTCTCATTGACCTAGTTCCTTCAACAAGAGTGTTGATAGAGTTAACAAGACAAGATAATTTGAATTCCAAGCTATTCATATAAACCACTTTGATAGATAACTTTTTGCATATGCCCATTATTGAAGATGCGTCTTCAACCTCTACATAGAATAGTGAGCCAAATATAGTGGACAATGTGCAAAGAACATCTAGTCCTGATCAAAGTGGTAATAACATGAAAACAACTAGCCAACAACATGTGCCTATAGTTAATCCCATGAGTAGATCATCATACCAAAGAATAGAAATTTATACATCCCAACTTCAACCAACTACTTCCTAAAGTGTATAACCTATAGGATTAGGTAATCAAATAATGGTTAATGTCACACCTCAATGACAAAATGTAATGAACCCTACTCCTCCTCAACAATTAAAAAGTAGTATTCCATAGTAACAGACATAATCTAGTGTATAAATGTAATAGAGAACATATATATTTCCACCTCGATCAGGGGAAACAAATGTTCCACCTAGTTAGGTAATGACAAACATAACTCTTCAGTCATAGACTAATATGCCAATCCAAAACTAAGCAATGACTAGTCAACAATGTGCAAATATTGCTCAGTGATAGATGCCAAATCTGCAACATACTTTCACTTCCTCATAGGGATTCATGTAACAATGAGGTCCCCATGTTTCTCAAGTACCTACTAGACAACCATTGGTTCAAAATGTGCCACAAATTTAGAGACAAGGTCATGGTCCATAAGTTCCCACTCAATATTAAGGTTTGATTAGTCAGCAACATGTTCCTTTTCAACCATAATAGTCATAATAAAATTATATCCCTCCATCCCAATGACAAAATACTCTAAGTCAAACCTTTATCACTAACCCAAACCGAAATATCATGCAACTAATTATGAAATTTCAAGTACATCCTAATCCATGTATGCGTATTCTTGGTCCATTGCCCAAAAAAACCAATATACCCTAATAAATATCTCCATCATACCCTAGTCAAAGTGTCCCACTTATGACCTCCAAACCATCTATCCAAACCAATATTTTCCCTCAAACCAGTCTTCCTTCTAGTTTCTTATCCCAAGAATTGCAATAGATGAAGGATGTAATTACTACCATTCAAGTTGGTAAATAGATTAAAAAGTTAAAATTGGATGACATGTGTTACTACCCATTCAACATGGAGTATTTTCATATACCATTTCTTCCAGGATATAAACCATCAAAATTCAATAAATACAAAGGGAAAGGTAACCCTAAGACTCATTTGACCAAATTCTTTGTCCCATGTCAACTAGTGTCATATAATGACATTTACCTTTTTCTATTATTTCTAAGGAGCTCGGATGGACAAGACTTGGAGTTGTTTTTAAAGTTACCAAAAAAATTTGTAATGAATTTTGATGATCTTTATAATAAATTTATGCATCACTTTTCCTATAACCTCAAGCATGAGATTTCATTAGTAGACTTAACGTAAGCAAAACAAAAAGATGGTGAGAGTTTTTCAAGTTATTTTTAATGATGGAGAGCCCTTGTAAGTTATTTCACCAATAATTTACTAGATAAATAATTAGTCACTGTGTTTACTTAAAATTTGCATAGTGAGATGGATTATCATTTGGAACTACAATGTGCACATACTTTCAAGGAAATCATTGACAAAGGCTTGTTAATTAAGGGAGCACTCATCAATAAAGGAGTTATCAAGCTTAATTAAACTAATAAAAATTAAGGTACCAATCAAGGAAATGACAAACATCCCATTCAAGTGCCAACATCGTAACTGACACATGCCAATAACCAAGAATGACCAAAGAAATTCAACCAAAATACAAATGTTGTGGGAAATGAAGTAACCAAATCCCATCATGTATAAATGGTGTAAACATAATTTACACTACCTTTTTAGATTACTCCTACTCAACAACCTCTCCATCCAATGCCATAAGCACAACAACTAAGACCTATACAACAAATATAATAGTAATTACCATTAGAAACGCCTCCTCCGAGGAGAATCATACCTACACATCGTGTCTTTAGTGACCTAAGAGAACCTATTGAGTCTATATTTTTCAATATTACAACCACTAATCTAATTAATTGGCCTATACCAAATTATTATCTACAAGGCATTCCTTATCCTCATTATTACTGTGAAAATGAATTCTACGACTATCATCAGGTCAATCGGCATAATCTATGAAGATGTGTCTAAATCAAGCACTTAATTGAGAATATGTTGGAGAATAGGGAGATAACATTGGATAATGGTGATTATACTTCTAATCAAACTCTTGGGATTTATCAAAACCCCTTTTCTTAACATAAAAATTAGCAATAGTAAAATAATTAGCACTAACAACAATAATAATGGCCAATGTAGCATCAAAATCATCAATATCAAAATTAAAGGCCAAACTAGTAGAATTAACAAAATAAATAAAATAACCCACAATGGACAAAACCAAGGTCAGAATGGTAACAACCAAAAAACCTACCAAGTATTTTCACATGACTACAATAGGGTTGTAGGTCATATTGTAGGGGGTGGTATTAATACCATCTCCATTAATCTTGGACCAAGTATTAATCAACCTATACCATTACTAAACAACAAAATTCATCCAAATTACATGGATAATCATTTTTTGATATGGGAGTGCATATAGGTGAACCAAAAAACTAAGACTTCCAACTTTTAGACCTTATATTGGCAACTCATTCTTGCCACATGACCACATGTGAGTACATCGATAATCGAGACTTGTCTTGTCTAGTCCCACACCATTCGTAACATTAGTTAGAAATAATGGTCCAATATTTAATCATGATTTCATAATCATAACTTAGAGGTAAAATATTAATATCTTAGGCCCACAACCATCCACCTCTTTGCCTATCATTCAACCAACTATTCAGCCTCAAAATAACCCATTCACTACTGACCAAAATAAGAAATTTTATATTATGGAATAATTGAAGAAGATACTAACACAAATTTATATTTTATATTTTTTGTGAACATCAATAATCCAAAAGAACATCTCTAATGAGTTTTTTATGTAATCCACTATTGCTAGTGAGATATCCCATGATAAATTTCAAGCTTTTGTTACACACCTAGCTCTAGCCCAACAAGTCACATTCAACAAAAGCAATCTGTTTTCCCTTAACCCACTCTATAATAATCCATTATACATATAAGTTTATATAATATGGCATAATGTAAAATGTGTCCTTATAGACAATAGATCCAACCTCAACATAGTGTGTCTAAAGCTCATCAAGCTTCTTGGGTATATAATGATAGATCTCTAGCCAAAAATAATAACCATCAAAGACTATGATAATCAAGAAAGAGAATCATAAGACACCATTAGTTTACTGGTTATCATGAGGCCTTTGACGCATGATACACTTTGCCATGTGTTTGATCTTAAGTTATCATACAATATGCTTTTAGGTGGGCCTTGGTTGCATGAGATTTATGCAGTCCCATCAAAACTACACCAATGTATCAAGTTTTCTCACTTAGGGATGGAAGTGAATATTCTAATAGATTTACACCCATATAAACACTGCAAGTATCTTGAGGCTGAATTTCAAAGCTATAATTATCAGTACGACATGAATCCAAGTTCCAATGAGGATAAAGGAAAGGCTATACTTATTGATCCTTCACTAGATAATTACATAGATCCTAATACCTTGTATTCCTTTTCCCACATGTTACATCCTGAAGCTTCTCATCATTTCACCATTTAAGATAATGGACTGGGAGAGTATGTGACCCATGATATGTTTCATATTTCCAATATTTCTCAGAATATGAAAACCTTTAGGTGACCTAAAATCACTCCACATATGCATTGACAACAAAAGAACAAAGATAATGGATTTGTCACACTTGTACTAGCATCTAGCCTAGAAATTGACCCTCTTGAAGGGAATGAATCATGTTTATATAATGACAACCACAATGATTTTTATAAAAATGCAAAGTATCATATTCCTAATAGGATCATGCAGCATCATAATTATTAAAGAAGAGGCCTGAGACTAAATAAACAAGGAACTATTGAGACAATTTCCATGACTAAGTATGAAAGACCTTATGGACTTAGATTTAAACCACCTGGGGGTGACCCCACATATCTTATTCAAGATCCATCACCAATGACTAGAAATGATGATGCTAACAGTGAAGTAGATTCTGATCATAGCCTCACCTTTGATAACCTAACTGAAACCAACATGTTTGATAATAATGTCATTTGTATCCTTACCCTAGTCATTCATCATAACCCTTTGCCATTATATTGTCCCCAACTAATATATTGGGACCACCAAGAATCTAATCTACCAATTGATGAGTTCCAGAATGATGAGGCATTTTGTGAATTTTTAGGCCTTAGAGACAACATTCTATTGGAAGATCAAAAATCAGGATTCTCAATCACATTGAATCCTACAACCTTTTTTGGAGACTGAGTGAACACCTTTATCCAAAAACAAATAATTAAAACATTGAGGTACCAATGTGAAAACCTCTTTGAGGTGATTTCTAACTAGTGAAAAAGTAAAGTTAAAGGCCATTCTAGTGGTGAAAACTTGTTTCAGGTACCATTAGATGGGGGTGTTCATTTTTATTCAAATTTAGACTAGGAGACCACCAATGATGAAATTACCTATAAATCCAAGTTCAACTTTGAGCAACAAGTATTTGATCAAATTATTCAATACTTTCTAAATATTTTTGTTACATGGATAGATATCCCATTAGGCGACTCAGATTCATCATGCCTAGGAGAAGTTGAATATCAAGTCCTAACGGAAGACCCTAACATAATTCAATAGTTTAAGTCATTGCCTACTATCCTAGAAGATGGTTTGACCCTTCTAGTTGAAGATAAAATAGAGGTAAATTTCAAGACTACATCATAATTGAAATGGATAAAATTAGGCACATCCCTCACTAAGGAGGAACATGACATCTTTACAGCTCTATTAAAATAATTTATAGATATCTTTGCATGGGCCTATTCTAACATCCCAGGTTCAGACCCTGCCTTGGTTCTACACCACTTTGTGGTTAATCCTCATGCCAAACCATTAAAACATAAGATACGTAAGATGCATCTTCACATTACTATATTGCTAAAGAAAGAGTTGAAAAATTTCTTAGAAATAGGATGTATCTAATCCATTGACTACTCAGAATGGATCTCTAATGTGATACCTATTAGTAAAAAGCTTGAAGGGATTAAAATTTGTACTAATTTTTGAGACATCAACAAAGCTTGTCCAAAAGATGATTTTCCCTTGCCTAATATCAACATGATCATTGACTCTATGGTATGTTATGTGATGATTTCACTCATGGATGGTTTTTTATGATACAACCAGATAAAAATAGCACCAGAAGACTAATATAAAATAGCATTCACCACTTCATAGAGAACATTTTGTTATCAAGTAATGGCATTTGTCCTTAAGAATGTTGGAGCTACATATCAAAAGGCTATGACTATCATATTCCATGATATGATGCATGATATTATTGAAGACTATGTCGATGACATATTAGAAAAATCCAAACACAAGGCTAACTATCTAGCAGTATTGCATAAGATATTTGAAAGATTATAGGAGTACAAAGTTAGACTCAATACAAAGAAATGTGTTTTTGGTGTAACTTCAGGTAAATTAATTGGCTTCATCATGTCTCATAGAGGTATTGAAGTCAATCTATATAAAGTCCATGCTATAACTAAGATGCCACCACCAACTAATTTAAATCAACTTTATAGTTTATAGGGTAAGATCCGGTCAATCTGATGCTTCATCTCTCAATTAACAGATAATTTCCATCCATTTACACACCTTTTGAAGAAAGTATTTTCATTTCACTAGGATTATCACTTCCAAATAAATTTTCAACAACTCAAAGACTATCTTATTAATTCACATATTTGATTACCTCCTATACTAAGAAAGCCATTTTTGTTATACCTATCAGCTATCGACCATGATTTGGGAGAACTCTTGGCTCAACATGATGACAATGGAAAAGATCATGATGTATACTACCTAAGCCAGACCTTGGTTATGTATGAACATAACTATGCACTAATTGAAAAAGCTTATCTAGCCATGGTCTTCGTAGCTCAAAAACTACACCATTACATGTTGAATAATAAGACCATGGTAATTTCAAAACTAGATCAACTCAATTACCTACTATATAAAACTAATTTTCAAGGTAGAATGGATAAATGGATCTTGTTTCTTAGTGAGTTTGACATAGAGTATGTCAATTAGAAGGCAATCAAGGGACAAGTTCTTGTAGGACAACTTGCTGAAGCACCTCTAAAAGACACATAGACACTCACATTTAAATTTATTGATGAATCAATCATGACCATAATTGACACACTTCTTGAGGAGCATCCTTGGAAACTATATTTTGATGGTTCATTTAATGCACATGGATCAGGGGTAGGCTTATTATTTATTAAACCATAAGGGGATCTAATCCCCAAATCATTTAGAATCATCTTTCCTTGTACAAAAAAACATGGTTGAGTATGAATCACTTGTTTTAGGAATTCAAAAAGTAGTGAATTAGAATATATCTCATCTCTAATTTTATGGTGATTCTTAATTAATCATCAATCAGGTCATAGATCATTTTTAGACCATAGATGATAAGATGGTTCTATATAAATCCATGGTCAACACTCTTAAGCAAAAAAATACCAACATTAAGTTTGAGCACATACCAAGGGCTAGTAACAGAGCTACAAATTCCATGGCTTCTATTGGTTCTCTAATTTGACAAATAGATAAAGCTAGAGAGTATCAATTTCTCATTGAGAATTTGTCAACACTAGCTCATGAAATTTTAACCATTGCCATGATTTGTGATATTATTGGTCTTAATTATATCCAATACTTAGACATTTATAACTACCTTCATGACCAAGTTATACCACCTAACCTATCTCAAAAACAAACCAAAGCCTTCATTCATCATTAAACTCATTATACTCTACTTGGATCCACCCTTTGCCATCACAATTTTGATGGAACTCTACTTCATTATTTAACTTTGGCAGAGTCTACACTAGCATTAAGAGAAGTTCATGAAGGAGTATGTGGATCTCTTTATTGTAGGGTATTCCTATCCAAAAAATATCTTTCATTATAGTTATTATTATCCCAAAATGGATGTAAATGTCATTACATATGTAAAAAAAGTGTGAAAAATGTCAATGGCATGTTAATCTAAATGATGCCCTAACAAAAACTCTAAAATTGATGTTGACACCATGAACATTTTATATATGGGGACTTGACCTCATTGGAAAGATCAAACCCACTTCATCTAATGGCTATAAACATATTCTTACTACCACTAAATATTTCACTAAGTGGGTTGAATCTATACCCCTCACTTACATTACTGGAAAAGAAATTTCCAAATTCATTTTCAACCATCTCATTTGTCACTATGGTATCCCCTCTGACATCATATCTGATAATAGAGGATCATTTAAGAATAAGGATGTAGACTAGCTATGTCTTAAGTATAACATCACATAACATTTTTGTACATCATATTACCCTCAAAGTAATGGCCAAGCCAAGGCATCCAACAAAACCATTGTCAATATTCTCAAAATGATTATCAATGATACCATTCATGATTATCACTTGCAAATATTCCCTACCCTTTGGGTATACCATACCAATCATCATACCCCTACAAGAGCCACTCCATACTCACTTATTTATGGTAGTAAAGTCATCCTTCCCATTGAGGTCAATTTGAGTTCATTATGCATCTCTTTCAAGGATGTCCTAGATGATCATGACTATCAAGTAGCTTGCCTGCAAGAGCTAGACCTACTTGATGAGAAATGCACAACCATACTCAACAATCTTCAAGCATATCAAAACTGACTCAAAGGCCACTATAATCAATGTGTTAAGTATAAAACATTTTAAATTGGTGATCTTATTCTTGAAGAAATAAAAAGAATACCATGGCTAAGAAGAAGCATAAAGGGAAATTAAAACCAAACTAGATAGGACCTTTCATCATTATTGTAGATTATGGATCAGGAGCATATAGGCTCCCCACACCAGATGATGATGAACTTCTAGAGTCGATGAATATTATTCATCTCAAGTGGTACTATGATTAAATGCTAAGGTGTATTGTCTATAAGGACCATTTAAGTTATGTCATTTTATCACTATTAATCTTTGTACAAATACCATCTTTATCTATCCTCTTCACCATATCCACTTTCTACTTTTGACCTATCAGCCCAATGTGTTCTAAATCCTAGGACATTTGACCTTAGGTTTTTCCATTCATTACACATTTTAAGAATCAAGGTATCTGATTTGTTTCATTAGTTAGTTCAAGTAATTTATATAGAGACTATATTTTGGAATAGTGTGACATAAATTTTTGCAATTGCATCCTTCATTTTTTATTCTTTTCTTACCACTCATCTTGCTAATAATTATAACTACCTTTGGGAAAATTTTTACTATTGATCTATGCCATTATGTTTTGGTTATAACTAAATATTGGAAAACTAGGGGCCACTTTAAGATTTTATGTACCAACTTGCCACTTCCTATGCCATACTTTACCTTTTTACCAACTGTGCCTATTTTATTTGAATTGACTACTACACTAGTCAAATTCCTCTCTTGTAAGGGTGGAAATACAGTGACTTGAGGTCCTACTCTAGGACTATGTAGGTAGTGCTCAATAATTTATGAAGTCATATTAGTCACCCTTTCCACCACACTCTCACCATTTTATGAGCAAACTAAGTTTGAATGATCTCGTTATTTTATGAGTAACCTTAGTTTAAATGCTCTCACCATTTTGTGAGCCTAAACCATTTAGTGTCTCATCATTCTTGATTGATTTGAGATACTTCAAAAAAATTCTAAAAACATTTGAAAAATCATTAGAAAAGAACAAAAACATTGACCACTTCTTTGTCTTAAGGATTCTACGAACCTTAACTAAGTTACAAGAAAATCACTTGTCATCTAGTTTCTCCATCCTTTTAGGCCTTTTCTCTCATGCACTTTCCATTTTACAAGACCATTCCTCTTCTTATATC
Source organism: Torreya grandis (assembly GCA_037957365.1). Classification (NCBI taxonomy): domain Eukaryota; kingdom Viridiplantae; phylum Streptophyta; class Pinopsida; order Cupressales; family Taxaceae; genus Torreya; species Torreya grandis. The sequence continues at coordinate 337,717 of JARHVA010008125.1, forward strand.
ACATACATTATATTTTTTTCCTTAGTTATCACATTATTCTCATTCCCTGGGAGAACTACATTTGGCCTAAATTTTTTTAATTGGATATTGCATCCATGGAACTATGTAGGTAGCATCCACTTGCCTAGTGCATATGGAGACAACTCAGCCACCCCCTTTCTTTTCTTTTATTTTGTTCATTTTTTAAGTTTTCACCCATTTTCTAGGGGCAATGTTCATAAGATTTCTATTATGTTGTTTGTTTGTTTCTTTCTTATTATTTTATTTTTTTGTCTACCTTTTTCTCGCTTTCAACATTATTTCCTTGACTTAGTTTATGTGTATTCATTGGGTGATTCCTTACCCACACTTATACTCATATCCATCCATATTCATATGTTTACATTATCATCATGGTTTCTATCATTGGTGAATTATTTTATATTGAGTATTGGATTACGAGAGTTAGTCACTATACATATTTTGACCATGTCCTTATGATGTTATACCATGATGCCTATCGACATGTGCTATAATAAAACTCAGCTTCAAGAAGTCTATTAGATAATGGTGGCATCTCTTTGGCACTGACATCTTGATTCTATCCTAATCATATCCCAAATAGAGTAATTAAATATGAAGGAATTTTAATCTTTATTAGTTCAAATGAGCATCTCCCTACTAGTAGGTTGTTACAATTCATCATTATCCTCTATGTTAAGTTATCATCATCCTCAACCAATTTTATCATGCTTGACATAATCAGGGTCTAATGTTTATAACCACCTTTAGGAAAATTATTGCATAACATGCCACCTATATTTCTCAATATTATAATTTCCTTTGGGAAAATCATTATGTTGTCACCACTTTACTTTGTCTACCTATATAAGGGCACATTTTTATCTTTTTTGGCTGTCCTAACTAGGGAAACTCTATCTTCTCAATGATTATAACCACCTTTGGGAAAATCATTGTGTTATCATACCACATTGCCACTATCAGGGTATAATTTTTATAACCACCTTTGGGAAAATGATTATGCACCATCCCACCTGAAATTTCAATGATTTTGACTAATTTTTTAGTATCATTGTGTTTTTACCCCATCATTTTTCCTTTCTTTGGTCCCCTCATTTTACTTCTTTCTTTTTGAGGGACCATTTTTTGACCTGCTTGTGCCAATCATTCCCTCGAGGGAGCATCATACAATTGGTTTATCATCACTATAATTGTAGGCATACAAGACCTTTTAATTATATGATAATATGTTACTGTGCTTATATCTTGCAATGCCTTCCTAAATAGGTAAAAACTATAGACACCTAAATCTGGCCACCAATAACCTCTAACCAAGCTTTTGACAAATTTCTACCCAAAATGTACAATGTGGCCTAGAAACACTAAAACATGCTAAATGATGTGAAACCAACATATTCAAGTGCCAATTTTGGCTAGAGTATCCCTAAATGGGGTAATGTAATTTATGGGCCAGCTAACTTTGATCAGATCATTTTGAGTCAAAATGCCAATTTTGCACCTAGGTGCTCTAGATTGCTCTTTCCTATGAAATATCTTTCACAAGACACGTGCCTTTATTATTTTATATTAGTAAAATGATAAATGGGATAATGGATCTAATTCATTTGAAATTGCCTTTTAATTCCAATCTAATCTAATTTTGGACCAATAAAATGACATTCTGATCAATTTAAGTAATTTGTGCACAAAGTGCTTAATCATGCTTAAGAGCTAATTAGCCCAAATCAAGGAATAATTAAGAATTCCATGGAAACTTGTTGAATAATTTGTTTTAGAAATGAATATTGAATATCTAGATCATCAAGTGACCTCATTTCCTAGGAAGACATCCCTAAGCCATAAATGCCACAAATATCAAGATTCATGCCCTCTATGCCTCGTCAATGCCTTCCATGATCCCCTCCATGCCTCTTATTTTCCCCTTCTTCCAATATCATGATGAGGATAATTATAAACTTCATTCCATAAATTTAATTAATCCTCAACCACACATCTCAATCTTAAGATGGATGGTTCAAGTTGATGATAAACATTCTTAAAAAATTATAGATAGAGAGGCCATGAACATCATTTAAAAGTCTTGATAATGCAAAGTTATAATGCACAAATATCTTCTAGAAACCATTAAAATTAGTGTTACCATGCCAAATTTATTCCAATCCAAGCCAAGTCATAAGACAAAGGTGCCAAGGAGAAGAGGAGATAGCCAAGCCTCCTTTGATGAAGACTTCATGAGCACAAGCCGAGCAAGCCACTAAAACAAGCATTTTGGAGCATCCAAGGAAGGTAAAAGAGGGTTTATTTTGAATTTTAGTTGTATGTTTTATTAATTTTTGTTAACTAAGCTCTCCCTAGTGTCTAGGAATATAGATGTTATACTATTTAATGTGTTTCTTTCCTTTTTTTTCATTTTGGAACTAACGCAATACTAACCATCCTCTCTTGAATCACATTTCTAGATTCACAAGACCTTGTAAAAAGGACAATTGTCCTTATCTCTTGTACATTTGTATCTTATGACTAACTGATATATTACATTGTATCATATAAAAATATCATTATAATTCATCAAAAAAGAGGGTTGGAGTTCGTAGAACCAAAATTACTTTGTAAATTAAGAGAAGTTAATATAAGAAAAAATTTTGCAAATATTATCCAATATTTGCTTTTAGAAAGTGATATATGTTTTCTCTCCTAGTTGTCTTGTTTCACTTTTAGAGTTGAATTGTTCCTATGGATTTTGGATGTGTATCTTAAATGCAAATCTACTAATTTTTGACACTAATAGATTAGTTGAAAGTTCTTAGGATTATTTAATTAGTTTCACTTTTTTTTCATTTGGGCTAATATTGTTTACTTATAAGATTGAATCTTTAAAGTGAATATAGTTCCTATTTACATCATTTCATACCTTCCTTTAAATATTAATTGATGTATGTTATGATTTGGGCTTAACTTATTTCATTTCATACATTGGTTAATGTTATGGCCTTAACCATTGATGTTTTTAGGGATATGTGTGGTTGACTTGTGGCTGACTTGTGGCTTACATACCTCTTTTATTTACTTGTTACATTTATCTATGTTCTTAGATAGGTCAAACTATGTAATAACCTTGGCTAAGTAGAATATATATAGGAGGTAGTGGTTATTCTTTAAGCATCATGTAAAGTATTCTAATATTCATGCATTGTTATGTAGGTTGCTCACTTGAAGTGGTTTTGCTATATTATCTATTATTCTATTTTGCTATCAATTATCACTATGTAATCTCTAATTCTGTCAAATATAAAATCACTCTATGCAAATATGTAAGTAATTTCATTACAAGTGGTATCAAATATTAAATTTGGATAGGTTTTTTGTGATATTTTTTTTGGATCTAGTGAGGTGTGGCTTCTAGGAATAGTGAAAATGAAAAACCATAAATTTTAATATGAGAAGAATTCATTTTTTCATCAATGCAGTATTATTTGAAATGCTTTTTTGAAAAAAAATATTTAAAACAAAAAAAAGTCTAATTTTTTACCCCTTGCACACTTGCATTTGTTAGATTTATCTCAACGAGGTGATCACAATGGTGTATTCTATCGATACACTTTTTTGGTACCAAAAATTTTACTCTAGTATGTAAAGGTGATCATTGGATTCATCTTGACAAGGTGATTTCAATAGTACCATTTCTTGGTACACTTTTTTTTAGAGAAAAACCCCTCCTAGGGTTTGTTTATGGTAGGTTCTTCAAATTGGTGAAGAAAAGGGGCACTATAAACTCCTAAGACTCCTTGTACTGATAACATGGAATTTGGAACTTCAAATTTAGTGATTTCTCAGCTTTAACAAGAAATAGAAAACTTGGTGAGGCATGATGACTTTGTTGTAGTTGAAGATGATGTTTTAAGGATGCATGGAGAGATTAATGGAGTTCATAGTGAATTAAAACATGTCACTCTATAATTGACTACCCTCACATCTCAGTTTTAGCCTAATAATCCTCTACTTTAGCATTTAAATCCTTCTTTTAACAACTCCCATATTGGTAAGAAAATTGATGTTGCCAAAAGTGGACATGATTAATTTTTTTGGTAATTATCCTCTCACTAAGATTAACTAAATTGAGAGTTTATTTGAGTTGCATCAAACCCTTAGTTCTTAGAGGGTGATGGTGGCATCCTTGTATATGGAACCTAAGTAATTTATTTGGTACCACTAGTTATGTGCTCAAAAGAAAAAGAATGGTGCTCAAATTACATGGACTTTTTTTATTGAGGAGTTGATAGCTCATTATCAAAATAATGTCTCTAAAAACTATTTCAATCAATTATCCAAGCTAAGACAAATAAGACATGTGAAGGATTATATTCATCAATTTCAAAATCTCTCTTTATGGGTGGAAAATATCACTGATAAAAATTTGATAGATCTATTTTTGGGTGGCCTCAAAGATAACATCCAATATGAGGTTTGAATTTTTATCCCAACATTTGTATCAGAATTTATCCTTAAGGCACGTGTGATAGAATAAAAAGAGATGGTCAAAAAAAAACTTTCACTACTGGTGATGATCACAACTTTCCAGCACCATCATTTCCATAGCCAACCAGATTAACACAATGATAAATTAAGGAGAAGGGAGCCAAAGGGTTGTGTTATGGTTGTGATATAAATGGAGCAAAGACCATTATTATGTTAAAAGGAAGCTATTCTACATTGAAGGTGCCAATGATGATGAAGATGATGTAGAAGTACATGATGCAGATGTAGAAGTTCTTGAGGAGGAATTTGAAGACACTCAATCTACTATTTCATGCCATGCCTTGTTAGGTATTAGTACTCCCCAAAATCTTAAGGTGATGGGTTTCTTTAATAAATATAAGGTCACTATCTTGATTGATTCTAGGAGCACACACAACATCATCCATAGTAAGTCAGCTACTCATTTAAACTATTCCATTTATCCATCTCTAGAATTTTAGGTTATGATTACAGATGGTGGTACTGTTAGCTATTCAATAAAATTTCATAGTATTAAGTTGGCCATGGGAGACTATTTATTAGATTCTCCTATGTTTGCTATTTTGATGGGTGGAGATGGTATTGTTTTGGGAGTCTTGTGGCTCACCACTTTGGGCACTATTGACATGAATTTTCAAGAATTATTCATGTATTTTCATTCTAAAGATAAGACATTTGAGATAAGAGTATTAAAGGCTAAATCTCCCCAACTTGTTAGCTCCCATCAAATGACTAAGATTCTTTGTAAGGGTGCTAAGTTACTTTTAGCTCACTTGTTTTCTATGGAAGTACAACTAATTCAACCATCTCCACCCCTTGATCTACATCAAATAATTGATTCTCATTCTTTTGTTTTTAGAGACATGCCAAAAGGACATCCACCTAGCATCATGCATGATCATGATATCACACTTATTATTGGTATTACACCACCCAACATTAGGCCATATAGGTATCCCTATGCCCAAAAAAGTAAAATTTAAAATATGGTACAAGAGATGTTGGATGAAGGAATCATTCACCATAGCCAAAGTGAATACTTGTCACCAATTGTCATGGTGAGAAAGAAATATGACACTTGGAGGATATGCCCTGACTACAAATAACTCAACAAGTATACTATCAAAGATAAGTTTCAAATTCTTGTCATTGATGATTTGGTAGATGAATTTAATGGTTCTCTTCATTTTACCAAGTTAGATATTCGTTCTAGGTATCATCAAATCAAGATCCGTGATGAAGACATACCCAAAACTGCTTTTAGGACTCATGAGGGCCATTATGAGTTTTTGTTTATGCCTTTTGGACTAACAAATGCATCATCTAATTTTTAGAGTTTGATGAATACTATTTTTAAGCCATTTTGGAGGAAATTTGTTTTGGTATTCTTTGATGATATCCTCAGTCATAGTAAAAATTGGGTAGATTATTTGGAAAATGTGAAATAGGTACTCTCCATTTTGGAGCAAAATTAATTGTATGCAAAACCTTCCAAATGTACTTTTAGGGCTGGTGAGGTTGAATATTTGGGTCATTTAGTGTCTTACGAAGGAGTCAAAGTGGATCCTAAAAAAATCCAAGTAATAGTGGACTAGCCAATTTTTAAGACACTCAAGTAACTTCAAGGATTTTTAGGACTTACTGGTTATTACCATAGATTTGTCAAAAATTAAGGTAGTATTATAGCCTCACTTACCTATTTGTTAAATAAAGACTCCTTTCAATGGACTGATGTAGCTACTCAGGCATTTGAATAATTGAAATTGACTATGTGCACTACTCTAGTACTTCCCACTCCTGATTTTTCTATGACTTTTGTGGTTGAATGTCATGCATCTGGGTATGGTATGGTTGTTGTACTCATGCAAGAAGGTAGACAATTGGTATTTAAAAGTCATAAAATCAAGGGTAAAAATTAGCACAAGCCCATCTATGAGAAGGAAATGATGGCCATTTTGCATGTAGTCAAACAATGGAGACCTTATTTGATGGGTCATCACTTTCAGGTAAAAATTGATCATGATAGTCTTAAATATTTTTTAAAACAAAGGTTGTCATCTGAAGAACAATATAAATAGGTAACAAAGATGTTAGGATATGATTTTGAAATAGTCTAAAAAATAGACAAGGATAATGTGGTGGCAGATGTACTATCTATAAAAGATGAATCATTTAAAGGATTATTATATGTGATAACCATTTTGTAGGAAGATTGGTTAAAATAAGTACGATCAGAATGGGAACATGATAGTACTAATCATGATTTGATTCAAAATAGTCAGTAACATTTAGATGGATTTGAAAAATTCACATGAAAAGGCAATGCATTATGGTACAAAAATAGATTGTACCTATGTAAGAATTCTCTTCTTAAACAAAAAATCCTTCAAGAACTTCATGCAACTTCAATTGGGGGTCATTCAAGATTTTTTAAAATCTATCACAGGATCAAGCAAGATTTTTTTTGGAAGGTCTCAAAGGGGATGTCCAAAAATATGTGGCTAAATGTATGATCTATCAACAAAACAAAGGTGAAACCATCAAAATTCTAGGTCTTTTACAACCTTTATCTATCCTTAGCCAACATTGGGAAGAGGTCTCTATGAATTTCATTATAGGGTTACCAAGATTTGATGGTCGAAATGTTATAATGGTTGTTGTAGATCATCTCACGAAGTATGCTCATTTTTATTCATTATCCTATCCATTTATTGCTAGTACAATTTCTTCTACTTTTCTCAATATAGTTCAAAAACTGCATGGGACCCCTAAGATCATTGTCAGTGATAGAGATCCCATTTTTACTTGTAATTTTTGGACTAAGTTATTTACATGTTTAGGCACTCAATTGGCTCATAGTTCATCCTATCATCCTCAATATAATGGGCAAACTGAGGTAGTCAACAAATGTCTAGAAGGATATCTCCATTGTTTTGTTTCTCATAAATAGGATAAATGGGTTCATTGGCTACCACTTGATAAATGGTGGTATAATACTTTTGTTCATAGTTATTCCAAAATGTCTCTTTTTGTGGAACTATATTGATACCACCCTCCATATATCACTTCAACCTTGAAGGTCCATCCTAAGGTTCATGTAGTTGAAGAACATATTCACAATAAATAAGAGGTCCTTGTAAGATTGCGTGAAAATTTAGCTATGGTCCAAAATCACATGAAGCAATAAGCAGATCAACATAGAAGTGATAAGAATTTTGAAATTGGTGATTAGGTATGTATTCACTTATAACCATACAAATATATGGCATTGAAGCAACAAAATAAGGATAAAATGTTGTCCCCTATGTATTATGGACCTTATTAGATCTTGTTAAAATTTGTCAGTGTAGCCTACAAGTTAGATATTCCTTCATCCACTCACATACATCCATTATTTAATGTATCATTACTAAAGAAAGTCCTTGGACATAGAGTAACCATTCAAATAGAATGACTAGAATTGGATGAAGAAGGTAAAGATATTCTTGATCTTGAGGTTATCTTTCAATGGCACACCAAGCAACTGTGTTCTATATTAATTATAGAATACCTAATCAAATAGAAGAATATGCCATATGAAGATGCCACTTAGAAGGATGAAGCATTTTTATAACAATATCTAGAATTTCTATAATGTTGAGGACAATGTTGTTTTGAAGGGGAAGGGCTTGTTATGCCCTTAACCATTGATGTGTATAGGGATATGTGTGGTTGACTTTTGGCTTACATACCTCTTTTATTTATAATTGTTACATTTCTCTATATTCTTAGATAGGCCAGTCTATGGAATAAAATTGGCTAAGTAGACTATATATAGGAGGTAGTGGTTAGTCTTTAAGCATCATGTGAAGTATTTTGCTATTAGCATATTATTATGGAGGTTGTCCCCTTGAAGTGGCTTTGTAATATTATCTATTATTCTATTCTAATATCAATTATTACTGTGTAATATCTCATTCTATGAAATATAAAATTATTCTATGCAAATATCTAAGTAATCTTATTACATTTGAACACATGTTCAGATAATATCTGGAAATTGTCACGATGTATAAAATGATACTAGTAACATCTTTCTTTCTACCCTAACTTGGATCACCTTATTTTATTTTGTCATTATAAATATCCATCCTAAATTAATTCTTAATTTAGTTCTTGATAATCATTCACTGTTATTAGCATATGTACTATATACTATGCATAGATATATTGTATGGCCATGTTGGATCCAAACCACCAACTTATATAGATATTATGAAATAGTCACTTGTTCTACCTCTATTCTACCAACAGGTAATAAGATTACCGTAACTCACAACACATGCACTAAATTCTTTGAATTCTAAAATGAGAAGTGTTTCTAAACACTTTGGGTACCTATGGTACATATTAAGGCATCAAGAGCATGATCTCAAAATATCTCGAATATGCCTTTACATTAATTAACTTACCAGTTGGTACCACATTATTTTCCAACTAGATTGCCAACTCACCATTTATAAGTCTCGAAGCATAAACCATATTTCCTTTGAAAACACTAAATTTTATGCCCTTCAAAAATATATACCTCAAGACATAGACTTAGGTTAATCCAATTAACCTTCAAAACAAATCTTTATCTCCTCAAAATCCCCATTCTTTGATACATAAACTTAGGCTAAAAATATTCAAAAATATCAAAGCCTGATAGATTCATTAGTATTATCTCAAAACTTTAGGATAAATGACCCTAGGTTAGAACCTTATTAAGTTTTCTAATATTATAACCTTTATAATTTTTTGAGAACCTTAGGAAATAATTTTTCATAGTATTAACCAACTTATTCATGTCTACATTTTATATATTCAACTAATCATTGTATGAAATAAATTTATACATTTAGAGTTCATAGTTTGAAATTTCAACTAAAATTTATGATAAATCAAATGAGATATTTGATTTGATAAACCATAATCATACATTACTTCCTCAAACTATAGTAATTATGACTAATCTTCAAAATATTTAATATGAGATGAGAGGAAAACCATTAAAAATAGCTAATATACCATTCTATCTGATACAAACCAAGCTGCATATTATCATGAAAATATGAATTTAATTACCACAAATTACTCATGTTATTCATAAATACATATCTTAAACCAAAAATTATTATGATTATCCACACTCAACTGAGATCAATATAGATATATAAAAATATCATAGAAATCATTTAATGCTTCCCATTTTGAAACCACACAAAGTGATCCTATTTCAAACTAAAAATGTTGTATTATAATCTAAAAAACTAACTAAAAAGTGACTGATCATAAACATTCATAGTGATAAATATATATGCACATTTTATTCATTAATTCATTATTCTTTTTGAAACCACTTAAAATATAAACATGAATTCATAAACCCATTATCTTCTATTTATAATTGAAAATATGTATGCAAATATACTACTAATTGACTAGGTCCCTGACACAATTTTAAACTTTATGACTGAATCATTTATATTACTTAAAAGTATCAATTTTTATAATTTTTTTTTTTTTTTTGGGTTGGGGGGGGGGGGGGGGTGAATATAGGCATAACACTAGTGACATTTCTATTCAATTTTATGTAATGAAATTAAGTAGCAAACAAATTGCCTATTGATAAAAAATAAATTCTTGAGAGTGTGATCTAGGAAAGTCATTTCTCAATTATCTATGCATGAACCCTTATAATAATGAATTTAAATAAGGGATGAAATTTTTGACTAGAGTGGCATGAAGAAAGGGAATAATATAATAGGGAAGTTTGGATTGGATGCACAATCTAATACAAATGCCTTAAGTATGAAATCTAAAAATTAAGTAATACTTCAATAACTTGATACAACTTAGCATATATTATCCATGTATAGATAAAAATGAAATCATAAAGAGTAATATCTTAAAATAATTTATACTTATAATAAAATTGCAACATCCTCACATTCTTCCTTCATAATGTGTAACTTTTTCATTTGTAATACTCATTGATATTTTCAAAAGTAAATGTAGACACAACAAAAATGCAAATAACAAGCTAAAATATAAACAACAAACAAAATATCAAAGAAAAGAAGCACAAAAACTAAAAATAAAATAGAATAATAAAGAAACAAATAAAACTGAAAGTAAGTAATCTTGAAACAATTTCAAATGATGACCCTTAACTGAGTAACATAACCAATTTCTTTCAAGATCTTTAAATTAAAATGCATTATTTCGAAGTATAGTAGCAATTCTATAATAACCAATCCATAATAAATCAAACTTATAATTTTTTCTAGGATATTCATGTACTTTGTCTCAATATAAAACTAAATCACCAATTTTAAAAAAATTATTAGAAACCTTTTTATCAAAAAAACATTTTTAATGCTTTTTATACCTTTATAATTGTTTCAATGTTGTTACTTTATATTCATCAAGAGATACTAAATCATGTGATCTTTGTTCAATTATATTAGTATCTTCATTAACATATTGTAAAGTAGTTGTAGCTAAAAAACTCTAAAGTTCTATTTGTAAGATGGCCTCAAATTCATATGCCAACATAAAAGGTGAATAATTAGTTGATACCTTAACAATAGTTATATTAGTCCATAAATCTTCAAAAAAATTAAGATTCTAATTTATTTTATTTTCACAAACTAACTTCTTCATGATTATAATCAAATTTTTATTCGTTGACTCAGCTTGATCATTACTTTGAGGGTAATATTTAGATTAATGGCTAGATATAATTGAATATTTTTCCAAAAATTTTATAATTTTTTTTAAAATAAATTGAGGTCCATTATCTAAAATAATGTAATAAGTAACTCCAAATCTAGATAAAATTTATTTTTTTAAAAATGAGATCACTTCCCTTGTTACATAACTTTTAAGTGCTTTAGCCTCATACCACTTAGTGAAGTAATCCATATCTGTTAATATGTACCTATGACCAGTGGATGAATCTAGGTGTATATTTCAAATAAAGTGAATGCACCATTTCATAAATGGTTTATGAGGAATAACATGGTTTAAAGACATTGTAGACAACTTATCTCTACCAATAAATAACTGACATGGCATACAAGAATCAACTAACTTATAAGCATATTGAAATAGAGTAGGCCAATAATATTTTACTCTAAAAATAATATAAGTAGTGGTTTTTTTAGCATAATATCCATCATAATTTTCTTCATGAAAACCTCTAAAAACTTTTTCAGTTCGATCATGCATAGGACATCTCAATAAAACTCAATCTTTCTTTTGATAAAATAAAATAAAATTCAATCAACAAAAATTTAAAGCTTTTAACCATAAAGATCATCTTTGTGTTTTATCAGAATTATTAGGACATGCTTGATTTTGAAGATAAAATACTAAGTCATGAGATCAATCATCTTTAGCCAACATATAATCCCGTTCATTCATCTGAAGACCAAACTTAATTTTTTTTTAAAAATAGCAATATTCATTGTATTAAAATAAGGCTTTGCATTTAAGTTATCATCAATTAATATAAATTAAATATTAATATTTTAAGAATAATTTTATCTAAAGGTTTTACCAAATCACTACCTTTAATCATTTTAGAAGTTTTGGCTTTAAGATCAAACTCTTGAATACGTAAAATCCAATTAGCAAGCCTTCCTTGAATGGTTATTTATTTTAAATGATAAGATAAAAAAATCATGTTAGATCACACAAAAAAATTATTTTCCATTAATAAATAATAAAATTTAATCAAAGAGGAAACCAATGACAAAAAAAAAATTCAATAAGAGGGTACCTAGTTTCAACATCTTTTAAAACTTGCCTCATGTAATTGGTTGGTTTTTTTTCATTATTTTAAAATTCTTGAGTGATTATAGTTTCGGAGTATTTTTTCATAACATTAACATAAATAATGAATATTTTTTTTAAATCTAGTTTAACAAGTATTAGAGCACTTATAATGACATTTTTAACATTATAAAATGTTAAATCATCACCTTCATCCCAAGCATTAAATTTATCTTTCTTAAATAATAATTGCAAAATATTAGACTTATTAGCAAAATATGATATGAATTTTCTAACAAATCTTATTTTACCAAAGAAAGACCTTAAACTAGATTGATATTTCGAAGGAGTTATTTCTTTAATAGCTTTAATATGTTCAGGATTCAAAGAAATACCATAATTTCTACATCTTGTGAAAAATTTATGAAGATGATCTAAATGTTTTTTATTCTTTTTGAATGAATGGTGAGATCATATAGGTAAACCTAAATAACAATGCCAATCAATTCATAGAAATTAACATGCATGTCTTTTTAAAAATAACTCCTACATTCATCAATCTAAAAGGCATTTTGTTATCAGCAAAAGTCTTTCTATGAGTATTAAAAGTAGACTTATGTCTATCTTAAAGATTTTTAAAAATATGATTATAACTAAAAAATAAGTCTAATAAAAACATCATTTCTAATCCTTCTACTTATAAAATATGATATATATACTTGATAGAGGAAAATTATCTTTAATACTAGCTTTATTCAAATCTATAAAATCAACACAATCTAATATCATCATTTTTATTCTTAACCGGCACTAAATTAGCTACCCATTTAGAGTATTTTATAGGGAAAATGATACAAGCATCAATCATTTTGTCTAGCTCTTTATTAATGGTGTCTTATAATAAGGGATTAATTCTTTGTATCTTCTACCTTATAGGGTTAATTCTAGGTCTAGTAGGTATGTCACATTTAATAATTTTAGTATCATAACCTTTAATATCTTTATATGACCAAGAAAAAACATTACTGGATTCTTTAAATAACTTAATAAATTTAGCCTTATCTCTTGTAGTAACCTATATTTCTAGATAAATATATTTTAGATCCTATTCAGTACCTAAGCTGATAGGAATTATCTCACCTATGATTCTCTTAGAAGGCTCTTCCATTCTATAAATTTTGGGTTCATCATTAGGTGTAAACATAGATTATAAACATACCAAACTAGTAGGTAATTTGTTAGTAATTAATCACTAATAATCTCCAAATTTATTACATAATCATCATGATCAAAGTAATTACCCTTAATGAAATAATCTATGTGTTCATCATAACTAAAAATAGGCCAACTATAATTCAAAACAAGAATTTTAAGATAAAAAATTTCAGCATAAGAGAAGTCTGTGGTAGGTTCACTCTCACTCAGAATTGGATTAGATGAAAAAACAAAATTTTATCTACTCTAATATTATATTCTTTAAGAGCATGTTTGAGATCAAAAGCCTCAAAATTCTCAAGTAAAAGACCAAACCTTTTGTGTATAGTGATGTAGATGAGTTTGATTAGTTTTATGAATTTTTTGAACTTGTCTAACAACTAACTCCAAATCTCCAAAGACTTATAAATGTTTAATGTTAAGTTCAATAGCCTTTTCTAATCCAAAACATAATGCTTCAAATTTTGTTTTATTATTAGTGTTTTCAAAAGATAATTTGAAAGCATGAAGAAATATGTTATCAATAGAAATAATTAGACAAATTATAACACTATTACCTTGTTGAGAACAAGCTCCATCAAATTAAAGTGACCACAAAATATTCTTTTCAAATAATTCTTCATGTTAATTTTTTGTTTCATCTAAATTTAGTAATTCATAAGTTCCAATTCATATCTCAACATAGTAAATAATAGAAGAAGTGGATGACTCTATAGGTGTATTATACCAATATTCTCTTTTTATGAAAATAATCTCATTACTAACGGGAACCCATCTTATATCTTTTCAAACAAAAGCATAAATTAATTTTTACCAATCTCTTCCTAGAAACATAGAATAATTACTAAGAATATCTAAAGCTTGGACACTATTCATGCATATAATTCTTTCATCTTAAACAATTTTAATTATTATGTCATGAAACTTACCATAACTTTTAGTTTGTCTAGAATCAAATCCAATAAGTTTTCTATTGTCAATTTTATAATATATACTTAATTGATCTACAATAAATTTTGGCATTATATTTTTTGAAGCACCTATATCTAAGATACAATTATGGATTATCTTATTATCAATTTTAACTATAACATAAAAAAGAGATATATAATTAGTAGGAGGATCATAAATTTTAGCATAAATAATTGATTGTTCATTGCTGCCCTCTTCTTGTAAGCCTACATCAATTTTAGGATTCTTAACAGCTTTATTGATTTATCAAGTTGCCCTAGAAAGCTAGATACATGTAGTAATGAAAATACATATTTCATTGTACACAAATAATCAATTATATTATAATTTTTAGTATCATTTTGTCTAATTTTTTTAGGCTTATAATGTTGATATTAACTATTATTATAATCGATTGATAAGGAATATTTTGAGCAACATTATCAATCAAACTACTTGAAGTATTATTATGAATTGTTTTTCCTTTATCATTAAAATAAGAATTATTATTTGATATTTTATTACTTGGATAATAACTATAATCTTTACTTATATTATTTACAACATAAGATTTTTTTATTTTTTGATGAATTATCAAGAGCACACATGTTTATATTATCTACTAGATCTTCAAAAATAAGATTTCCCTTGAAAATGTTTTTTAAACTTATGAACAATAACACATGAATATATATCATGATCCAAATCACACATACTAAATCAATAATCAATTTGAAACTTTTTATTTTAGTTATTATTTCTATTAGATGAAGAAGATTTATTATTTAGCTATCTAAATTTAGCCCTATAGAAGATCTATCTTTAAACCCAATGTATTTAAGTTTATTTTCATATTCAATATAGAATGTTATAGTTTTATCATATTCTATAATATCTCTATCTTCTAAACCTATTTTATATTTTAAGGGTAAAGCACCACAAAAAAAATTCTAGATAACTTCTTAGAATATCTAATGTCATGAGAAATATTTTGATGTAGTTTAGTGAATTTAGTGATAAAATGATAAATGATCTCAATTGAATCACTATAAAAATTCACAAGATCATTGACTAGGTCAAATTCTTCTTTAGCTTTCCCAAACGACTACTCTAAATAATCTCTAGTGTCTTTCCAAGTGATGATAACCTTGACAGGCAAACTATTAAATGCTTGATAAGATTTTCATTCATATGTTTCATAAAAAACTCTTAAACAAATATTTTTATTTATTATCCCAAGAGTAACACAAACTAATCTGAAAGATTCTAAATAATCTATCCAAGATTTTTTAAGAGCTCCAAAAAACATTGGTATATTTAACCCTTTAAGAGAAGGTATCTTACCAGGATGGTTTCCAATATTAATTAGATTTACAAAAATCTATAGAGTTACAACTATCTATTATTCTACTTCAACTTATTATTCATCTTCACCTTTATTTAGATTATCTCGATCTCTATTGTTTTATAATCTATGAATCAAATCCTGTAACCTCTTTTTTGGTTAGTCTCCCATTGAAAACATCAACAATATCTTCTACTTGAATTGATTGATTATCTTGAGCCTAAATTAACTAATTTAATTGTAGATTTATATCAATAGATTCAAAGGACATAACAAAATCATCAAAAATAAAGGAATAAAAAATAAAATGAGTTTTAGGCCTAGGATTTGTAGCTAAAACTTTAGATCTATCTGCCTGAATTCATCTATTTATATTTAAAATTTCATGTTGAGTTTCACAAGTAAGATTATAATACTAATATTTCTCAAATTATACTATTTATTCTTCTTCATTTATGACTTTAATAACATGTTAAATATTAAGAGGATGATTATACCATGCATAATGGATTAGACTAAAATGAATATCAACTTGATCATCAATAATATCAATTCTAGGTTGGATAATAGGAGGTGATGTCCTTCAAGTACCATGAGCAAGAAGAAAAAACACAACTTAAAACAAATCATATTTATAAAGATGTATCCATATTGGAGTCATTAAATTTCTTGATGATGAAAATTATACCATCAACTAATCAACCTTTTTATCTATCGTGAAGCTTAAGTTGAAATCATATTAGTCTAATAGTAAAAGATCTAAAAGTTTAATTACGATCCTAAAAATGTGAGGGGGTTTTTAAATGTTTTTGGAAATAATGAATAGGCTATCAAACATAACATATTATATTATAATTTTACAAATCCACTTAATCAAATAATGAATCAATTTAGATATGAATGTGTGATCTATCCTATCTAACTAAAAAGGCCTATTTATTAGATAATCTCTTGAAGGAAAGAAATATGATTCATTTAAATAATATATTCCAAGAAATATTTCATCTCTGATATAAAAATCTTCCAAATAACTTCAAAATAATAAACCAAAAATATAAAGTAAACATATTTGAGATAAATCAAGATAACATAATTTCAATTGAGCAAGTAATCTATGAAACTTAACACATAAGATACACCATAAACAACAACCAAAAAAATAATAAACAAACATAAACCAAACAAAATAATAATAACAAACCACCAAGGAAACAAGATAAACAACTAAGTAAACCAAACGACAATAAGACTAAAGACAAAAATTAATCTAGACTAAGCAAAGTCTAAAAACTAAAAGAATCGAAGACTAAATAAGGAAAGAAAAATATTAAAGACTAAAGTAATTAAATAAAATATTTTAATCTAAAATAAATCTAATAAACTATCTAAAATTTAACCAACCTAATAATTTAACTAAGCCTAAATCTAATTAATGCTGAATAAATAAATTAATCTAAAATAAAATAAAAGGGAACAAAAAATTAAATCAAACTAAAATAAATTAAAAGATAAAATATATTAAAACAAAGAAACATAAAGTAAAATTCATTAATTAAATATTAATCTAAATTATATTAAATTAAGCTAAAGTCAAATCTGAATAAAATACTACATAGATAAAATATGTGAGTCTTTAAAGAGAGAGTCATCTTAGCATAATAGATAGATTTTATTTGAGAAACCAACATATTTCTTTACAAATATCTTGAGAGACAACTTTTATAGTAAAATAGATCAATGAAATATCACAAAAAGTGAATTTTTTATCATTATTCAGGGTGAATACTTGGATTCTACAAATAAAATTGTAAATAACAATCATAAAAAGATGTTAAATTTGACAAGTTTCAGATAATCTATTATAAATGATAATATAAAAACTAGATATACCTACATTACCTAAGTAATTACTCAACTGTCAAAGATAGTACCATTGAGTCTATCTATAAAAGTTATGTTATCTCAAATAAGTTACATATAAGAGAGAGAGATAAATGATTGACTTCATAAATGTATAAGTATTCAATACCTATGTTGTTTCTTCTCTTCAAATGAGTCTTTGATCTATTTTTATGCTTCAAACTTAGTTGAAAAAGAAGTTATAACTAACCTTAATTATTAGTTTACTTTAACTAATTGACTTTTTAAAATTCAATTAACATAAATAGTTATTAGTTAATGTTTAATTAAGACTTAAAAGTCTTAATGGATCAAGTTTTTGAATATAGACCTAGTACTATCTAATGGGTGGGGACCCCTATCAATTAATAATAAAATATATCAATAAATAACTAGATAAATATTCTAACTTCACATTGAGAGGAAAACACCTATTTTTCTCAAATTTTATTGGGCACAATGGATGAAGGCGAGCAGGGGGGCACGACAAGGCAGGGTGCGACAGGGCAAAAATGAGAGAGCAGCTACATGGAAGCGCTTGGACTACAGCAGGCATCCCAGGGAGCGTGCATTAGTGGGAAGGCTCCAATTTTGAAAGGTTTATGTTCTTTTTCTACTCTTGAGCAACTAAGTATGCACATCCCCAAAGTCAATGGTTGTCTAGAAAGATGCAAGGAGAGGCCTAAGTTGGTTATACCAATGGAAATGATTACTGAGGACATTGAATACTATTCCAATCACTCCCTATACTACAAGTTTCTAGGGCTTAGGATGTCACTATTATTCTTGGAAGCATGGGATCAGAGGACATGGGAACCAAAAGGAGAAATGGATATTACATTACTGGCTAATAGCTATTTCATGGTCACTTTTACTTGTATAAAAGATTGTCAATGAATTTTTGCTAGAGGTCCTTACTTACATAATCAAGTGGGACTATTTATCAAGCCTTAGCATGCTAGTTTCATAACTTCAGAGGAACTACCAAACCATGTCCCAGTGTGGGTGTGTCTGCCCTACTTTCTGGTGGAATGCTACTAAGAAGACACTCTCCAATTGCTTGCATCCTTGCTGAGAAGACCAATCAGTTCCTCAATGTCACTCTTGGGGAAAAAGGTAATGAATTATGCCCACATTTGTGTTGAAATTGATCTTAGTAAGCCATTACCAGATGTTGTTGAAATGAGTGTGGGCCCTTTTTCATGGGTACAACAACTAGATTATGAAACCCTCCCTTTCTACTGTCATCTATGTCATGCTTACGGGAATTTGTAGTGATGGTGTCCCACCTCAAAATCCACTACACCTCAGCCAGCTCAATCTACTCACACTCCTTCTGGTACTAACAAGGAAAGGGGTTTGATTCTAAGTGAGGTGCCTGAAACTGATGGTTTTATGCCAATTAAAGGCTGATATAGAAATAAAGGCCAAAAATGGTCCTTGAAGGAAAGATAATTAGATGACTCACTCAATAGATTTGAAATATTGGATGACCTTAATCAGTAGGAGGTGAATCTCAGGTTGATTATTTTGAACCAAGGGATTGAGGGACCAACTCAGGAGACCAATGCTTTAGGGGCTTTAATTGAAACATAGGATGTTGGAGATTGTCATATGGATATGGACCAGTAGCTAATAATTTCAAAAGGAATGACTTCCTTAGTTTCTCCCCTTAAAGAAGATGGAAATATGCTCCTTACCAAGAAAAGTGGGGACTCAAGGGCAGCAAGAAGCAGTAAATCTTCTCCTCATCTTAGACTTCTGTAAAAAGACCTTAAGAAAGGAGGGAGGGAGAAATCTGGCAAGCCTGGTAGAAAAAAGGACCTAGAAAGGATCAAGCTAATGGGAGAGACTTTGGTGGAGTCAGGGTCAGTAAAAACTCTGGATGCACACTTTTTGAACCCTTTGAAATGATTATAATATTGGAATGTAAGGAGTTTAAACAATAGCCCTAGACAAAATTATGTTCATAACCTGATTAAAAGTAATAGGCCAGATGTCCTTTTCTTGTAGGAGACTAAGCTTTCAATTGAAGACATGTCCAAACTAGCACCCAAGTTGTGGTGGCAAGGAAAATGTCAATGCATTGGAATTATCAGATACTCAGGAGAACTAGCTTGTCTATGGAACCCATGAGAGATTGGCCTCATAGGCTGGCTAACTTCTAAGTACTCCATGACTATGATTGCTTCTAGCTTTGAGATGGGAGAAGTATTATCTTCTCCAATATCTATGCTCCCAATGATTGGTGGGGTAAAAACTCCTTATGGGGCCACATAAGTTTTGTTTGTAGCCTAGCCCCCTTCCACCCTTGGATTATGGTAGGTGATTTTAATGATATTCTTGATTTGATTGAAAAGAGTGGTGGCACATCAAGCTTAGACCCATCTGCTTTGCTAATGTGCAACTACATTGAAATTTTGAATTTAGTTGACGTCAAGCCCAATAATGGAGAGTTTGCATGGAACAACTGTAGGAGTGGGAAAAATTGCATAGCTAAGAGACTTGACCATTTTCTAGTCTCAACTTTTTGGGTTGGAGGTATGTGGTCTACGAGGTCTAAAATTTTGGACTAGAGAGGATCGAACCATTGGCCCATCAAGCTTAATAATGTCTCACAGTATCACTCATGCTCTCTTTCCTTCATATTTCAAGTCATGTGGCTATGGGATCAATCTCTACATGAGTGTGTTTCCAATTGGTGGTGTTGGCGTAGGCCTGCCCATGGTACAATGATGTACATTTTTGTCAAAACACTACAATATGTGAAGTACAAGCTCAAGCAGTGGAATCACCAAATTTTTGGGAACATTTTCCATGCTAAGGTTGCTACACAAACCAAGCTTGATGGTATCACAAGAATAATAAGTGAAGAAGGACTGACTGAAGACTTACTGCAAGAAGAAACACAAACTATGAAAGACCTGGAGGAATGCGAGCTACAGGAGGAAATTTTTTTGAAGCAAAACGCTCGGGTCAAATGGATCTAGGAGGGGGATAGAAATACATCATTTTTCTTCAATTTATCTAAAGTTAAGAGACATGGAAATTCTATTTCAGCCCTGGTCAATGATAGAGGTGAGCGACTTAATTACTTTCTGGTAATTTCAAAGGAGGTAGTGCAGTACTTCTCTACTCTCTTCAAGGAAGATGCTAACAGGGAATCACTAGAAGAAGTTCAAGTTATCTTATACATTTCATCATTGGTGACATGTGAAATGAATTAAAATTTAATGAAACCAATCACACTTGAAGAGATTGAGGAAACCATTATTCAGATGAAAAAAGGGAAAGCGGTTGGACCTGACAGCTTCCCAACTGAATTCTACCAAGAATTCTGGGATATCATCAAACTTGACCTTTTAGTTGTTGTCCAAGAATCTCAATAGAATAAGCAAATTCTTAAGGCTACAAATGCGACCTATATTTCTCTCGTACCCAAATGTGAAGGTGCTGATAGGCTAAGTCAATTTTGCCCTATATCCCTTTGCAATGTTGTTTACAAAATTGTATCTAAAATCATTGTAGATAGGTTTAAAAGAGGGTTGAGTGCTGTGATCTCAGAAGAGAAAAGTGGTTTTGTGGAAGGTAAGCAAATCTTGGATGGTATTTTTATTGTTGTTGAGTCCATTCACTCCATGGCTAGCTCAAAAGATAAGGTGATGTTCATTAAACTGGACATGGCCAAAGCCTTTGATAGGGTCAGATGGTCATTCCTACAGAACGTTCTTAATTCTTTTAGATTTGTAGAAGAATGGACTCAACGGGTCATGAGATACATTTCCTCGGCTTCCTTCTCAGTGCTTATCAATGGAGAACACACGGAGCTTTTGGTGCTATAAGAGGACTACGACAAGGTGATCCTCTATCTCCGTACCTTTTTCTTCTCCTTGTTAAAGGTTTGGGGCAGTTGATTAGTAGGAATAGAGAGGAAGGACATATCAAAGGATGGTGATGGGGATGGGAATTTCCATCACAATCACACCTATAATTTGTTGATGACACTACCCTTATGGGCATGGTCACAGTGACTGAAGCTGCTAATTTACGCAGGGTGTTAGATGTTTATCTAATGGCCTCAAGATAAAAGGTCAATGAAGATAAGTCATCCATCTTCTTCTTCAATACTCTGGGCCCTATTTAGTAGTAGATAGTGAGTACTCTATATTTTTAAATTAGGATTCCCCCTTTGATTTACTTGGGTATACCTATCTCAGCTGGTCGTACATCCAAAGAATCTTGGCAAACTATTTTGGAGAAATTTAAGGTGAAAGTGAATCATTGGACACATAGGTGATTATCCTTTGTTGGCTGGGTTCAACTTATCTAATCTTTGGTGCAGGCTTTACCTATTTACAGGTGTATGCTCTAGGTTTCCCCGATGGGAATCATTAAGGAGTTTGATTCGATTACCAAAAATTTCTTATGGGCTGGTAGTCTAAACTCCACTAAATGGAGCCTTATTAGATGGGAGATTATCTATAGCCCCAAACAATATGGCAGACTTAGTCTAAGGTAGATGGACTTAAATGGTATTGATTTGGTGGCCAAACTTTATTGGCAATGGTGCACTGAACAAGACAAAGCTTGGTCTAGAATTCTCTCATAGAAGTACTAATCTATAACCATTCAGAGGGACATTCCTTGCTATCTACTTATTGGGAAAGGTTCGGCAATATGGGGTACTCTCAAAAAAGGGGCTACTCTCATCAAGGATAGCTTATTTTGGATTTGTAAATAGGGATCCAAGGCTCTCTTTTGGTTTGACTCTTGGGATGGTTATCCTCCCATCATTTCACAGTTTCCAAATTTATTGAACCTTTGTCAGAGATTCCTTAATGCTAGCTGGTCTCAGGTGAGTGACTTCAAAGTTTACATTACATAAGGATAGGTGGAGGTAGCTCACTGGAATGCTCCTAAAACTTGGCCTATTAATGGGACATACAAAGAGAATGAGGAGCTATTGAGATCCTTTCCAAGCATTGTTATAGTCCTCTTTAGGAGGATGATCTATCTTGGTCTCCTAATCCCAAGGGAGCTTACACAATTTCATCTAGATATCAGGCTTTACTTCTTTAGAGATTGGGCAGGGAGAAGTGCATTAGTGGAGAAAGGTCTGGAATAAATTCACATGGCCTACATGCAACTGTTTTTCTTGGATGCTAGCTTGGAATGGGTGATGACCTAGGATAATCTCTAGAAGAGAGGTTTTCAAGTCCCTTTAGTATGTGTTATGTGTGGAGTGGCTAAGGAGGATTCAACACACCTTTTTTTACGATGCCCCTTTGCCTTGCAACTTTGCCATTATTGGTGGGATGTTTGGCAGTGTCCATCCTTTCATGCTCAATCTATGGTCAATTTTTGGAATGGAATGGGAGAACCCCCTCAAGGATGCCCTTCTTGCAGGACATATGGCTTGGTGGCCCCATTTTTCTATTATGGCAGATCTGGCTTGAGAGAAATAGGCAAATTTTCTAGGGGGTGAGGGTCATGGTGTAATAAGTATGGTAGAAAGTGGTGGGGATGATCCAAGAAACTGTCCAAGCAAAGAGCATGATCTACCTTCCTTTGACCAAATAGGATGCTCAGGTGGTGGCATGACTTGGATTATAACAGTTAACTAGTAAGTCAACATGTGTTAGGAGGAGCAAGCAGGTCAAGGAGTAGATTCTCAAGACTGGTCAGTGGCAACGCCCCCTAGTGGGACTCTCAAGATCAATACAAATGGTTCCTCCAGAGGTAATCTGGGACCCACGAGTACTGGAGGGATAGGAAGGGATTCTGAAGGTATGGTGATTTTTCTTTTTGTGATTCTTGAGGGGCTATAAACCATTAACATGATGGAAGGCCAAGCCATTCTTTATGCCCTTAAGAAGGCCCAGGCATTAGGTTGGCATAGGATTATCTAAAAATTAGACTCTCAAGTCTTGATTAACCTTCTCATTAAGAGGAAAGTGGTGGATATCAATTGGAAACTATCTCTGATTGTGCAATAGATTTTATCGATTTGCTCGCTTATGGATAACATTACTTTTTCTCACATTCTACGTGAATGGAACAGGGCAGTAGATTTTTTGGATAAATGGATGTCAGACCATTTGGATGGTGGAAACATTGAGGATTTGGGGTCTCTCTCCCTGATGTTTAGCTCTGATTTGGAAAGAATTTTGGAGGCTGATAGGGAGGTTCATAATATTGTCTAGTTGGGCATGTGCCTAGTTTTTCAGCTTTTGTTGCTTTCTTCTAGAGGTTTTGCCCCCCCGTTCTTCTTGTAATGCTTTTCTTTACTTATTAATATTATTTTTATCCCTTTTAAAAAAAAAAAAAAAAACCAGATAAATCAAAGTTAATGAAATTCCTATTTATATCAACCATAATGCATATTTCCTAAAATTAACTTAAGTATACATACATACATACATACATAGAAAATTAAAGTTTTATATACATTTCAAAATATCACCACCAAAATATCAAAATTGAAAGTTAAAGTATCAAAACTAAATGTATATATTTCTATCAACTAAAGTTCAACTAAAGATAAAAGTTCATCCTGCTGACATCCAATAATCATCAAAATCAGAAAGAAATTCAATCATTGGCTTCCTTTTCTCATTGACAGACTCATTATATTCCATCTTAACTATTATAAGGTGAACCAAATTAATTCCTGAATCAATTTAGGGATCATCTATCTCTAGCTTAATCCATTTGAGAACTTTGACCTCAAATAGAGTGTTTATATCATTCTAACTATCTAACACTTATTTGAAGTGATTGGATGGATTTTAATCACAGATTTACTACTACTTAAAGGATGTTCCTTTAGAATTAATTTATTTCACCCTAAAATAGGATCCTTTTGATAATATGAAGTCTCATTAGAAACTAAAGGCAAGGCAAGGTTAACATAATTTTTAGCATAGGTAACTTCAACATCAAACTCAGTGGCTTCATTAACAAGGTGAATTTGACTAACAGGTTAAACTCCTTGTAGAGTAGGTGACTATATTGGTAAATGATCTGAATTAATTTATAAATTATGAGAGGAAGTGATGTGAGAAGGAGTCCTAACATCAAATCTATATCTATTAAATCCTTGATTATCTTTATGATTGGCTGGATTGAAAGGCAAACTTTTTAAAATATTCTAAAACTCATAATCATTAGCATCAAAGTTGATAGACATCATATCACCTCTATTAAATATAGGGTTAAATATCTTATCCCTAAAACCACCCCTTATAAAATTTCTATTTGGGTTCTACTGATTTACATTATCCAAATTCTAACTATAGCCTATGTTATCATTTCTCCTACTTGATTAGGGTTGATACAATCTCAAAATCCTAAACATTTAAAACATATTCAAAGAAAATTGACTATGATGGCTAAAAATCAACATGGATTCATTCAAAAATGAAAACAAACTAAATATCAAACACATAGTCACATATCAATAGAATCTCTAAATTGATTTATACAAAGTATATCCAACAACATTGTAATAATCCATTAATTTCATTAGAAAAGGAAATATTCCATTGTTCTAAATGTATCTCTTAAAAACCAACTAAATATTTAAATAAAATTATAATATCATAATTTTTTCTAAATATATTTTGATATATCTTCATGAAATTTCTATCTTCATTATATCAAACAATTTGAGAATGTAAACTAAAACCTTTAAAAAATATATTCTACCAAAACTCATTATCACTATATCACCTCTTGAACACTATCTTAAAATAAAAATAATTTTTACATGTATTATTTTAATGAAATATTCATATAAAACGTTCAAAAAATAAGACATTTGACATAGCTACACCCTTTCAGAATCACTGTCTTAAGCTAAAAATAATTTACCACAACTCATCCATTAACCAAATATTTCAACATTTGACCTCAATAAAAATGACTAAAACTTCTAACTAATTATTTCCATACAAGTTTTCCATGACAGACCAGAAACCAACAAGTCTATATAATATCTTTGTGTCAAAACTCATATTCAAATCAAACCCTAACACAGTTCTTCAACATGATTCTAGAATGATGTTTTTCAAAACATATCACTAAATTTTACTTCAAAATAGAAACCCATTTGTTTAAAATATACCTTATAATCAAATCTTCAACATGAGAAATAACAAGTTATAGTTTTAAATAAAAATATTTATATCCCTTTACTATTCATTTATTCCAAACTTAGAACACTTATCACAGTTCCTCAAATCACTATTATTCCAACATTTAACTTTAAAACAAACCCTGTGACTTCAAAATTGAGGTGAAAATATGACAATAATTTGATTATTTTATCTAGATCTCTCTTTTAAAACTAAGATTCACAAATGAAACTGGCACATGAAACCTATGGTTTCAAAACAATAAGAACAAGCATACTTATATGCTCAATAAATTTCTTGCATAACCCTCTAGATCATGGCCAACCATAAACATTAAAAAAAAAATTAAATATTTATGAAAAACTTATAGATAGAATTATTTTTAATATAAAATCCTTGAACAAATGAAACTAAAGAAAGTTATGGCTAAAAATTAAATTTCATGTTAAAATATACTTTGTAACCACTTCCTCACGAACACAAAACCTTTAAAATATTCATGTAATAACCATGCAGAGTTTAATTTCAAAACTTCAAATCCTTAATGAACCTATTGAAACTATAGACAACATGCATGGTTTTATTTTACTTACAGAGAGTCAAAACTAATTACACATTTAAACGTCTCATATATTTTCAAATAACAATTTCAAACCCAAAATCAAACACAAATGCAGAGAAAATTTTCTATTATTCCAAAGTTTAACACATTATATCTCGACATCATAGTATGCAAGACTTCTTTCAAAATTGACACTAATATTTGTGAAACATAAACCTTTAAAATCTTTTCAAATATCAACAAAATAATCATGCAAATTCTATTTATAAAACTAAATTATCAATGAATCCTTTTCCATTATATTTATTATAAAATACACCATTGAATATATTTTTTGATTTATTAATGATAGAACCTTGACAATATGCATATTTTAAAAATAAAAGCCTCAAACTTTTCAAGAAAACCATGTCTAGAATAACTTATTGTTATCTCATCTTCCACCAAGAATAGATCAAAATGAAAACCATTTACTCCAATATCTCATGCACGAAGTGACAACTAGAAAAATGAAATATTTTTTAGCTTTCCAACATACATGCACAAACATATGTAGAATATAAACCATTTCTTATCATGCAACTAAAAACTATTTGAAATATCAATGGAATATTTCTAAAAACTTATTTATTTTATTCATGTCATACCTAGAAATGCTTCCTTACTACCCCTCTATCCAAAATATCTATATA
This sequence comes from Torreya grandis, assembly GCA_037957365.1. Lineage (NCBI taxonomy): Eukaryota > Viridiplantae > Streptophyta > Pinopsida > Cupressales > Taxaceae > Torreya > Torreya grandis. The sequence goes on from JARHVA010008125.1 coordinate 364,852, forward strand.
CAAGTCACAAATCCAAATTGATAAAGTGAGGCTTTTACAAACAAGCTTCATGAGATGACCAAAATAAAGAAAAATAATATATTTTTAAATTCCATCCTCTACTATAACTACCTTGTTTATGTGTCTGCCTCTCATTGGCTCATCAAAATCGATGCCAATACTTATCAATTCTTCTAACTGGATTAGCAAGTTATCAAACTTAACAATCACTAAATCACCTATTAAATGCCTTACCAACATTTGATGATCGAGGCATATAATCCTCACATTAATGTATTGAACCACCAAAAATCTTACCATGATCTCAAAATCTTTCAAATATGCCTTTACATTAGTTCACTTACCAACTAGTGCTATGTCCACCAACTAGATTACCAACTCACCATTTACAAGTCTCAAAGGGCATCCTATGAAAAATTAGCAGACAAAAATGTAGTGGTAAATAACATAGTGGTAAAAATGTATCATGATAAAAATGTAGTATGCCAAAACATCATGAAGACAAAACATAGTGAGGAAAAAACGTAGTGGTATTGTTAATGTCATAAAGATGACACAACTTTCAACTAAATGTCCAAACTCACAAAATCATACTTTCTTATGTTATTTTGCTTGTAAATTTGGTGCATTACTTTTCCACCATGATATATTAACTACTATCACCAAAATAAACTAAACAATAAATAAACAATGTGATAATCACTAAAATGTCCTAATTATGTTATTCATGACATTATCAATATTTCTATGTTTTTACTCACTATATTTTATCCTCGTGACATTCTTTTCATACTATATTTTTTTCATACTATGTTTTTATTGCTATGTTTTTTATCACTATATTTATGTCTGCTATGTTATCACATAGAGTTGTCTCAAAGCATAGACCATATTGTATTTGAAAACACTAAACTTTATGCCCTTAAAAACTATATACATCTAGACATTGTGATGTCCCTTACTTAGGGGCTCTTTTCTTCCTACAAATGCTCTGATACCACTGTAATATCCCCTCCAAACAGGAAATATAGCAACACAAAAAACTCTGAACAAAGATATAATTTCTGTTGAATAAATTTAGAATGATAACAATAATATAGTTTTTCAATATTAAATCACAGATCTTATCACTTGTCCTTCTAAACTATTACAATTTCAGTCCTCTATTATGCATATAAATATGAAATACAGTCTTGAAAACCCTGGATTTGCAAATCTGGAAGTGCAAATTGAATTCTGGAAGGGTCTCGGCCTGCTGTGTCGAACACACATTCGCCGGCGTCGGTTGATATTCTGCCGACGTCGATCACTGTAGGTCCTTATCTACCGACGTCGGTCTCCAGTCGGCCGATGTCGGTATCTGGAAGCTCTCTGTCAGCCGATGTCGGTGTCTGTGTGGATTTGTACGGACCTGTACGGACTTCGTACGGCCGCCAATTAAGCACAACTTCCCTGTTTTCAACCCCGGATCTGAAAATATATGCTCCTAGCACAGAAGATCTCTACCTGTATAATTTATTGAATCAAAACATAAAGAAATAAATACCTAGAATATCTGTAATAACTTCTGTGTGAAGTTATCTCTCAACCCTGTAAATTCTGTGATAACTTCTGGATGAAGCTATCTCTCAATTTGGCAATAGATCAGCTGATATTTCATAGCCTCTTAATTGCACACATTGAAGAGGGAACATTCTTCAATGCAAATGGTATCCTGGAACCCTAGGCTCAGTCTTCACAGAAGAAATTCTTCAAAATCAATAATCAATAATCAATGGCTAATTCACAATGGCCTCCATGAGAAACCCTTATACCCTCAAAAGATATGCTTGCCCTAATTAGGGTTTTCTTAAATTAGAATTAGGGTTTCTAATTTAAAATTAGACCAAATAATTAATATTTGATTAAATAAATCAAATATTAATATCTCCCTCAATACATGTCCAATCGAGCCCAAACGAAAGCCAACTAGAAAATTCCTGCTAAAGGAAGCCACTCCAATCTCCATCAATACCCTCTAACCATCCTATCAGCCTACGAGGGTTGCATAATAGGCTAACCATGAACTTAGAACATGTCAACTAAAAAGGGGAAATGACAATCCACCCCTCCTGGAATTGCTTGCCCTCAAGCAATCGCTAAATGACAAATCAATCAATCCACCCGGATCCCAAATGTAGTCATGATCTGCCCTACTGTCAATCAATGCAAACTCCATGCCATGTCCATCCCTAGTACTAATATAAGCACCCCAACATCCAATCCATAAATGAAAATCAGCAAGCAACTCAAGCAAACTCCGTACCTGAATACTATCTAAATCTGGATTGTGAAGGCTAGAAAGAGTCATATCAACCTGTGAACCGACTGTAACAGCAAGCTAAGTCCCTACCACATGTGATAACTCCTGAACTACACTCACCTCAAGACCAAGCTCGTCCTCATATCTCTCTTGTGTTGGTGCCAATGTGCACTCGTCATCGCACTCTATCATGTCAGGTGGCGTAGGCATCTCCATCCGATGAAAAAACATATATCTGAAGCTGTTGCCCCATATTGCCTTAAGAACATGTGTCTTCCCATCAACATTAAAGCAAACCTCCATGTCCTTGAGACAAAGAGTAACTTCCTCAAAGGAATGAAGCCACTTCATACCCAAGACTAAGTCTATATCACCCATGTCTACCACATAATAATCAGCCTTAAAATCATAGTTGTTCAAGCGTAATGGGAGGTCTCTAATCAGACGCTCACACCTAAGAGTGTGACCATCGGCTACCTTAACTCTGATGCCCTCAAAATCTTTTGTAGGGAGTCCACGCTTCACCACAAATCTAGCATCTATGAAATTATGTGTGGCTCCTGTATCAAGAAGGGTGATAACCTTCTGCCCTGCCAAAACTCCACGGAGTCTGAATGACTCATCCGACTGGATACTGGATAGGCATGCCTCCTATATGTGAAGCTCTAATTTTTCCTCTACCTTAGGCCCTAAAGCCTCTACCTCTACCACCTTATAACTAGTCCGATGTTCAGAATCCTCTGAATCAGAATCCTCATAATATACCCACATCACATGATTTGCCTTGCCCTTAGGCCTCAGAGGGCAATCGTGATGGATATCATATGGACCTTTGTAGTAGAAGCAAAGCTTCTTCCTACATAGATCATTAAGTGACTCACGATCCAAAGGTGGTGCTGCTAGATTGGCCTTTGAGTCATTCTTTACACCTGATTTATCTATATTAAAATCAGGTCTCTCTGTATCTGTGTTGGAGCACTTATGGTCCCTAGATGAAGAAGTACCCTTGAAGTTAAATTTATGGGATGGGGCTGCCATCTCCATGCTATGCACCTTCTTCATAGCTACCTGTAATGAAGGAGGATCAAAGGCTTTGATCCAACCTCTCAATGGCTCTGTCAATCCCTCCATGAAGAGAACTACCAATCTACGCTCAGAAATATTGGGCACCATGACTGCCAATCTCTGAAACTCCCCAATGAAGGACTCTAAGTTACCCATTTGTCTCAACTATGCTAGATCTCGAAAGTAAACCTCAGGATCCTTCCTGTCAAACCGCTCAACCAATCTATCCACAATGTCTTGGTACTCTGTCACCTGGTTATGCTGAAGTGTTACCATACCATGGTACCACCAATCATGTGCTACTCCATCCAAGTGCAAAGTGGCATATTTGATGGCCTCTATCTCTAACATTGGTCTCAATGCCAAAAAGGTGTCAATCTTATGAACCCAAGCTTGCCCTGTCATCTTGCCACTGCCGTCAAAGGTAGTCAAAGAAAGCTTACCAGTAGCCTTCTTCAGCTCACTTAATTGGACTCTAGGTCTCCTGTCCTGTCTAGCCAATCTATAGTGCTCTCTCCTTAGATTGACAAAATGATCAAAGGTTGTTCTCTATTGAATATGAGGGGGTAATAAGTCCCACTCATCATTTGCAGCCATGTAAACATCTACAAATGGGGAATTCCCTGCCTCCTCCTCTGCTGGTGCCTCTGGTTCTTCTTGAACAAATGTAGGGTGTGTAGGCCTATCCGCTATTTAGGAGTGAGTATGTTGTGGTCTCTGAATAACCGTAGCACTCCTGTCATCTCTTTGTTCCCCGTTCTATCCATCAGGTGAATTCATACCCCTTATCATAGTCATGAGTGCCTGTAGTGTCTGATTCATCTGCTGTTGACTTGTCATCATAGCATGGTAAAATTCTCTGGTGTCCTAATCAGCATCATAATTGTGGCCCCTTGGTGGGCTAACCTCACGTCTGTCACTCATGATAATCCGCTGCTGATCTAATAACTAGGTACCTCCAAGCAAGGCTCTACTGCGTGTGTTATACCTGTGCGGTCCCAACTCTTGTGGCTGCATAAGATCTGTCAAACCCTCAGGATGGCAGGATTTAGCTCTGATACCACTGTGATGTCCCTTACTTAGGGGCTCTTTTCTTCCTACAAATGCTCTGATACCACTGTAATATCCCCTCCAAACAGGAAATATAGCAACACAAAAAACTCTGAACAAAGATATAATTTCTGTTGAATAAATTCAGAATGATAACAATAATATAGTTTTTCAATAGTAAATCATAGATCTTATCACTTGTCCTTCTAAACTATTACAATTGCAGTCCTCTATTATGCATATAAATATGAAATACAGTCTTGAAAACCCTGGCTTTGTAAATTTGGAAGTGTAAATTGAATTCTGGAAGGGTCTCGGCCTGCTGTGTCGAACACACAGTCGCCGGCATCGGTCGATATTCTGCCGACGTCGGTCACTGCAGGTCCTTATCTGCCGACGTCAGTCTCCAGTCGGCCGATGTCGGTATTTGGAAGCTCTCTGTCAGCCGATGTCAGTGTATGTGTGGATCTGTACGGACCTGTATGGACTTCGTACAGCTGCCAATTAAGCATAACTTCTCTATTTTCAACCCTGGATCTGAAAATATATGCTCCTAGCACAGAAGATCTCTACCTGTATAATTTATTGAATCAAAACATAAAGAAATAGATACTTGGAATATCTGTAATAACTTATGTGTGAAGTTATCTCTCAACCCTGTAAATTCTATGATAACTTCTAGATGAAGCTATCTCTCAATTTGGCAATAGATCAGCTGATATTTCACAGCCTCTTAATTACACACACTGAAGAGGGAACGTTCTTAAATGCAAATGGGATCCTGGAACCCTAGGCTCAGTCTTCACAGAAGAAATTCTTCAAAATCAATAATCAATAATCAATGGCTAATTCACAATGGCCTCCATGAGAAACCCTTATACCCTCAAAAGATATGCTTGCCCTAATTAGGGTTTTCTTAAATTAGAATTAGGGTTTCTAATTTAAAATTAGACCAAATAATTAATATTTGATTAAATAAATCAAATATTAATATCTCCCTCAATACATGTCCAATCGAGCCCAAACAAAAGCCAACTAGAAATTCCTGCTAAACGAAGCCACTCCAATCTCCATCAAAACCCTCTAACCATCCTATCAGCCTACGAGGGTCGCATAATAGGCTAACCATGAACTTAGAACATGTCAACTGAAAAGGGGACATGACAGACATAGGCTTGGGTTAATCCAAATAACCATCCAAATAAAACTTTATGTCCTAAAAATCACCATTCCTTGATACATAGACTTAGGCTAAAAACAGTCAAAAATATCATGGCTTGATAGATTCATTAGTATTATCTACAAACTTTAGGATAAATGACCCTAGGTTAGAACCTTATTAAATTTTCTAATCTTAGAACCTTTATAATTATTTGATAACCTTAGGAAATAATTTATCTTAGTATCAACCAAATTATTCATGTCAACATTTTTTATATTCTGCTAATCATTGTATGAAATAGATTTTTACATTTAGGGTTCATAGTTTAAATTTTCTATTCAAATTTGTGATAAATCAAATCAGATAATTGATTTGATAGACTATAATCAAACAATACTTCCTCAAACTATAGCAATTATTACTAATATTCATAATTTGAAAAATGAGCTAAGAGGAAAATAATTATAACCAATTAATATACCATTTTATTTTATAAAAACCAATCTACATATTAACATGTAAATATAAATTTAATTAACACAAACTACTCATGTTATTCAAAACTGAAGAGCCTAATCCAAAAAAATTTAAGATCATTCACACTCAACTGAGATCAATATAGTTATCTAAAAATATCTTAACAATCATATAATACTTCCCATTTTTAAACCACACAAAGTGATTCTATTCTAAATTGAAAATGTTGTATTATAATCTTAATAACTAATTGAAAATCAAAATGATTAATCTCAAACATTCATAGTGTTAAATATATATCCACATTTTATTCATTTATCCATTATGCTTTTTGAAACCATTTAAAATATAAACATGAGTTTATAAACTCATTATCTTATATTTATAATTGGAAATATTCATGTAAATATACTATTAATTGATGAGGTCCCTGACATAGTTTTAAACTTTAAAATTAAGTCATCTATATTGTAGAAAAGTATCATTTTTAGAAAAAACTTGAAGGGGTGTGTGAAAACAGGCATACCAAGATCACATAACAGTAATTGATAGAAGATAATAATAATTGATAATATATAATATCCCCTTTGATGGGGAAACCTCTAAAATAATTCAATAAGAGCAAAGCACTTAATATGATTATCAAATACTAAGCACTACCTCTTATATATAGTCTATTTAGCCATGGTTATTATATAGTCCAAACTAAATAAGAACTTAAAAAAATGTAACAAGAATATAAAATAGGTATGTAAGCCCCAAGTTTTGATAATTTTATTTAGATTAATTTATTTTTATTAATGTCAAGGTCATCTTAGTACATAATGCATTAATGACAAATAGATAGGTTCCTAGTAGACCAAGTGGATTTCAGATTGCATATCATGTGTGTACATATTTAAGAAATTTGACCATGTTTTCAAGGATAATATGAGGTGTAAAGAGTGATTCTGGAACTTATGGAACTGAAAATAATCCATTTGAATAGTCTTGTGAAGTTCTAGGTGATCTTTGTCATTTCCTAGTTAAATTGGTAGAACTTCCTAAGTAGATTAATGACATCAGAATTCACACATGTGAATGTTTCAAAAAACATTGGTCACATGGATTTCTTAATATTTGTTCCTATTTTATATGTTCCAAAATTTTGGTCATAAAAATATTTTTATCAAAATATATGAAGGTGAAAAATTGGTCTCCTGGGCAGATTTCACTATTTTCTATACTTAACCAAATTTGCAAGTTTGTATTTACAAAAGAAAACCAATCAATAGTATTTTAATTATAAATTTTGATAATGGATTATTTTTAAGGTGGTTTAAGATCAATATTTGTATATATATTCAATATATATCCAAAAAAAATTATTAGGACTTTATAATAGTTGTAAAATTGCATTTATTACACGTGAGAGTTGACTATTGTTGACTATGTTTTTTCTAAATAAACTAAGGTGAAAATAAATGATTTTAGAGGAAAACGTATTGATAAAATATTATTGATATAATAATAAAAAAATTATTATACTCCATATATATAATCCTCAAATTTATTTGGAGTTTTTAGTGTCCATATAGGTCAAGTTATTATATGTCAAAGTTGACTTTTATTGACTATAATTATTATAAGTCCGAGTAATCTTCTTGAAGTGGTGTTTTTGAGCCTTTGGAGGATAGATGAAGGTTTATTATGGACTGGATGATGTTCCCAAGGATTTATATTTCCATCCATATGTGTATTATACATGGAAACTTTATATTTAGGTAGTTTGAGCCTCATTTGTGAAGATAATGTTTTGGGCTAGTTAAGCTTAATAGGTCTTTAATACCTAATGGAGGTTTTAGAGTATGCGATAATGATTCTATGACTATTGAGAATGGTAAGAGATATTATAGGTTTTATTAAATTTATTTGGAAGGAGTGATTCATTTATAAGAGTTTTATGGACCTTATTGGTTCATTTGTTGTTTGTTGAGTAAACAAGGGTAATTGGAATAGGTCTCCATGACACCTAATGAAGCCTTATGTACTATTGGTGTCTTCACAATGTAATAGAGTGATATAAGGTTTTAAATACATTTATAAGGCCTATAATACCTATTTTTATGTATATAAAATTGATCTTATGTTTGGTTAGGTCTATTGCATTGCAAAAAGGTCTTAATGTAACTTGTGCCTAATAAAGGGCTATTTGTTTAAAGCCTAGGGGGAGGGGCAAGGGCATGGTGGGTTTGGTTCCATTTAAAACATGGATGACCTATTGAATGAATTTGTATTGTATGTAAACTATCCTATGACATATTGTTATTTTTATCCAAGTGGGATAAAATCCTTAAGAGTTAAGGAAAGTGTTGTGACCGACCAAGATTGATTGGACAAAGAATAATGCATATGTAGAAGGTTATTTTGGCTTTGTTGTGGAAGTTAGATAATGGAAGAGTGAAATGAATTATATATGAATTTTAATAAAGGTAATAGGATATGAAAAACATCATAAAATAATTTTTAATATGTGACAAGGGTCTAACATTATTACTTTTTAGGTCATGAGCAAGTAGGAAGATTTGTATAAAGGCTATTAGGCCTATTTTACTTTAGTGACCTAGTGCAAAGGTTTTTATAATTAAGGAAGGAAGTTAATGGTATGAAAATTTTAATAATTGTGTCAGGGAATTAAAATCATAATAATAACATTTTTAACATTTCATAAGGATTATAAATTAGTTTTGAAGTTAATCATTAAGTTATATATTGATCCAAGTCATGATTAGTACTAGTTTGTCTAGATGACCTAGAGAGAAGTGCATTGATTATATGTTGAAATAGTAATGTATAATTTGTGTATAACTTATATATATATGATTCTTCAATAATGTATTTACATATAATAAGATAAAAATGTGAAAGAGGAATGGCATCAAGGTCATGAACATGCATATGAGGGGTAAAGATGAGAAAGAGTTGTTGTATGCCTATGTAAGAGGCAGATTTGTGTTGTTATGAACTACCATCACTTGTATGAGGTATGAATGTAGGTTTTTAGGTTTTATAAAGAGATAAGACAATAAATAGGTATTTAATACATAATATCAAAGGTGGATATCATTTTTGTGGTGATTAAGTTCATGCTCGATCATCTAGGGGGTTACAACCTCCTTATTAGTTAGTGCTAGCTAAATGTCAAGTGGGTGCTTTACTAAATTTAAGGGTGGGTTATTATTAATCATTTGGTGATGATATAAATTGAATAAATAACTTTATATTACTATAGTTAGAATATTATTTTAATTAGGTTTTCTCTTTTAAGAGGGTTTCCCATATAATTCATGTGTTATGTGCTTTGATCTTGCATTATTTTTTTGTTCATTACAATGAATGGTTTATATGCTTCATGAATGATTTGGTTGAATGGTTAATAATTTGAAAATTTGGTATTAAACTTTATTTTTTTGAATCATTGATTCATCCCCCCTCTTAGTGATTGTGATTCTAACACTAAGCTATCCACACATATCCCTAGACACATTAAAGGTTAAGGATGTAGAAAAATAAAACTATGTATATCATCCTAGATCCTAAAAAGGCATGGAAAAATGTTGTTAACTAAAACTTACAATTTACAACCATCTATATTGATCCCAAGTTTGGAAAACATAACAAAATCATCATTTCAATTGATTTCCTACTGATCAACTTACTATGTAAAGGTCTATTCCTTTGCATAGTAATTCCATCCAAGGAATTCTTAGTGAAATCCCCTAGTGGATCAGACCTGACTCAAGCCTTCATTATGAATGAAAAGGTTATTTTCTCAGTACTCTAGCTCTCACAACATGTGTACCCTAATTTTTATACTCCATCATGGATTGCAGTTGAAACACTACTGAGAGATGAAGCCCTAGGTCAATGCTTCTCCAAAAAACTCATGAAGAGGTAATGACTTACCTCCACAATCCAAATTTCATAAAAATAAAAATAAGTGGAAAGACTTTATGGTTGCTTTTAGATCACCTAAACCATGCAATTTTTTGGGAGAGCCTAGACAACTTTCTTTCTATGCCTTGGACTAGGTACAAATGTAATGAAATGGAAATTTTGGTCATCCATGTTCCATATAAAGGATGGGGGAGAGAATACATGTCTTATTCATTTTATGAAAACAAACAACAAACATACACTTTTAATAAATTTTGATCTAACTGAAGTGTTGATTCTAGGCATCAATTTGAAATGTGTGATGAAGTTATTTACTTGGCCCATTGGATTAAGTGTGAGAGATTGACATAATTCTCACAAAATAACTTAAGTAAAAAACAGTATGTTCATTTTAAGCCCAAAAACCCAAATGTTCAAGATTTAGCCTAATTCATTTTTAAATACCGAAAATAAGTGTTCAAGACTTAAACATTTATTTCAAGCACCAAAAATGAAGGGTTTAAAAACATTAGAAATTCTAATTCCTTTTAAGCACCAAATATCAAATGTTTAAGATTTAACAAGTTTATTTTAGCACACAAAATGAAATATAAATGGCTTAGCTAATTATTTTTAAGTACCCAAAATGAGGTATTAAAACCATTAAAACTTACAATGTTATGTTCCAATCATGCCTTAGACTTGGAAGGTTTAGGGAGTATCCTTCTTATTAGAATCACTTTCAATAATGAGAAAATAAACTTGTTGGGTGAATAATTTGTCACTATCTGACTGAAAACAAAATAAGAGTTTCAACCATAGCATAAGGAGATTTGGTCGATCAAATGTGAAAGTATACCAAATCAAAATGGGACAAATATCTCCTCTCAAGGGGAGGTTCCTTATAAATTATAGATTATATATATAATTTGGTCGATCAAATGTGAAAGTATACCACATCAAAATGGAACAAATCTCTCCTCTCATCAAGGGGAGGCTCCTTATAACTTATATATATATATATATATATATATATATATATATATATATATATATATGATGAAAATACATGCAGGGGTGAAATCATACAATCCATCTCTCTTTTTTCAAAGATGATGTTCATAGGTCAAAAAAGAATTCTGATGTAATTACTGAAGGCATTTCTCTTCTTTCAGAAATGGTGTTCAACAAACAACAAGAATCCTTCCTGGGTAGTAGCGGTAACCATAAGAAACCCACAAAAGCATAAAGTCTTTTGTTTCTTCTCCCACTGATTAAGACAAAGTGATATAGAAAGTTTAAATGCAACTCAAAGTCTACACCTAAAACTACAATAGAGTAAAGGATAATGAAGGATAAAGAGAGCTCAAAGTCTCTCTAGTATCCTTTACACAAAACATAGACTGAAGATGATTTTAGCAGCACAAAGTCTCCCACAGTCAGCTTTAAGACATCTTCTAGCTTATTTCTACTTGTTCTACTATTTAATTAAATGGACAAGATGGTATTTAGGAAACAGACATAAGAACAATCTCCTAAACAACACAAGCTATTTCAACACAGTCTGAAAGGTCACTTGTTTTCTCATTTACTTAACAAAATATTATTAATAGTCTGAGCTCAAAGTCTCAGGGATGCCTTTCAATTTGGGTAGAGCTTCACTTCTGATAATTGAGAGATCTTGTTGTAAATAATGGGAGATTATAATATATATAACATCTAAAGAAAGACTTGGGCCCTTGTTTTCATGAAATGGCCCATGTTGCATTAAATGCATTGAATGCTATGAAGGGGCCATGCTGAAACATGTCATCAGCCTTAACTTTAGCATTCTAGATCATCTTAAATATCTCCTCCTAAGCATGGGTTGCTTGGTCTTCTTTATTATTCTTACATGGTTTTCCATTTGCCTTTACTTAATGTAGAAAAATAGGTCGTGCCATTGAATGGTCATGCTCTTTGATGTCCACATGGTGGATTGTTTCACCTACTAGAAATAACTCTCTTACAGATATTTCTAGATTTTATATAATTTTCCTTATTTCCTATTACATTTCATTTCTTCCTGATGATCAGAGCTCTCAGGCTATCTTCTCACTTTCTGTTGGCTCCTTCGACTCCTTTGGATGGTCGCTGAGTTTGTTCCTAGGTGTGTATCTTTTGAAAATCAACAAATATTGCATTACCCTAAATTTGACATCTATGGGGACATCACTAGTCATTTGGTTACTTGAATCACTTTAAACTTTCAAACTTTGAACCTATGAGTGCATCGGTTTAATGGTTCAATATTTTTGTGAAGGGTTGTGTTCACTTTCTTTTTCTGTTGAACTCGTTGAACCTTTCAAAGTTCAAGGTTCAATGTTTCAATCTTAAGTTTGTTGAGCTTTATTAAACTCATTGAACCTTTGAGATTTAAACTCTTTGGGTTTAAGGTTCACTGGTTCAATAGTTCAATCTTCACTCTTTGAAGTCTTTTTTTCTTTAAGTCTACCGAAGTCGTTGAACCTGTTGAACTCGTTGAACTTGTCAAAGTCTTTGAACTCATTAAAAATCTTTGAAGTGATTAACTCTTTTTGAACATTTGAACCACTTTGAACCTTTATAAGTTCAAAGGTTTAATGGTTCATTGGTTCATTCCAATTATTTGAAGCCTACTGATGAGTCTTTGATTGAACCTCAGCATTGAACCATCCTTGAAATGCCTAAGTGTTTAGAACTTATTTCTTTATGAGAGCTCACCTGTTGAACTTGTTGAACCCATTGAACCTGTGAGTTCCTTAGCTAAAAATGCTTGAATAATTAAAGAACTTGGCTGCTCAAAATATTTTAAAGAAAGAAAAGAGAGAGTTTTGGTCTATAGGACCAAAATGGTAGGTATGTTTTCCACAAAATCATGTGACAGATTTTGGGAACAACAGTTGGCTCTAATTGGGGAACTTCCATCAATTGAAATTGAAGCAATTGAAGGGAGTAGAATCCATAATCTCAGTGCCTTCATCTATGCCATTGGGCTATGGAGTCATGCTACCCAAAAATAAAGGCACAAAAACAAATGAACAACATAAAACAAGAGGAAGACAAAACAAAAATTATACATATGTACAATTGGACTTATCTGATACTTCAAGGATTAAAGTGCTTCAAATGCTGCCCACTATGAGGTAGCGCAAATGGTGTCCCATCTTGATATTTTAGTAAGAAACTATTTTCACCATTTAAATGATGAATGGAAAATGGGCCTCTCTAAAGGGAATCGAATTTTCCATGCATTCCTTTTAGTTCTCTCCTTTTGTCCCATAACAGAACTTGATCTCCAATATAGAAATCATGAACCCTTGCTTTCTGGTCGAAGAGATTCTTTACGAGACTTTGATGTGCAGTGATTCAGTCCACCACCATGGTTTGTTGCTCATTAAGTTCAATTAAGCACATGATTCTCTTGTTGATGGAACTTTCAAATGTTGAATCTTCTACTACTTTTGCCAACTTCAATGCTGGTAATTTTAGGGTGATTGGTAGATCTGTAGTAAGACCATACAAAAGTTGAAAAGGTGACATACCTATCACCCTCTTGGGTGTAATTCTATTTGCCCATAAAGCATCAAGCAATGCTTTGTGCCAAGTTATTTGATTGTCATCTACCAGCTTCCTGATAATGGTCACCAAGTTCTTGTTGCTTGATTCTGCTTGACCATTTACTTGTAGAAAATAGTCAGAAGAGTGGGAGAGAATAATCCCATAAGAGTAACAGAACTAGGTAATCTCACGAGAATATAAATAGGCTACATTGTCTGTTACAAGCTTATTTGGGACCCTAAACCTATAAATGATGTTTTCCTTGAGGAAATTACATACCACCTCAGAAGTGGCATGCTTGACTGGAATGGCTTCCACACACTTGGTAAAGTAGTCTATGGCTGTGAGGACATAATCATGTCTAGATCTTGAGGACAAACTTACAACACCAATGAAATCAATCCCCCATTACTAAAATGGCTCTTCTATCACCACAAGTTTGAGAGGTAACATGGCAAACTTTAGTTTGACAACGAATTGTTGACATAGCTTGCATCTACCCACCCAAGCCTATGAATCTCGAAATAGAGTAGGCCAATAATACCTAGCTCATAGAATCTTATGGGTAGTCACAAGTGTAGAAAAATTTCCTCCACAAGATAAATTGTGAAAGGACTACAAAATTTTGTCCTACTACACTTTATCCATGCAATGAAGGAATACGCCATCAAGATTCCTCTTATATAGACTATTATCCCATAGGACAAAATTGGAAGCTTTCAACTTAATAGTCCTCTTTTCTTTATGAGACATGTGACTAGGACACTCACCATAGGTAAGGAAATGAGCAATATTTGAATACCACTCATTCATAGTTGTGACAAAGAGAACTATTGGTATGTCTTCAACTCTTATTTCTTTTGGTATGTTGTTAGTAATTAATTGACAGAGGCCCCTTCCCTGCATAAGCTTCATCATTTTGATAACAAGATCAAACTCCTAGATTTTGGCAATCTAATTACCCCTTTTTGTCCCAAACTCCTACTAAGTTAGTATGGACTTGACTATTGTGTCAAGGACAAGAGCAATAGTGTGTGACTTTAGGATGTAAAAATGGAAGTGCTTTACTACCTTTACCATAGTGTAGGCATGCTTCTCCATGATTGAATACTTCAGCTCATGAGCTTTGAGAGGACAACTCATGAAAGATATGGGAGATTCTATGTCTTTTTTATTTAGTTGAACCAAGATGGCTGAAAGCATATGTTTAGAAGCATAGATATGCATCATGAAGTCTTTGTTGTAATAGGGACAAACCAGAATTGGGGCATGGGCAATAACTTCTTTGATATCTTGAAATGTTGATTTGCCTTCTTCAATCTAGTTAAAAGTGGCTTTACCTTTCATCATATTTATGATGTGATGAGTCTTTTCTACGAATTTAGGAATGAACCTTCATAGAAAATTCACCTTTCCAAAGAAAGAGTGGACCGCAATCTTACTAGCAAGAAGAGTAAGCTCTTGGATGGATTTGACTCTTTTTAGGTTGATCTTTATGCCTTCTTGGGATATAGTGTGACTGAGAAGTTTACCTTCTGTAATCCCAAAAATTGACTTTTTGGGATTAAGATAAATACCATTTTACCTACATCACTCCAGAACTTGTTGTAGATGATGCACATGATTAGGATGATGCTTAGAAAAGACTGTCAGGTCATCAAGATATACCACAATGAACTTACCCATTTCATTTTTGAATGTGAGATCCATTACTCTTTGGAAAATGGCACCATCATTGATCAAGCCAAATGGAATTCTAAAATATGCAAAGGTACCCCAAGGTGTTGTGAAAGTGGTCTTATGTTGTTCTGCTTCACCAACTTCCACTTGATTATATCCTAAAAATCCATCTAACATTGATAACATCTTAATGCCAGTCACTATTTGTAACAATTGATCCATGATGGGTAGGGGATAGTTGTCTTTTAAGGATGACTGATTCATATTTCTAAAATCAACACACAAGAAAATTTATCCATTTTTATTTCTTATGATGACTATTTTCACAATCTAGGTGGAATGATGGATTGGGAAAATAATCCTTGCATTCAGTATTTTCTATATTTCAGACAAAATCATGCCTGATATCTTGGGGTTGTATTACCTTTGCTTCTACTTATGAGGCAATGATCCAATCTTGAGAAGAATTTTGTGCTTTATTTCTTCAATTTTGAGAGGTTTCAGGTCATCATATGAATAGGCCAGAAAATCAATGTAACGGTGAAGTATTGTAATGAATTTGAGTCTCTCGTCAGGAGTGCAACAATTCCCAATGTTGACCATTTTTGGATTGTCTATTATACTCAAATTTATTTGATCAAAATCCTTAGAGGATTTAGAATTCATTTGTTGTTCCTCGATAAACCTATCATGCTTATCAAAAAGTTTCTCAAGAGAAACTAATCATTTGGAAATTTCATTCCCTTTGAGCTGGAGGAATTCTTCATCAACTGTTCAATTTGTCTTGGGAGCTGATTCCCATGGTGGAGATTCAGTGCCTTCAAATTAAAGTTTTTTAAATCTCTCTTTGTTCTAAAAAGTAATGATTTGCTTATCTCCATTGAACACCTATCAATGGTCAACATTATCAGGTACAGTTGGTCAGAAGACCAACTTGATAGTGTGCCTGTCTTCTTTGAAATCTTGGTGAGGGATCAAGAGGGTTGCAGAGATGACCCATGCATCTGCATGATTTTTGAATTCTCTGGGCATGGTAGAAATACTAAAAGCATCAAAGCTTTCAATGTAGTCCCACACCATATTGTGATAATGTCACAATATTTTATTCTTAGTTTGGTACAGGTTCCTCACCTGGCAAACCACCAACTCAACATCTCCTTTGGTATGAAGGATCTTAACACATTTATCTTAAGCAGCCTTTAATCTGAGTAGCAATGATTCATATTCAAAAGTGTTGTTGGTGTTGTTAAACTATAACCTATATGTATAGGGTAAGATATCTCTTTGAGGAGATATTAAAACAACACCAGCTCTAGAGCTGGTAGAAGATTTGCTGCCATCAAATTCTAGAATCCAAATATCATCATAATTTGATCTTCTTTCACATTTTTCTTCCTCAAAAAGTGAAGATCTTTTTTCATGTATATTGTGCCCTAACATTTATTTTGATGTTTCATCTAAATTTTTTGGATTGTCACTTATATAGCTTTCATCTCCTAAAATAAGAACATCTTCGATAGACAAAAAGTAATTACCCAAGACTGAAGACTCAAACAAAATTTGAGCTTCAGGGGCTGACATTTGGGTGACAATGTACTTTGATTCTTTCTTAGGAAGTAGCATTTGCATGACACCTTTGACAGGGATCCTCACCTTAGATAAGTCCATACTCAATTCTCCACCAACTTCCTTGCAAGAAACTTTCCCAAAAGAATGCCATAAGAGGCTGGGACGTCAGCCACCAGGACTATCATTCTAATTCTCTTATCTGGGAAGGCTAAAAATGCAAATTGAGCATCTTTGATTTGTCCCAGCAAAGGCACTTATTTGTTTTCCATGGAGAAACATCTCCCAAATGTCTTAGTCAGCATGAGACCAAGAGAGTCTACTACCTTGGTAGGCATGACATTGTCTGAAGTCCTAAGTCAATGATGAAATTATTCAACTGATGACCATTTATCAATAGGGAAACATAAAATGGTTCTATCTTTCTAGGGGCAGCTAGAGGAGTAATCACAAGATTATTTTGGGTAGGTGTGTTCTTTGGAGAAATAGGGGTTACTTCCAAAATTTCTTGTCCTGTAGGGACAGTTTTATTCTTAATGCATTGAACTAGCCTATCCAACTGCTTAGGGTTGGATTGCAATAATTCAAACTCAGACATTTTAATTTTGGTCTTCTTAACATGGTCAATTATATCAAATGAATGAAATGAATTAGAGATATAGGGAGATAGTCCATCAATCTAGCTTTTACTAGGTGTAGGACTGGTCTACAAATTTAAAGTAGAAGGTGAAGGAAAATTTGAGGTACTTACTTTTTAAGTGATCACCAAGTCCTTTGATTAGAAAGGTAGTGAAGTTCCTCATTTAGCAATTGAAATTGCTGGCTAAGATTCTTCCTCAAGTTTTATTTTATCCACTTATTGAGCTGACTGGTCTTGGAACTTGGTAAATACTACGTATGATCCATCAAATGCTTCACCTTTACTTCTAGATTCATCCTAGTAATTCAAGAAACCAATGTTGAATTTTCCAGCTAATTCTTCTTCACCTTCTGAAAAGATATCAATGTCATCTTCTTCATTCAACTCAAATTGGAAGGAGAAATCACGTTCAGCTTCAAGATAACCAACTACTGAGTTGGCTGGTGTTACTTCAATGGCAAGCTTCCTTTGTGGGGGAGGAAGGTGATTTGGTTACCCTTGATTTTTGGTAGCATTTCCCTGATATGACTGGTTTCAAAATGTCCTCCTTGGTATATCCCGATAAAAAGGAGGAGTAGACATCCATTGTACCATTTTTTAGAGCTATCAATTCAATTGCTAGATTTTGCAGCATAGGACCAGTGATGCCTGTAGAAGAATATTCAGAAGATGAGAAAGATTTACTTCTATTAGGATCTCTTCTTATCTTTCCTACCAAGATAAGATCATATTCAACCTCAGTGGCCAAATCTTGAGCTGCAACAAGGTTTATGTGGCCATCCCACCTCAACAAGAAACTCACCTCAGGAAGCTGAGAGTTTATGAAGAAGCATTTGAGATTTTCTAGTGTTGGCTGAGCAATTGTATGAATCTTATTCCTCAGCTTGTCAAATTTAGCTATGAAGTCCCTCATAGGTTCATGAGGTTCTTTCTTCATTTGTGTGAATTGAGCCAACAGGGCATGCACATCTTCTGCAGGCTTGAATCTAGCTTCAAACTTGGCTTTGAGGGTGTTCTAGTCAATCACAGTCTGAACCTGTAGATGATAAAACCAATCTTCAATATCACCTTTTAAAGTTTCTATGAACAACCTAACTGCTACGTTCTCATACTCCACGCCTATCAAACCACAGGCTATGCTTAAGGCTGCAATATGCTCATCAGGATGAACCTTCCCATCACCATAGAACTTGGGAAAATTCTTTCTTGAGCAATGGGGTAGCTCATGTAGAGGTGGTGTTAGATTTAAGGGACAAAAAGTATTACCCTAGGGGCCTCGAGATTCAATGATATGGCTATTAAAAGGGGGGATAATAAATATTTGTGGGATATATATGGACAAAGCTCTACTATCAGAGGAAAGAGAAGCTTTACTTGGTATTGGGGACCTAATGTTTATAGGAGGAAAACTCCTAGTTCATTGGAGGTGAGATGGTGGGGGGAAAAGATCAAAATTAATCAGATGCATCAAATCAAATACAGGGTCAACAATACCTTGAGCTCTCTAGCTTCATGTGTATGGTGGGTCTTCTAGAGTGATAAAATGGAAATGGAAAAGAATTGGAACTAATTTAGTTTGAAGCTTGAGGCTTTAAGCTACTTGTTTTTCCCTAGCGGAGTCACCAAAAAATTGTTGGGTGAATTTTTTGTCACCAGCTGACTGACAACAAAATAGGTGTTTAAACCACAACATAAGGAGATTAGGTTAGTCAAATGTGCAAGTATACCACATCAAAATGGGACAAATCTCTCCTCTCATCAAGGGGAGGTTCCCTATAAATTATAAAATATATATATATATGTATGTATGTATGTATATATGTATATATGTGTATATATATATATATATATATATAATTATGCTAAAAATACACGCAGGGGTGAAAGGATATTTGGTCAGTCAAATTTGCAGGTATACCACAACAAAATGGGACAAATCTCTCCTCCCATCAAGGGGAGTTTCCCTATATATATATATATATATATATATATATATATATATATATATATATATATATATATATATATATATATATATATATATATATATATATATATATATATGCTAAAAATGCACGCAGGGGTGAAATCATACCATCCATCTCTCTTTTTTTAGAGATGATGTTCATAGGTCAAAAGAGAATTCTAATGTAATTACAGAAGGCATTTCTCTTCTTTCAAAAATGGTGTTTAGCAAACAACGGGAATCCTTCTTGGGTAGTAAATTTAACCACAAGAAACCCACAAAATTACAAAGTATTTGTTTGCTTCTCCCACTGATTAGGATAAAGTGACATAATAGGTTTAAATTCAGCTCAAAGTCTACACCTAAAACTACAATAGAGTAAAGGATAATGAAGGATAAAGAGAGTTTAAAGTCTCTCTAGTATCCTTTACACAAAACATAGACTAAAGATGATTTTGGTAGCACAAAGTCTCCTATAGTTGGTTTCAGGACATCTTCCAGCTTATTTCCACTTGTTCTGCTTATTTAATTAGATGAACAAGATGGTATTCAAGAAATAGACATAATAACAATCTCCTAAACAACACAAGCTATTTCAACACAAAGTCTGAAAGGTTACTTATTTTCTCATTCACTTAACAAAATATGATTAACAGTCTAAGCTCAAAGTATTAGGGATGCCTTTCAATTTGGGTATAGCTTCGCTTCTAATAATTGAGAGATCTCCTTTTAAATTATGAGAGATTACAATATATATAGCATCCAAAGAAAGACTTGGGTGCTTATTTTCATGAAATGGCCCATGCTGCATCGAATTCATTGAATGATATGAAGGGGCCATGCTATAATAGGTCATCAGCCTTAACTTTGGTGTTCTATATCATCTCAAATGTCTCCTCCTAAGCATGGGTTGCCTGGTCTTCTTTATGATGCTTACACGGCTCTCCATTCACCTTTACTTAATGCAAAAAATAGGCCACCGTATTGAATGTTCACACTCTTTGATGTCCACTTGGTGGACTATTTCACCTAAAACAAATAACTCTCCTATAGATATTTCTATATTTTATATAATTTTTCTTCTTTGCTGTTTCATTTTGTTTCTTCCTGATGATCAGAGTTCTCAGGCTATCTTCTCACTTTCTACTGGCTCCTTCGGCTCCTTCTTTGGCTGGTCATTGAGTTTGTTCCTAGGTGTGCATCTTTTGAAAATCAATGGATATTTCATTACCCTAAATTTGACATCTGTGGGGATGTCATTGGTCATTTGGTTACTTGAATCACTTTGAACTTTCAAACTTTGAACCTGTGAATGCATTAGTTCAATGGTTCAATCTTTTTGTGAAGGGCTGCGTTCACATTCTTTTTCTGTTGAACTCGTTGAACCTTTGAACTTTGAACATTTCTAAGTTCAAGGTTCAATAGTTCAATCTTAACTCTTTGAATCCTTTAATTTTCTAAGTCTGTTGAACTTTATTGAACTCATCAAACCTTTGAACTTTGAATTCTTTGGGTTCAAGGTTCACTGGTTCAACAGTTAAATCTTCACTCTTCGAAGTCTTCTTTTCTTTGATTCCTCTAAAGTCATTGAACCTGTTTAACTCATTAAACTTGCCGAAGTCTTCAAACTCATTAAAACTCTTTGAAGTGATTAACTCTTTTTGAACCTTTGAACCTTTGAACCACTTTGAACCTTTCTAAGTTGAAAGGTTTAATGGTTCATTGGTTCATTCCAATTCTTTGAAGCCTACCAATGAGTCTTTGACTGAACCTCGGTGTTGAACCATCCTTGAAATTCCCAAGTGTTTAGAATTTATTTCTTTGTGAGAGTCTACTAGTTGAACTTGTTGAACCCATTGAAATTGCGAGTTCCTTAGCTAAAAATGCTTGAATAATTAGAGAACTTGGCTGCTCAAAATATTTTCAAGAAAGAAAAGAGAGAGTTTTGGTCTATAGGACCAAAATGGTAGGTATGTTTTCCACAAAAGCAAGTGATGGATTTTGGGAACAACAAAACTTTAAAAAATTAGCTTACACGTTTACATTTTTAGAAACACAAAGACTAAAATTGGAGAGAACTGATCAATGTCATTTAAAGGTGACTGATGTCAGTCAGTTTTATAAATAATTAATGATGGATATAAAGAGTTGATATCAATTGATTAGGATGGATGTTGATCACCTATGAACCTAAAGGCAAAACCAACATGAGATAATAAAAAATATTAGTTAATCAATGAGATGATAAAAACTTTTAGAAACCTACAACATTATGATTAGGCAAATCATTTAATGTTCAAAGAAACCAACAAATAATGATAAGGAATGATAAAATTAATCAAAATCAAAGATTTTTAAACCATGTTAACCCTATAACCTGATCAATGAGGGTTTCATAGAATCTACCTTGGTTAGGAAGAACTAATGATGGTTTGGTAGAACTGATGTTGGTTATGCCTGCCTGATGTTGGTCTCTATGTAAATCCATGTAAGTTAAAAAATTAAAAATATACTAAAAACAATGATAAAACTACAATTTTTATGATATTCAAGCACTCATTTATTGATTTGTGAGTTGCATCTTCATCTCCTTGGTATATGGGGTGCCCAATGTCCCATCAGACATGCCACTTGTGATGTTATGAATTTAATGATGGAAGGGAGGTTAGATCAAGTATTAGTTTTCATATAAATAATAATGAAATAAAAACACACTAACAATATTAACACATCCATGTCGAGATGATAAGGGATCTTAGACAATAAACAACAAATGACAAAGGTCAATTGAAATTGTAAAAGAAACAAGATCTCTTACCTTCCTTAAATTATCCAAATGATGTGTTCATTTGGCTTGCTTAACTTTTGTTAAAAATATCTTTGGAAAATAAAGTTGCGTGGATCCTTCTCTCCTTGGCACCATTGTTTTATTATGCTTCCTTGATGTGGATTCATGGTTTAGATTGTGATTTAGGCATTATAACACTATGTCTTTGAATCATGGACCAAATCATGCATTATAAATGTATTATGTCCAAGCTCTCCTAAATGAGAGGCAAATGTTTGTATTCATAGGTTTAGAAACTAAACCCAACTCAATGTAAGAGTGTAGTTATATCTTGGAATGGGTTCAAACCTAACCTTAGTGAAATAATTAACCCCAATAGAGTTAAAAGGTGTCAAATGGTCATGACTAGTAATGAATAGGCATGGCTAAGATATTTTAGAATATTTGTCAATTAAAAAAAGGTAATTATGAATTCCTAAGATATTATTTATTTTTTAATTTCCTTTTTTGATAATTTATTAATTTCTCATGAATAATTCAATTAGGCATTTAATTAGGATTAGCATTTTAATTAATTTTATTTAGTCTTTTAGCCTTTTACAAGATTTGATTCAATGTCATGTGTGAAATTGCCCCATTTAATAGGTCTATAGGTAAAATTGCATGTTATAATGCCAAATTTGAGATGTTTATTTATTATTAGGCTTAGTTTTCAAAGGTTGGTAAGAATCTATCTAAAGTCTGGTATGAATCCATTAGTGGCCAATTTTAGGTGTCTACACTTCACACCTTGATTATGTGGACTTCAATGATAATTCATCTAAAGATGAGAAATACAGTGAATATCAAGATGATAAATAAGATGAGAATCAAGACACTCTCCCCCAACTTAACAATTAAAATCTTATAGTCAATAAGGATGAGATTTTATAGAGTTTCAAAGATAGACTTCAAGAATAACCTCATGATCTAGATTCGTTGATCTAGATTCGTCAAGCCATACTAGAAATAAAGAACAAAGAAAATAATGGTAAATCTTCTACTCCCCTAGATAAAATCATTGTTACACCTAATTTTAAGGAGAATTATCTTGTCTAATAACCTATTTTAACTTGGAAACCTTCAATAATAGCAACACATTCTATGACCAGATCTCCCTTTCAATAAATACAATCTCTTATGCATGAGATTCATTCTATATATGCTAAGGTGTTACACCTTGAGTAGGGTGATACTAGGACATCACATTCCTTGGATTATCATGTTTTTTAACATATACCTTTGGCACAACACATAATGATAACTCCTTTTCTATCTAGATTCATGTCACCTAAGCTTAATTTTTATGATGGTAAAGGTGAACCAAAGGATAATCTATGAGTTTTTCATGAAACATGTTTGGACTAAGTGTCTAATGATTGGATCCTTATTAAGTTGTTCCCACATATTCTATAGGACTATGCCTTACAATGGTTCTATGATCTTCCAAATCAGTCTCACTGTGTTAAACACATTGGTAGATATGCTTTTAGAAAACTTTTCAATTAACATCAATGATAAGATCTCATATTTTCAATTGAAAAAATGAATACAAACTCCATTGACCTTATTTAATAATATGTCTTGTAATATTAAACTATATTGGAAATTTTGACTAGCCCCATGGTAGATAAAGAGATACAAGACATATTCAAACAAATTTTACTACCAATATTACATGAATCTATATTATTCAAGAAGTTTCCAACATTCAAATATTTATGCCACATAGTGAAATAAAGGGAAGTCAAACTTCTCTATATGGGTAAATTAAAGTACACAACTAGATCATAGTTCATAGTCAACTACTATGAATTATAATAAGCTTCCATACAAAGTAAGCACCACTAAAAATAAGAGTGATCAAAAAGCCACATTAAACACAACTTTAGAACCATCTCTTTGCCTAATTTTATTATCTCTTCCATGCAGATTTTTTACCAACTATCCAGAATTACTAGTACACATTTTATAGTAATTCCTAAAATGCCATGTCATGTCTCTCTATCCCATCAAATTGGTTGATACTACATAACCTACTCCAAATAACTATGATTCTGATGCATTTTGTGACTATCATAGGGCACCATGCCATATTACAAATATTATGCATTAGCTTGAAACATAATATAAAATATTTAATAGAGTCCAACATCATTGATGTGGGTACACCCACATAGGAACCCAAATTTTAACAAACAAAAGCTAAGGAATTGAAAATATTTTTGAATCCATTTCTAAAACATATAGATAATGATTTAGGGGGAACTTCAGCTATTCACTATATATATCAACCACATCTATCGATGTCATCATTTCAAACTAATATAAAGGACACACACACCCTACATAATATCATTGGTGTATATGATACTATAGTACTAGTTAGACCACTCATCACTTTATCAAATTATGAAATTATTGATAATGATTTATATTTATATACACTCTTTATATGAGCCTACATTGATCATTACCTTATTTAGAGTGTTATTGTTGACAATGGGTCAAGTATTAACATGTGAATTATCACACTTTTATGACAGTTGGGTTATTTAAAGAAGGACATTTCTCTAATTGACATAGTTATTTGTGGTTTTAGTGTCCATGTTTAGAACTACATTAGGGAGATTATACTTATACTATAGGTTGGACTAGACATGTGGCCACTAGATTGTTAGTAGTACCTTATGTAGGCACATTTGACATGTTATTGGGTAGGCCATAGATACAATAATTGTGATCCATTTTATTCACCATGCATAGATTCCTTAAGTGTATACATGATAATCAGGTGGTCATACCTAAGGGTATTTCATATGAGTATCCTTTACCTATCTTATATGAAGTCACACCACAATTATTAGTTATAGCTCCCATCATTACACCATAAAGTTATATCAATTGACCTATGTAGGTGAGGTCTACTCCTACGATGTTACCACGTATGCACACTCTTCCATGGATAACTTTATTAGAGACACCCCTATGTTATATATATGTCATATATACTATAGGGCCTATCTCTACCCCTTTCCTTCTAAATTTATTGTTATTGAGTTCCCATGGTTCTCAATAGGAAATTATTTAGAGGTTATTTATAGCTAAAAGGCTATAAGTAGGTTTTTCTATTTTGAAAATGGTTAATTCTATGAAAAAATACATAGTTAAAATCACCTTAATTTTATAAAATTTATTATACATGTGTTTTGAATCTTCTTATAAACTATATTCATTCTTATTTTGGGACACAAATTTTCTAGAGTTATTATGCATCTATGGTTTTGATTTGCTAAGAAAATATAGGAGACATGTATTGGTTATCTAGAATCACTAGGTGTGTGTTTGTGTGTGTGTGTGTGTGTGTGTGTGTGTGTGTGTGTGTGTGTGTGTGTGTGTGTGTGTGTGTGTGTGTGTGTGTGTGTGTGTGTGTGTGTGTGTGTGTGTGTGTGTGTGTGTGTGTGTGTGTGTGTGTGTGTGTGTGTGTGTGTGTGTGTGTGTGTGTGTGTGTGTGTGTGTGCACGCGCGTGCGCACACGTTTAAGGACCACCTAAGACACAATAAGTTTAAGCTAATAATTATTTTCTGGTTGGCATGGTTTGTTAATTAAAATAAAAACATATTTGGAAGGCCATTGTTATGGATATGATTAAGATATTTTGGTATACGTTATTATATAGTTTATAGATCTAAAACTATGAAAATATTTTCAATATTTTTGGCACCATTTATAAAATTGAGTAAATCAAACATGCACTTCCTTCGATATGTTTTTAATAACTAAAATACTTAATAATAAATAATACTCGAACCTGATATTTAATTTATTTCTATCATTGAATGCAGTGTATGTGGAATTAAAGCTATGGGGATAGAGGTTGAGATATTTCCCCATTTTTAGTGAATTAGTGTTGGCATATTGAAGGGCCCCAAGGAAAAATTTGATGTTGGTCCAACATGTCACCTTTAGGATTAATGTAAGTTGCTAAAAAACATAGACTTAGGCTAAAAACATTTAAAAATATCATGGCCTAATAGATTCATTAGTATTATCTCAAAACTTTAGGATAAATGACCCTAGGTTAGAACCTTATTAAATTTGTTAATCTTATAACCTTTATAATTATTTGATAACCTTTAGAAATAATTTATCCTAGTATCAACCAAATTATTCATGTCAACATTTTTTATGTTCAACTGATCATTGTATGAAATAGATTTTTCCATTTAGGGTTCATTGTTTAAATTTTCAACTAAATTTTTTTATACATCAAATTAGATATTTGGTTTGATAGACCATAATCAGACATTACTTCCTTAAACTATAGCAATTATTAATAATATTCATAATTTGAAAAATGATCTGAGAGGGAAATAATAATAAAAAATTAATATACCATTTTATTTGATAAAATGCAATCTACACATTGTCATAAAATATGAATTTAATTACCACAAACTACTCATGTTATTTAAAACTGAAGAGCTTAATCCAAATATTATTATGATCATCCACACTCAACTAAGATCAATATAGTTATCTAAAAATATCATAACAATCATATAATTCTTCCCATTTTGAAACCACACAAAGTGATTATATTGTAAATTGAAAATGTTGTATTATAATCTTAATAACTAACATAAAATCAAAAATGACTAATCACAAACATTCACAGTGATAAATGTATATCCATATTTTATTCATTTATCCATTTTGCTTTTTGAAACCACTTAAAATATAAACTAGAATTAATAAACCCATTATATTATATTTATAGTTTAAAATATGCATCTAAATATACTAATAATTGATGAGGTCCCTAACAGATTTTTAAACTTTATGATTAAGTCATGTATATGGCAAAAAAGTATCAATTTTTAGAAAAAAATTGAAGGGGGGTGTGAAAATAGGCATAACAAGATCACATAACAATAATTGATAGAAGAGAATAATAATGGATAATACATAATATCCCCTTCGATGGTGCAACCTCTACAACAATGCAATAAGAGCAAAATACTTAAATGATGATCAAATACTAACCACTACCTCCTATATATAGTCTATTTAGCCATGGTTATTCTATAGTCCTAACTAACTAAGCACACAAAGAAATGTAACGATAATATTAAATAGGTATATAATCCCCAAGTGTTGATAATTTTCTTGAGATACATTGATTTTTAATAATGTCAAGGTCATCTTAGTACATAATGCATTAATGGCAAACTAATAGTTTCCTAGTGGACCAAGTGGATTTGAGATTGCATATCATATGTGTAGGTATTTAAGGAATTTGACCATGTATTTAGAGATAATATGTAGTGTAAATGTGATTTTTGAACATATGGAAGTGAAAATAATCCATTGGAATAGTCTTGTGAAGGTCTAGGTGATCCTTGTCATCTCCTAGTTAAATTGGTAAAACTTCTTAAGTAAGCAGATTAATGACATCAAAATTCACACATGTGAATGTTTAAAAAAAATTGGTCATATGGGTTTATTAATATTTATTATTAGTTTATACGGTTGAAATTTTAGGTCATTAAAATATTTGTATAAAAATATATGAAGGTGATAAATTGGTCTCCTGGACAGATTTCACTATTTTCTATACTTAGCCAAATTTGCAAGTTTGTATTTACAAAGAAAAACCAATCAGTAGTATTTACTTTATAAATTTTGATAATGAATTCTTTTTATGGTGGTGTAACAATAAAAATGGTATATATCTTTAATATGTATCTAGAAACAAATATTAATAATTTTTACTAGTCGTAAAATTGCATTTATTGCACGTGAGTGTTGACTGTTGTTGACTATGTTTTTTCTAAATAAACTAAGGTGCAAATAAATGATTATAGAAGACAAAGTATTGATAATATATTAATGATATAAGAATAAAAAATGAATTATACTCCATATATATAATCCTCAAATTGATTTGGATTTTTTAATGTCCATATAGGTGAAGTTATTATAGGTCAAAGTTGACTTTTGTTGACTATAATTATTATAAGTCTGAGTAATCTTCTTGAAGTGGTGTTTTTGAGCCTTTGGAGGCTAGATGAAGGTTTATTATGGACTAGATGATGTTCCCATGGATTTATTTTTTCATCCATATGTGTATTATACATGTAAATTTTATATTTAGGTAGTTTGAGCCTCATTTGTGAAGATAATGTTTTGGGCTAGTTAATCCTAATAGGTCTTTAACACCTAATGGATGTTTTAGAGTATGAGAGAATGAGGTTATGACTCTTGATAATGATAAGAGATATTATAGGTTTTCCTAAATTTATTTGCAAATATTGATTCATTTTTAAGAGCTTTATGGAACTTATTGGTTCATTTGTTGTTTTTTGAGTAAACAAGGGTAATTGGAATAGGTCTACATGAGACGTAATGAAGGCTTGAGGCCTATTACTGTCTTCACAAGGTAAGAGAGTGATATAAGGTTTTAAATACATGTATAAGGCCTATAATACCTATTTTCATGTATATAAAAGTGATATTATGTTTGGTTAGGTCTATTACATTGCAAATGGGTCTTAATGTAACTTGTGCCTAATGGAGGGGTATTTGGTTAAAGCCTAGTGAGGAGGTTGGTGCCATTTAAAACATGTATGTCTTATTAAATGAATATATATTGTATGTAATATATCATATGAAATATTTTTATTTTTATCCAAGTGGGATATAATCCTTAAGAGTTAAGGAAAGTGTTGTGACCAACCAATATTGATTGGACAAAGAATAATGCATACGTAGAAGGCCGTTTTTGTTATATTGTGGAAGTTAGACAATGGAAGAGTGAAATAGATTATATATGAATTTTAATAAGGGTAAGAGGATAATAAAAACATCTTAAAATAATTTTTAATATGTGACAAGGGTATAAAATTGTTTTTTTGTAGGTCATGAACAAGTAAGAAGATTTTTTTCAAGGCTATTAGGTGTATTTTTCTTCAGTGACCTAGTGCAAAGGTTTTGATAATTAAGGAATGAAGATAATGGTATGAGAATTTTGAGAAGTGTGTGAAGGAATTAAAATCATAATAATAACATTTTGAACATGTCATAAATAATATAAATTAGTGTTGAAGGTAATCAATAAGTTATTTATTGATTCAAGGCAAGATTAGTACTAGTTTGTCTAGATGACCAAGAGAGAAGTGCATTGATTATATGTTGAAATACTAATACATAGTTTTTGTATAATTGGTATTTATTATGTTTTAATAATTTATTTACATATAATAAGATCAAAATGTGAAGGAATAATGTCATCAAGGTCATGAACATGCATATGAGGGGTAAAGAAGAGAAATAGTTATTGTATGCCTATGTAAGAGGTAGATTTGTGTTAATATGAACTACCATCATTTTTATGAGGTATAAATTCAGATTATTAGGTGTTATAAATAGATAATACAATAAATAGGTGTTTAATACATCACATCAAAGGTGTATGTCAGTTTGGTGGTGATTGATTTGGTGCTTGATCATCTAGGGGTTGTATCCTCCTTATCAGTTGGTGCTAGCTAAAGGTCAAGTGGGTGCTTGACTAAATTGAAGGGTGGGTTCTCCTTGATCATTTGGTGATGATCTAAATTGAATAAATAACTTTATAGGATAGTATTACAAATCTTTTTTCAAATAGGTTTTCTCTTCTATGAGGGTTTCCCACATAATTCATGTGTTATGTGCTTTGATCTTGTATTATTTTTTTGTTCATTACAATGAATGTTTTATATGGTTCATGAATGATTCGGTTGAATGGTTAAGAATTTGAAAATATGGGATTAAGGTTTATTTTTTTTGAATTAGTGATTCATCCCCCCCCCCCACTTAGTGGTTATTATTCCAACACTAAGTTGGCCACACATATCCCTAGACACATAAAAGGTTAAGGGTGTAGAAAAATAAAACTAAGTATATCATCCTAGATCCTAAAAAGGTATGGAAAAATGTGGTTAACTAAAACTTACAATTTATAACCATCTAGATTCATCCTATGTTTGGATAACATAATAGAAGCATCATGTCAATTGATTTCTTACTGATCAACTTTCTATGTAAAGGTATAATCCTTTACATAGTGATTCCATCCATGGACTTATTAGTGGAATCCCCTAGTGGATCAGACCTGAATACAACCTTCATTATGAAAGAAAAGGTTAATTTCTCAGTACTCTAGCTCTCACAACATGTGGACCCTAATTTTTATACCCCATCATGGATTGGGGTTGAAACACTACTGAGAGATGAATCCTTGGGTCAATGCTTCCAAAAAAAATTCATGAAGAGGTAATGAATTAAATACAAAATTCAAATTGCATGAAAATAAAACTAATTGAAATGAATTTATGGTTGCTTTTAGATCACCTAGACCATGCAAGTTTTTGGGAGAGCCTATACAACTTTCTTTATATGTCTTAGACTAGGTAAAAATTCAATGAAAAAAAAATTTTAGTCACCCATGCTCCCTATAAAGGATGGGGGAGAGAATACATGTGTTATTCATATAATGAAAACAAACAAGAAACATACACTTCCAATAAATTATGATATAAGTGAAGTGTTGATTCTAGGCACCAATTTGAAATGTGTGATGAAGTTATTTACTTGACCGATTGTCTTAAGTGTGAAAGATTGACATAATTCTCATAAAATAACTTAAGAAAAAACATTTATGTTCATTTTAAGCCTAAAAACCGAAATGTTCAAGATTTAGACTAATTCATTTTTAAACACTAAAAATAAGTGTTCAAAATTTAAACATTTATTTCAGGCACAAAAAATGAAGTGTTTAAAAACATTATAAATTCTAATTCCTTTTAGGCACCAAATATTAAATGTTCAAGATTTAACAAGTTCATTTTAGCACCTGAAATGAAATGAAAATGTCTTAGCTAATTATTTTTAGGTACACAAAATGAAATATTAAAACCATTACAACATACAATTTTGTGTTCCAATAATGCCTTAGACCTAGAAGGGTTAGGGTGTCTCCTTATGATTAGAATCACTTTTAATAATGAAAAAATAAACTTTCAAAAAGTATCTTGAAATTTTGTGTTTTTAGAAACACAGAGACTAACATCAGAGAGAACTAACCGATGTCATTTAAAGGTGACTGATGTCAGTTGGTTTCACAAAGAATTGAAAATGGCTATAAAGAATTGATAGTGGTCAATTAATATGGATGTCAATCACCTATGAACCTGAATACAAAAGTAAAATGAGATAAAAAAAATATTAGTTCATCAATGAGATGATAAAAACTCTTAGAAACCTACAACACAATGATTAGATAAAGCATTTAATGCTCAAAGAAACTAAGAAATAATGATAAGGAATGATAAAATGAATCAAAATAAAAGCTTTATAAACCATGTTTCCTCTATGACCTAATTGATGAAGGTTCTATATAATTGAGCTCGGTTAGGAAGAACTGATGATGGTTTGGTAGAGCTGATGTTGGCTATGCCTTCCTGATATTAGTCTCTAAGTAAATATAAGTAAGTTAAAAGATTAAAAATATAGCAAAAACAAAAATATACCTATAATTTTGATGATATTCAGGTACTCATTTGTTAATTTATTAGTTACATCTTCATCTCCATGGTATATGGTGTGCTCAATGTCCCATCAGGCATGCCATTTGTGATGCTATGAATTTGATGATGGAAGGGAAGTTAGATCAAGTATTAGTTTTCATATAAAAATAATGAAATAAAAAAATACTAACAATATTAACACCTTTATGCCTAGATGATACAGGAGCTTAGAGATCTTAGAGAACAAACAATAAATGACAAAGCTCAACTAAAAATGCAAAAGAAACAAGATCTCTTACCTTCCTTAAATGATCCAAATGATGTGCTCATTTGGCTTTCTCAGCTTGTGTTAAAAAATTCTTTGGAAAATGAAGTTGTGTGGATCCTTATCTCTTTAGCACCATTGTTTTATTATGCTTGCTTGATTTGGCTTGATGGTTTGGCTTGTGATTTAGGCATTATAACACTATGTATTTGAATCATGGACCAAATCTTCCATTATAAATGTACTATGTTCAAGCTCTCCTAAATGAGAGGGAAATGCTTGTATTTATAGGTTTAGAAACTAAACCCAATTCAAGGTAAGTTAGAGTGTAGTTATATCTTGGAATTGGTTCAAACTTATCCTTCGTGAAATAATTAACCCTAATAGAGTTAAAAGGTGTCAAATGGTCATGACTAGAAATGAATAGGCATGGGTAAGATATTTCAGGATATTTGACAACTTAAAAAAGGTAATTATTAATTCTTAAGATATTCTTTATTTTTTAATTTCCTTTTTTGATAATTTATTAATTTATCATGAATAATTCAACTAGGCATTTAATTAGGTTTAACATTTTAATTAATTTTTTTAGTCTTTTTAGCCTTTTACAAGATTTGATTCAATGTCATGTGTGAATTTACTCCATTTAATAGGTTTATAGGTCAAATTACATGTTATGAAGCCAAATTTGAGATGTTTAGTGATTATTAGTCTTAATGTTTAAATTTTGGTAAGAATCGGTCTAAAGTCTGGTGTGGATCAATTGGTGGCCAATTTTAGGTGTCTACACTTCACACCTTGATTATGTGGACTTCAATGATAATGCATCTAAAGATGAGAAATACAATCAAAATCAAGCTGATACATAAGATGAGAATCGAGACACTCTCCCCCCACTTTATAATGAAAATCTTATAGTCAATAAGGATGAGATTTTATAGAGTTTCAAATATAGACTTCAGGGACAACCTCATGATAATTCATAGAATATTCAAGCCATAATGGAAATAAATAACAAAGAAAATAATGGTCAATATTCTACTCCCCTAGATAAAAATATTGTTACACCTAATTTTGGGGAAACTTATCTTGTGAAATAACTTATTTTAACTTGGTAACCTTCAATAATAACAACACCTTCTATGGCCATATCTTCCTTTCTAAATGTACAATCTCTTATGTATGAGATTCATTCTATATATGCTAAGGTGTTACACCTTGAGTAGGGTGATACTAGGCCATCACATTACTTGGATTACCATGTTTTTTTACATACACCTTTGGCACATCACATAATGTTAACTCCTTTTCTATCTAGATTCATGACACCTAAGCTTAATTTTTATGATGGTAAAGGTGACCCAAAACATCATATATGTGTTTTTCATGCAACATGTTTGGACTAAGTGTCAAATGATTGGATCCTTACTAAGTTGTTCCCACATAGTCTAAAGGACTATGCCTTACAATGGTTCTATGATCTTCCAAATTAGTCTCACTATGTTAAACACATTAGTAGATATGATTTTAGAACACTTTTCAATTAACATCAATGATAAGATCTCATATTTTCAAGTGAAAAATTGAAGAAAAACTCCACTAACCTTATTGTAGAATATGTCTTTTTATCCAAAACTATATTGGAAAAGATGACTAGCTCTATGGTAGATAAAGAGATACAAGACATACTCAAAAAAAATTTACTACCAATATTACATGAATCTATATTGTTCAATAAGTTTCCAATGTTCAAAGATTTATGCCACATAGTGAAATAAAGGGAAGTCAAACTTCTCTATATGGGTAAATTAAAGTACACAACTAGATCATAGTTCATAGTCAAGTACTATGAATTATAATAACCTTCTATACAAAGTAAGCACCACTAAAAATAAGAGTGATAAAAAAGCCATAGTTAACACAACTTTAGAACCACCTCTTTACCTAATTTTATTATCTCTTCCATGGAGATTTTTCACCAACCATCTAAAATTACTAGTACGTGTTTTATAGTAGCTCTTAAAATGTAATGGCATGTCTCTATATCCCATCAAATTGGTTGATAAGACATGACCTACTCCAAATAACTATGATTCCAATGCATTTTGTGACTATCATAGGGTACTATGCCATATTAAAAATAGTATGTATCAACTTGAAACATAATATAAAATATTTAATAGAGGCCAACATCATTGATTTGGGTACACCCGCATAGGTACCCAAGTTCAACAAAAAAAATCTAAAGAATTGAAAATATTTTTTGGATCCATTTCCAAAACATGTAGATAATGAGGTAGGGGCACTTCAGTTGTTCACTATATATATCAAGAAAATATATCGATGTCATCATTTCACACTAATACAAATGACACACACACCCTACATAATATAATTGGTGTATATCATACTATAGTACCAATTAGACCACTCATCACTTTATAAGATTATGAAATTTTTTATAATGATTCATATTTATATACACTCTTTTTACAAGCCTACATTGATCATCACCTTATTTAGAGTGTTATAGTTAACAATGGGTCAAGTAACATGTGAATTATCACACTTTTATGACATTTAGGATACTCAAAGAAGGACATTTCTCCAATTGACATAGTTATTTATAGTTTTAGTGGCCATGTTTAGAACTACATTAGGGAGATTTTACTTACACTATAGGTTGGACTAGACATGTGGCCACTATAGGTTGTACTTACACTATAGGTTTTACTTAAACTATAGGTTAGACCAAACATTTCATATGAGTATCCTTTAGCTATCCTATATGAATTCACACCATAACTATTAGTTATAGTTCCCATCATTACTCCATAAAGTTATGTCAATTGACTAGTGTAGGTGAGGTCTACTCCTATAGTGTTACCACATATGCGCACTCTTCCATGGATACCTTTATTAGAGAGACCCATATGTTATAGATATGTAACATATTCTATAGGGCCTACCTCTACCGCTTTCCTTCTGATTTTAATGTTATTGAGTTCCCAATGTTCCTAGTAAGGAAAATTTTAGAGGTTATTTATAGCTAAAAGGCTATAAGTAGGTTTTTTATTTTGAAAATGGCTAATTATATAAAAATATACATAGTTAAAATCACCTCAATTTTATAAAATTTATTATACATGTGTTTTGAATCACCTTATAAATTATATTAATTCCTATTTTGGGACATAAATTTTCTAGAGTTATTATCCATATATTGTTCTGATTTGCTAAGAAATTATAGGAGACATGTATTGGTTATCTAGAATCACTAAGGGTGTGTGTGTGTGTGTGTGTGTGTGTGTGTGTGTGTGTGTGTGTGTGTGTGTGTGTGTGTGTAGGTGTAGGTGTGTGTAGGTGTATAGGTGTATATGTGCT
The DNA here is from genome assembly GCA_037957365.1 of Torreya grandis. Lineage (NCBI taxonomy): Eukaryota > Viridiplantae > Streptophyta > Pinopsida > Cupressales > Taxaceae > Torreya > Torreya grandis. The sequence continues at coordinate 400,297 of JARHVA010008125.1, forward strand.
AAGGACCACCTAGGACACAATAAGTTTAAGATAATAATTATTTTTTGGCTGGCATGGTTTGTTAATTGATATAAAAACATATATGAAAGGCAATTATTATGGATATGATTAAGATATTTTGGTATACCTTATTATATATTTTATAGTTTTAATACTTTGAAAATGTCTTCAATATTTTTGACACCATTTATAAAATTGAGTAAATCAAACATGCACTTACTTCTATATGGTTTTAATAACTAAAAAACTTAATAATAAATAATACTCAAACCCAATATTTAATTTATTTTTATCATTGAATGTAGTGTATGTGGAATTAAAGTTATGGGGATTGAGGTTGAGATATTGCCCCATTTTTAGTGAATTGGTGTTGTCATATTGAAGAGCGCTAAGGAAAAATTTGATGTTGGTCCAACATGTCACCTGTAGGATTAATGTAAATTGCTCAAATATATATGTAATGTTTTCTTAAATTTTCTAATCATTTAAGAAAGATATTGGTGCAAGTGGAGCTTTGGTACTGAAAAAATTAGAATCAGAGGTTGGAAATGAAGTTACAAACAATTTTTAAGCTAGATTCCTAGTGATTTCAAGGTATGTATTTGTGTTTATTTTATTTAGAGAGTAGTTATTTACATTTCATGTTGGTTTTATTCAAAATTCTATGTATATATAGAATTTTTTTCCTTAAAAAAAAAGGATTTTGTTTCTTTGACTAAATTTTATTTCACACATTTATTCCATTTTCACATGTGATAGATGGTTGAATTGTTCTCAAAATTAGTGAAATGAGTATTTTTGGGTTACTCAAAAAAATGGTTGAAATGACCATGGGGCTTTATTTCATTTATTTATTTTATTATTTGTGCATTATTTAAAATAAATATCTTGCATGCCTTTATTTCTTTGAGGAAATCAATTTTTTCTTGTTTAAAAGAAAAATGTGCTAAAAACCAACAAAATAATATAATAAATTGAATATATCATAAATTGTATGTGATAGAAGATTGATATAAGATTGTCCAATTTTTTTTTGTTTCATTTATTTTTCTAGATCATTGATATAAAATTATTCCATAAATGATAGAGAATTGATACACCTAAACAATGAACATTGAACAATCTATGTTGTGAAAGACCTTCAGTAGTTTGAATTTTTATTTAGGCAAGAATCTCATAATGGCTACATTCATAATGCTTGGCCTTAGGATGTATTTGTAAGTGTAACTCTCATGGTCAATTATACCACAAAATCATGTGACTCCTCTCATGAGTTGATACATCCTTTGGGCCTTCAGGAAAAATGTCCAAATTTTGTGGATCTAGTCCCAAAATTTTTGAAAATATCTTCTCCACATAAAAAATTATTGGACCCTAGCATTTATAAACCCTCATTGGCTGACATGGTCAAATGATTTGATGTAGTGGTCCATGTCCCTTTGGAAAACCATATTTTCCTAGTTGATTTGGATAATAAAACTTACATCCCAATCCCAGACACCATTGGTGGAACATGTCAACATGGAGCTTGCCGAATTCATTCTCACAAGATTTAATGGGTTCCATCTGAACATAGAAACCTTCAAAAAGTGGGCCAAATAAAGATGAAAATCAAAGGGTTTCTTGGATGTCATTGCATTGGTCATGGATTTTTCCTTGTTGATTTCTCCTTCCAATAAGATTACATCAAGGCCCTTTTGGAAGGCCTTTGGTTCATGGGGAAGGCTAGCATTTTAGTTAAAATATGGAAGGCTAGTTCGAGTCTCAAATCCACTACCATGGATTATGTTCCCATGTGGTTCTTCCTATGTGATCTCTGACTAGAATATTGGCACTTAAAATTTATCCTTGAAATCACTAGAGCCTTGGGTGAACCCATCAAAATTGACCTAGTCACTCTCTCTCATAAAAGAATGGTTATTTCTCATGTTCACATTTTTTAATAGCCAATAAGTCCCTTATCCATGATACTAACATGAAATCTAAGTCTGGTGTCTAGACTCAGAACATTTTTTATGAAAATAATGCTATTATTTTCCCTAGATGTGATGTTCCTAGTCACATGTTGCATGACTCACCAAAAAAATTACATGTTTCAGAGAAATCCTCCCTTCTCAAAGACAAAGTTGATGTCTCAAAGATGAATTCTTAATTAGAGTGACTGCTAAGGATTGCCCCCCCTTGATCACCCCTAGGGACTTGTCCGACTAGCAATCCCAAAGATTCTTCATTATTCAATGTCAAAAAGACTACCAGTCTAAATTATGTTACAACTATGCAAGCCTTTGCTTTGGTCAACCCTATTTTAAAAAATTATTCTCAATATCCCTTGTTATATTTTGATTCTAAGGGTCTCAAAGGTATATAGTGTTCTAACCCTTTCCCTATTCTTTTTCATTACTTGATTCTGAGCCTTTGAGTGGTCCCAATGTTTTGGGCATGCCCCCTCTAGCCCCTTCCTCCTACCCCTCCCCTCAACCCTACTCTACCCTGCCCCCTCCATATGGTGCTTCTCCTTCCCCCTTCACCACCTTTATTTATTTCCCTCCCTCCTCTCCTATCCCATCTCCCCCCGCTTCATGGGCTTTCCCCTCTTTTCTCCCTTATCTCCATCTATCAACCCATTCCCCCTTCCCCCTATCTTTGACCTTCTTCCTACCTAGTTCTCCCCTCTTGGTACCTCTCCCTCCTCATTTCCCCCCTTAATCACCCTTCCCTTCTCACCTCATTCCCCCTATACCTTCTCCTCCCATCCCCCACTTTAGAGACTGCTTAAGCCCTTACTTGGAAAATACCCCTCTTTACTAACTTGGGTTTCTCTCCCCCCTTAGGGACCTTCCATCCCTTGTCTCCCTCTTTCCCCATTGTTTGATAGAGAAGTGGGTCAATGCTCTAACCCCCTTTCTCCTTCTTGGGACCCCCCTCAAGATAAAGGGCTTTTTATTTGTCCTAAATCCAAAATAGTTAAGAAGAAAGCTAACCTTGAAGTTACTCCTAAACTAGTTTACATATCTCCTATAATATTAAATATAAATTTGGAAACTACAATGGAGATTTCTAATGGCTCTCAACAAAATCTTAAGGTCCAATGGGATAAAAAATGATAGTACTCTCTTGGAATGTCAAGGGTTTAAATAACCCAAGAAAATAAAGGACACTCTATAATAATGTAAATATGGTCAACCCCTCTATTTTTATTATTTAGGAATCCAAAATGTCTGATTCTACTCTCAAAATTAGTATGGCATGGATTTGAAAAAATGCCCATTTTCTCACCTCAAAATCCATAGGAACATCAGGAGAACTAGATATCTTTTTGAATATTGACACTCTGGAAGGTGGCCTTCTTTCTAAATCCTTTAACCAAATATCCATATTATTCACTAATATTGTAAACAAGGATCAATGGATTCTTACTAATGTTTATTCCCCAAACTCCAAATTTGCTTAAAACCTCCTATGGAAGGCTCTTATGGACTTTCTAAGGAATTTCACTAGTTGGAATTAGATTATGGTGGGTGACTTTAACACTCCACTCACCCTAGGGGATAAAAAAGGTGGCCTCACTGACCTTACTCATAAGATGTTAGAATTCAATGACTTCATTGCAAACATGGGATTAACAGATGTGGATCTGAATGGAATCCTTTATACTTGGTCCAATAGAATACTGGGAGAAAAACTAATCCAAGTCCACCTTAATAGATTTTTGATCTCCATAGGACATTATTTATTCCAATAGGCTCTCGTCTCTTCCTAGAATTGGGTTTGACCACAATCCCATGATTTTTGAAGATGATAAATTCTCTAAGCTCAAATGTTGCCCTTTTAGATTCGAAAGTATGTGGACAAATCACCCCATCTTCACAAATTCTTGGAAAGAATGCTGAGAAGTATATTTTTTGAGATAAACCAAGTTCATTCTCATAAAAAATCTCACCTTATTGAAAAATGAGCTAAAAATCTAAAATAAGGAACTCTTTGGAGAGTATTTCTACAAAAAATTCCCTTAAAGTAGAACTCTCTATTATTGAAGAAATCAATGCATCAAAGGATTATAATGAGCATGTGGTTTCTAAGGAAAAGACCTCCTATGTCACTTTCACAATCTAGAGGAAATAGAATAGGCTAAAAGAAGGGGATAGGAATACAAAATTTGTCTACCATTCAGCTTCTAGACATATGAGTACTAATAAAATCCCATAGCTGTAAATGGAAGATGGAACCATTAACAAGGATGAGGAGGACATATCTTGACATATTATTAACTTCTTAAAGAATCTTCTCTTAGAGGATGATGAACCAAACAATTCATTGGTCTCTTCTACACTATCTAATTTCAATAAGGTCTTTACAGTTGCAGATAATGCTTCCCTCATCCAAATCCCTTCTAATGAAGAAATAAAAACTGTTGTCTTCCTCATGGATGAATTCAAGGCTCTTGGACTAGATGGTTTCCCCCTTTATTTTCTCAAAACTTTTGGGGCATTATTCACTTGGAAGTAGAAGGAGATATTAAATAATTATTTCACTCCAAATCCATTCTAAAAGAAATCAATAGTACTTTCTTGGTCCTAATCCCAAAAAAATAAGGATCCAACAACATTCATGACTTTAGTCCCATTAGTTTATGTAACACCACTTTTAATATTTTATCCTCCATCTTGGTCAAATATTTGCAACCCCTTCTCGACTCAATCATTGGTGAAAAACATGAGGCTTTTGTAGCTGGTAGGTAAATTTTTGATGGAATTGTCATAACTCATGAAGCAGTTCACTCTATTACCAAATCTTCTAAATAGGGAATGCTACTTAAACTAGATATGTTAAAGGCCTATGACCATGTTTCCCACTAGTTCCTATTATAGGTTCTAGAAAATATCAACCTAAATCATGACACCCAAAAAATCATATGGAATTGTATATCCAATCTTAAGTTCATCATTATAAATGGGGTCCCTAAAGGTTTTTTCCATACCTCAAGAGGTTTAATACAAGGGCACCCCCTCTCTCCATACCTCTTCATCATCTTAGAGAAAACTATTATTTTAGGAGATTCCTTGATTGGGGAAGCCAAGAGCCTAAAATGTATCCTTAAAAATTATGAAAAAGTGCCCAATCAATGCATCAACTTTCAAAAAAGTTTCCTCTTCTTTATCAACACACCTCCCTCTCAACAGAGAAGAATTGTTAAAATTTTAAACTACCAAGTGGGTAACCTACCAAATAATCACCTAGCTATCCCCCTCTTTGCTAGTAGAATGGAATCCTAACTCTTGAATCCTGTAATTGATTATATTCAAAATAAATTAGTCAGCTGGAAGGGTCACCTCCTTACCCAAGTGAGGAAAATTTAGCTACTCAAGGCCTCAATTCAAAGTATTCCTATCTAGCTCATGTCAATATTAAAAATTCCATCTAATGTGGTCTCCAAAATTAAACAACTTCAAAAAAAATTATGGAGAGGTACTAAATAAAGATTTAGATTCAATCTAGTCACATGGGAAAAAAATTTCCTTCCCAAAGCAAATAGAGACTTGGGGCTGAAAAGCATAAGTACTATGAACATAGCTTTATTGGATAAAATGGGTTGTTTCCTGATGAAGGAGAATAGTGAATGGATAAAAATCCTTAAGGTTAAATACCTGAAAGGATGGGAAGAGGATGTCTTCTTATGACAAGAGTGCCCCACCAGTGGTTCCACATTTTGGAAGGCTATATCTAAATAAAAGACCTTCTAAAAAGGGGTATCTCATGGAAAATTGGAAATGGTGAGAAGATTGATTTTTATGAAGATGCATAGATATTCCGCACCCCCTCTCAACCCTAGATACATGAGACAGATGGTATGGATAGCTCAAATAAAGATTAGATTCTAAGATTAAGGATTACTAGGAAATCAAGGAAGGAACTAAGTATTAAAAGGTCATACCTAGAAGAGATCTTCCCTTAGAAGAATATTAAGCTATCTAGAACCTCACCAGGTTTTAAACTATATTCACATTCCTTTTATTTAGAAAGAATATCATTTTGTCTATAGAGTAGAAGATAGAAACACATATTCAATATCCTTAGGCCATGCCATTAAACTTAATTTGGATAGTAACTGGGATCATTGGAAAAAAATTTAGGTAAAACATCTAATCCTTAAGGTTAACTTATTTTATTGGCTATTATGCAGAACAAAATTTTGACTATAGAGAACTTAGCCAAAAGGGGACTAATTATCCCATATAGATGCATGATCTATCAAAGTGTAGAATACTCCACTCGGCACATTTCTTTACAATACCCCCTCAGCTTATATTTTCTTGACATGATCCTCAATTTCCTCAACATGACTTGGGTTAAACCCAATATCATCCTAGACCTCATTCTATAATGGAACCCCCTATGGCACATTCCTTCTCTGACTTTCCTTTGGCACCTTACCCTTCCTTACTTGTTTTGATACATTTGGAAAGTTTGAAATGATAGCTTATTTGGAAATAAAAGGCATTAGCTTAAGAGTGCTTTCCCTCAGCTCAGTCAAGCCATTTCTAAAAATTGGAAGGCTATCCCTCCCAAAGATAAGGATCCCACCCCCCTTTTAGCTTGACTTATTCTTAATAATTGGGACCTACAATAAGTTATTAATTCTTCCACTAAAGACTTAATTCACTAACAAACCAAATTAAAGGATCCCCCTAAGGGGTGGGTAAAACTAAATTTTTATGCAGCATCTAAAGACAACCCAAGCCTTTTAGGTGGAGGCATCATAATAAATTCCGAAGGGGAGATGTTGGTCACTTACGTAGGTCTCATGGGTAAGAAAAAAAACCATCTATTTAAAGCCAAAGTGGCCCTCTAGGGTGTTTAGCTAGTGCAGAATTTCAATGAGAGTAGAATAATTATATAAGGGGATTCACTCAACATCATAAATTCCTTGGAAAGAAAAAATATTCCTTCACACAATATCAAATAGCTCATTGATGACGTGAATCACATTTTACAAACCATTCTTCAAGTCCAAGTCACTCACACCTATAGGGAAGAAAATGGGGTGCTCAACCTCCTTACCAGCACTAGAGTGGATCTCCAACTTTTAACTAACTATTATGATAAAGGAAGCATCCCCCTTAAGGTTTATAGTGTCATCCATGTGGAAGGTACATATGCAACTTAAATTCATTATCTCCTCACACTTGTAGCCCCTAAACTTGATGGACCTAATCACAATCTTATAGATTTGCATTCATTTTGAGGTTAAAGTATTTGATTATGTTAATGTTTATTTTGTGGGAATACCATCTCATTTAAGCCCTATCCATTTAGAACATGTCCAAAAATCTTGGCTCACTCTTTCCATTCTTATACTTATAGTAACCATGGGTAGTGACAAAGACTGTTTAGAGCCAACTTCTTACAAAGAGGTTTGAGAACAAAATAAGGTCTAAAAAAAACCTAAGAAGGGGGGTTTATAGATTTTATTGATCATATTACTGAGCATAATGCTATGGTGGTATGAGATTTCATCATTGCATGGACAAAAAGAAAGGTCACTCTATGGGGCATTTCCATAAACATCTTCAACGAGTTTATTTTTGATGCTACAGGTATGTAATACATTAGCACTAAATAATTCAAATACCAATCTAAGAAAAAGGAATACCTATAGCATTTCTTTCAAACCAACAACTTCATAAAAATTTAGAAGAAGAGTTTTCCTCATGTCGACCTATGATGATACTATCCTGATGTCTACCTTTTGATCATAAGGTACATGACTTTGGAAGGTAAGTACACCCTAATTTTCTAACACTATTAATTATTTATTAATCATTTCATTAGTTCGAAAATTAGCCTCCCCTATTTCCTTCTCAAGTCTTTGGAAAAAATTTCCCTACTGCATCAAGTTAATGACACTAACCCCATCCTTCATCAAGGTCTTATCCTTTTGATTGTAAAACATGTATATAACCTTTTTGGTTGGAAGATTCCCCTAGGAGTATCATCTTCCTTAGAGGACTCCCTGAAGGATGATCCTATAGAGGTATCCCACCCAACTCCTGAATGATCCCCATAAAATAACTTATCCAAATTCCCACCTGATAACTTCCCACTCAAGTTGTTGTTCATCCCTAGACCCAAACCCATCAAAATAGGGTGTCCCACCACCTAAAACTAGAAGGATAAGGATATTATAATAGAGGAATTTGAGAAAAACAAATAAATGTTATAAAATTTCAATTCAAAGGTTTAGAAAGTAGGATTCATCTTGGCAAAGCTAATATAGGATTAGAATGATCTTCACCAAGTGGTGAAGGCCATTGTTTAGTATTTTGTGAATTATACCTAGCCCCCTCCTCAATCCCCTACTTTTAAATCCCCTAATTTCCTAAAATCCCCCTTAGGTTCCTCTAAGGGGGTCCCCCCAAACAAAACCCCCTTACAGGTGAAAGGCAAGAAGTGGCCTAAGATGATTTCTCCTAGGGAACCCATTGAAGGCCTCATGAATAGCACTGAAGCCAAGGTATAAAACAAAACCTAGAATTCTAATAAAGGATAGTTCTACTATTGATGACACCTAGGAGAGTCCATCCACATAATCTAGTTAATTTTTTATTTCTAGTTTTATTTTTCTCTAGTTTATAGTATTTCATTTTGCTCATTTGGTCGTGAAGAGCCTATTTAAACTTTTGTATCTCACTCGCATGGTTATAGGTCCCTATAAAACTTGGGTTTACATTATCAAATAAAAAAACATATGCATTTTCATCATGCCACAATAGAATATTGACTCTTTAGTTAATATATTGTCTTATGGATGTATCTTGTGATATGAATAAGTAATTTGTTGTTAAAACACATGAATCTATAAAAATAAAACAAATACAAAGGTTTAGTGAAAAAATTCTATCCTAAATAATTTTGAGACTAAAAATGAACATTAGAAAATTAATTTTTTTTAGGCCAAATCTTTAATGGATTGAGATATCTATGATGCAAATTAAAATGTCAAATATCTAGTAAAAACTCCTACCTATTTGTACATGTACCATGCAATTTTTTCTTTGATAACAATTAATGAAAAATAAATAAAGAAAATTTAAAATTTACGTAGACTTTTAAAATTGAGATTTTTGTTGTAATATTAAGCATTATTTTTAAGTCCTTATCAATTATAAATAAATTACTATAGCCTTCAATTTTTATTAAATGGTCTTTAAAAGTTATCCCTTTTAACTAATCAATAGCTAATATTTTTTTGCATGGGTGGAATTATAATGTAAAAAATTATAAACATGTTCATTTCTTATACAAAAGATTTAAAAACTCATTTTTGAATTATTATTGGTGGATAGGTTTGAGATCTTATTCCCAGCTTCAGTAATCTCAAAAAATTATGGTATCATGTAAGTATAAACATCTTTAACATTTCTACTACTTATTAATATTGGCATGAGTGGTCAACATCGATATGAATGAATAAACAATTTGTATTCTAATGAGATAATCACAATATTCACCTAAATGGACCAAAAAAACATGAATGCCCCCAAAACATATAATATTCTTAGTTATACCTCAATTATAATGGGTTTATGTCCATATATTAAATCATGATCTTTGTAACTCAACATTATAATCCCAAAATATAATGTTATTTGAGCTCATGTTGTACATTTTATGTCCTTGGCCTCCTAGCTACACAAACACAAATGGACCTATAAAAACATCAATTCTAATATCTAATTTCTAAGGTTTCAAATTTGATTTTTCATAAAGATTAGTGATTTTATATTGCTTTTATAGGTGTTAAGATTAAAAAAAAAAAACCTTTTTATATAGTTTATGATTTTAAAACTATTAAAATGTTTTGAATATATTTTTCATATATGTCATCCTCAATTTTCATAGTTGTCTTTCCCTATGGCCCCATAGTTAGTTTGTACTTTATATTCTCATTTTTTGTCACAATGTTTGATATAATAAATTTAATATATTATCTGGTTCACCTTTTGAGAGACTTAAAAAGGTCTATAGTCAATTTATACTAAGTATTACGCAAGATCTTACATATGTACTACATAAAAAGAGTCCTAGAGAACCATATTTTTGGGACATGAAGGATAACAAAAAAATATTATTTATTTTAACCTCTCCCTTAGGATCGTATTGAATCTTGATCATGTTGAATACATTTATTTACTAATTTTAGCAAGGTTGAAACATGATCCACTAATTGGAAGACTTGCTCACTTGCTCTAGTAGCCTTCACAGTTTTTGTATGCAACCCTAACAAATAATATACAAATGAATCGACTGTGAGGCTCATGTTTTGAAAACACAACCATCCATAAAAACTACAAAGTTTTTCATATAGTATTTTTTTATATGTTTTTTATAAAATTTATATTTTGGTTGGCATGGTTTGTTGATTGAAATTAAAAAAAATTGAAAGGCCATTATTGATTATGGATATGGTTAAGACATTTTGGCAGACCTTGTTATATAATTTTTAATTATAAAACTAGGAAAACATTTTTAATATATTTTTATAGTTATGTCATCCTTAATTTTTATAGTTGTATTTCCCTATGGCCCCATATTCAGTTTATACTTTATACTCTAAATTTTTGTCATAATTTTTACTATTATTAGTTTATTATATTACTTGGTTGGAATTTTGAGATACTTACAAAGGTTTTTAATAAATTTATACTAAGTCATATGGACATCAAATTTATTCCTAAAAAAGGACAAATTAAATCATTAAAAAGAAGGAACCACAAATAAGATCTTGAATTTAAACTTCTCATCCTCTAACCTCTTTTTCCATTTGTTTTTTAATTAGCATAAATTTCTTCTTATAAAATAATCTACATAAGATATTCAAATTACTCAGAATGATAGAACCATGAAACCCTAAAACCTAAATTCACATAACCTCATTTTTTAAAAGTTTTATTCCTTGGTGGTTGTGTGAATCGTGAAGTGAGAGATAGTTGCAAGAGGAGACCAAGGAGGAGTATAAGAAGGTAATAATGAAGTATAATCTAATTAATAAATACACACCCTAAATATCTCTAAATGTTCAAACACTTTTAATGAATTATACCTATTTTTAAAGGGTTTCAAATTGTTTCCATGCTATTTTTTCATTAGATCTTTGATCACAATGTGAAAACCCTTTTTGTCTTATATCAAAACCCTTAATATTAGACACAATTTGGTTATCATGTGGGATTTTTTTTTAATAATGATATTATCAACATATTTGCATTTATTTTGGATTATTTATTTAGTAATGAGATCATTAAGAACTCAAAAATATTGTGAATGTGTGTCTATGCATTGATGTGGCAATGACTTTTTTCAAAGTTGTACACACATGCGTAGGGTTTAGGTTTGGAATGTGTTTATAGAAATTTTTATTTGTTTTGTCTCTCATGTCCTCCTTGATTTTATTTATTCATTCATTACGTGTTTTAAATGGTTGGACTACCACTAATTTCACAAGGTAAATAATGATATCTATTTTGAAAAAATTATCATATCCATTGATCATAATCATTGTTACACCTGAAGAATATTTTCCCCATGAATGTGTTTGGGGAAAGGGGTTTCACTATGATTTTTTCCACTATTTCATTATTTGAATATGATGTTAAAAATTCCATCTATTTAAATTTTTTTTGAAAGAGATAATACAAATATCTAGTCAATTTATACTGAAATGGTGAGTTTACCAAAGATTTACCAATGAAATTATACATAAGCTCTAAGATTTACCAATATTTTATAATAATATTTTAGGGGTCCATTCTAAAAATTATCCCTAGTTTATAGCATTAGCCACCCATTCTAGCTACAACATCTTCTATTATATGGGTCCCTAAGACCCCTATAGTTCATAAGACACCCCAATTAGCTTAATAGATTCGTAGCACCACTTCACAGGTAATGTTGTATATACATTACTTGGTATAGTAGGATATAGGACCTCAGTTACCTTTTTATATAACACACATGATTATTGTTCCTTTATTTGACATAGGAAACATTAATAGTGAATCTCCCATGAGACTCATTTGTTAATATGTTCTTCCCTTCTTATACATAGTTTACTTATTTCTTTCTCTTTATATATAGTTTCATTTCAATGTTACTTATACATAGATTATATCTAAAAAATACAAAAATAATTTAAAATTATCAAACATCAAAACATTCAAATATTTACTCTAAACATACAAATGATAAATTGTATGCATTTCCATATTTACACTTCTTATATTGGTCAAACACTACATATGGTAGTTATCTTAGTATAGCTAGTTTTTATCATACATACATGATTCACTTGTTCTTATCAAGTGTTCGTAGATGCTTACAAGACTCAAGTCCACTACATAAATCCATATTTACTACTATCTACCCACTAGGGGCATATACATAGATACATAAGTTATTTATTTGATACATTCACCTATCTAGGGGAACCTTATACATTGTTTCAATTTTCAGGTTATATATTTCTAAATTCTACATCCTAAATTTAGAATTATTATATCTTGATATTGATCATCTTAAACCTACTTAGATTTTTTACTGACTAATACTAATTTAGACTTAGCTTATGTACATATTTACCCTTAGACATATTTGTACTCCATGTTCATGCATACTTCCATTTCTAGCTTTCCTAGTTTAGAATTAATTGTGTCTATATGTTTCTAATATTTGAGGGAATTTGCATATGTTATTACTCTATGAATATATGCCACTTATTTTCATTTTATGTATGCTATGTAATGTGCCCATGTCATTGTGTGTGCCTTCTTAATTTAGTATGCATACATTTGAACATGTCTTTCTATGTGGATGTAAATGAACTTGATTGTTATTTACATATGTGGACATTTGAACATGTCCTTATATGCCTTGTTTTATTAGATTTAGTGATATGTACCCATGTCCCTTGTATTGTGACCCTTGACCTACTTTATGTGCCTCATGTATGTTGTATGTTTTATTGTATGCCTCATAGCCATGAAACTTGTCTCTTAGTATTTACACACTCAAGTTATAGATGCCATGAAGGACCTCATGAAAATCTTCTTCCTAGTTGGGTGTCGTGATAAGCATCATAACCCATCCCAATAGGTAAATACTTAGTTATTACTAATATTTTTTATTTATATATATTGGTATATCTATCTTGACAACCTTATAAATATTATATCTAGCATACATCATATACTACAAACTTATGTGCAGATTATCTTACATTATAATGTTATTTATGAAAATTATATTGATTTATTATGTAGATATAATATATGCTCTATATAATACATATTTTTTAGATATTTTTATTTTTAGGATAATTCTTGCACATGTTTAACAACTCTCCTCAAAATAGGAGGCATCCATAGATGTTTTTCATAGAGATTAGACTATTTGAATGTACTCACAAAAAAAAAATTCGACACATAGGCACATAATATAGAGATCAAATTCAATAAAATATAATGTAAATAATGACACAAAGACTAATTTTAGTTGTATAAAAATCTACATAGTTTGGAATTAGCACCTAATTGGGTCACTAGTGTATGTAATAAAAAATGCATCAGGTCTATAAATCAATCCTATCTCATAGAAGATAAAGCATACCTACACTTATGATTAGGAATAAATTTATTGAGTGGGAGAATGACCAATATGGGGATCCACTAGACCTTATTAGGGGATCACTTATCAAAATACACTATGTTAAGGAAGGTTCCAAACCCTTCAATCTAAAATAATCATGTAATAACCCTAAAGGAGTCCTATGTTTTAATATTTCACCTATACTAATAACAAGAAATTAAATATAATCTAGTGCTCCCCAAAGCTTGTGGCACAAAGTAGGGGTTAGAAACACTAAAACTAAACATGCATATAAGACATATACTCATGTCAATGTATATGTAATTATAATACATGGAAGAGAAGAACAATTGTATTATGTATCTATTATTATAAAGGAGAAATAAAGTTGGGAATACTTAACTTGAATATGAACCCATTGAGCCTCAATCTCTCCCTTGGCCAAGGTTATTCACAATAAATTATTATGGTTTGTAAGGATAACAAAGATAAATTAGCTCTAGGCTACACAACCTATTGATGCATCCAAAATACTTCTCCGTAAGACAAGATCCATATCTCCAAAGAAAGTATAGAACCCTAATATTTAATTCTCAATTAGAATGCTCAATAAGCAGATGTTAATTCACACTTAATTATTATTCACTTATTTCTTATCAAATGGTGTTAATGAACTTGTATCTATAGGTAGATATTTACCTAAACCCTTCCAAAAATGTCATTCGATAGGGTCAACCCAGACCCAATATAATTATGGATAATAATTCCCTAGGTCATAATCTAGGTAAACCAAAGGTAAAAATAGCTCCTAAGTGAAAATAACTTGAAACTATACAAGGTCAACCTAGTCGACCCAGTATAGCAAATAGAGGCTAAAAACTATACAAAATTGACCCTATTGACTTAGCATAGTGAATAATTGAAAGGGGATCAATGTTAATAAATTGGGGATACAATGTAATGAATGTCTATAGTGGGTAAAATTGAGAAGATAAAGTTTATGGATAATCGTTTTAAGAGACAAATGTGTAGATAACAAGTGGTAAAAAGGAGAAAAATCATGTAAAATGCCAATGGTCTATCCACACCTTTCTTGGTGTACCCATTAAGGCATGCCTTCAGAGAGATTGACAATTGATGGGTTCTTGAAAGATAAAAAGTGTCAATAATCAATAAAAGTTTGAAAATATTATGTGTATACATATTCCTCACTCTATGTTCATCACATGTCACATGAGTGAAATATAAGATGGTGCTTCAAGAATAGAACATGATAATACATAACACTAATGTTGAGTAAATATAGCAAGTAAAAAATAAGATAAATGAAAGGATAGAATTGAAAAACACATACCTTTACTTACCTTATTGTTTTAGATAAATAAGTAGACTACAAGATAAGTGAAGGCATCCAATGTGAAGAACATTAGGCAAACATATGGAAGTTAGTACAAAAATAGCCAAAAATTGAATTTATTTGAAGATAGGCATATGGTAGTTAGTAGGGATAGAGATTTTAGGAAAATTAGAAAATCAAGATTGTTAAGTAAAGGTTTAGAATATTGAAAATAAATGATAAAAGGATGCAAAATTAATGACAAATGATGAGAAATGAATTAAAAATGATTGTAAAATATAGTAAATCATATTGGAAACCATGTAGAACATAAATGGAGAAAAAGAATGTAGAACATACTAAATCATGTTGGGAATCATGTAAAACATAAATGGAAAAAAGGAATGTCCATGCAAGATAACTAGAACATAATGTAACTCCGTGTAAGATAAGCATGTCGAATAAAAGACGAGGAAAAATATGAGTGGATGAGAAATTAAATGTAAATCAAGATGTAAAACAAACATGAAGAAGGTATACATAAAGAGAAACTTGTAATAATGGAAAATTTCATATGTAAGATAATTGAAGTC
The DNA here is from genome assembly GCA_037957365.1 of Torreya grandis. Lineage (NCBI taxonomy): Eukaryota > Viridiplantae > Streptophyta > Pinopsida > Cupressales > Taxaceae > Torreya > Torreya grandis. Next base: position 415,867 of record JARHVA010008125.1, read on the forward strand.
CACAAAAATCAAATAATAATATGATGGATAAATGAAAATAAAAAGATCTAAAGGACTAAAAATAAAACTTAGTACTTGTTCTAAGATACAATGTAAGAAAACACAACCCCCTAATGTCATTACTATGATGATAATGAGATGGTGTGGTAAATAAATAGTGTAAGGTTGTAATCAATAGTTACTCAAACATGTTATTTTTCTTTAATTATATATAGAATTAAAATAAGGAAATTCTATCATATATTTAAGAGGTGAAGAAGAAGGAATAATAGAAGAGCAGAAATAGATTTAGAATCACAATTTTCTTTTCAAGGGGGGAAATGAAATGGGTAGATGGGAGAATTAATGAAAAACCAAGGTAGAGGAACTCTTCATCAAAATCAAGACACTCAAATTAGATTTTTCAAAACAAGAGGACTTTCGACCTTAAGGACTCTAAAAAACTTCTCTTAGCCACACAACTCTTGAATTAACAAATGTAGTATATAGATCATCCCATGAAAGCTATATGCATGAAAATTAAAATGGACCTACCTTCTAACAACATGTTTCCCCTTCTTTAGGACCCATTATAGAACCATTGGTCTACTGTGAAGATTGGGTACTTACATGAGAAAATAGGTAGCACCATATAGTTTTTTTAATTCCCCTATTCCAATCTACTGGCATACTACACCCCAATGGACCTCAACTCTATGTGAGGCCAACTTTGGAGTTTGAGATTAGATTAGAGATAATATATGTGCTTGGAATCATGTTTTTTGGTGTCATTTTGACTTTTGAGATTTATATGTTACCTTTTATATATCATTGCATTTTGTTTCAGATGATTTTGATTTTAACTTTCTTGATAGTTTTGTTATTCCTCCTCCATACAGATTTGGAAAATCAAACATGGGTGATAAAACATGACTTTAATTTGAATAATTTGGACTTGGTTTCTAAGAGATAAAAATTAAAAGAGCATGGGGTCTAAGAGTCTCAGAAATCTAGGTGAAATAAAAGTGTTATCTTTACTTTGACCTTGTTTTATCTAATGTGAAGTGAAAGGAAGGGGAAATTAAGAGGAGTGACACATGGAACAATTTAAATTACTTCAAATATCAAAAAATGTGACAAAGGTTAATACAATGACATTAAAGTGTGATTCATTACCATAACAATAAGTAAAATAGATGAAAACATACTAACATAGATTGTTGTGCAAATTCCATCTATCAAAAGAATTAGAAAGCTAAAGTTGAGAGCAAAGATCCAATACTATTATTCTATTTTTTATTATTTTATTTTTTTATAAAAATAATGAAAATATGTTAATTTTATGAGGGCTAGGTCCTATCCATTGTCTTACACTTTAACTCATAATATAAATACCCACAAGGGTGCCCAAAAGTATGTGAAAAATAAATGAGGAAAAGCAAAAAGGTGGTATTTTGTGAGGAGGGCCATGTCCTATCCATGGTGTTATACTACAACTCACAAGGTGAAAACCAATGAGGTTAATGATAAATTAGGTAAAATATAGTCATAAAGCTGCTAAATAAAATAATAACATAAAAATATTAAGAAAAAAGAAAAAGAAAAAAATGTATGAGGACAAAAATGAAAGTAAATGCCAAATGTGATGTGTAAGAAAACCAAAGAATGTAAAGGAAAACAAAGAGGCTAGTAAAATGAAAGTAAAGGAATGAAAATGCACAAAATCAAAGAAACATAAGATAAAAAGAACAAGAAAGGTATATGCTAACTTATATATCAAATATGAGCATGTGAAAGACAATTTTATAAGTCTTGAAAGGTTTCATGAAGATAAATTTGTTTGTTATTATGAATTATAGAATAAGAGTGGGCATTGAAAGATGTTGCAAAGGGTAAGTGGATATATATATGGGAATATTTAGATGCCCTAAATTCTAAAGGGACATGTGGATGGGCATCGCTAGATGCCCCAAAGTCTAAATGGACATGTGGATGGGCATCACTAGATGTCCCAACGTGTGAGTTAGAGTGAGGTAACATTTAACCATTAAAATGATGTGCATTGGATTGGTAGGTGAATTTAGAGATAGGTAAATTTTTTGGTTTGTTATATTTTAGGGATGTTTAATGGGACATATGATGTGTAGGAGAGGTATGAAGAGGAAAAGGAGGACCATGTATGACATGTTTTGGAGGAAGTATTTGAACTAGGTACTCCTTCGGTTTATGTGACCTAAGAGGTTGAGATTCAATAGATAAAATGATATTCTTAAAATTATTCATGTTATCTATCTTTTCTTTATTGGTATAGGAAGAAGGATAAACTATGGTTTAAACAAAATTAGTGGATGAGGTGTAGGTAATAGATCATTTTTGTTGATCATTAGGTAGTTGATTTTGATGTGATTATGGTTCTTGAGATTGAATTTAAGAAGCTTTAAGATAGTCTTGATAATGTTGTTTTATGAGAATATTAAGATTGAAATGTGGAAAAGCAAGGAATAAAGAAGAAATTAGTGAAGAACACAACAAGACTCATGAGATTGACCTATAGTATCATGCCTCCAACAAAATTTATCAGGATTGCACCATTTTTTAGGAGGTTTAGAAGGATCAAATCTCATGGGTTTAGAAGGTGGAAATTTTTGCTTAAGTTGTTTTAGTCTCAAGGGTGGGTGGGGTAGGTTAAAATTTACTGAATTCTATGGTCCACATTGAGATTGGGGAGGTTTGGGTGAATCAATATTATGAGAAAATGATTGGAAAGGTGATTTAATAGTTGTTTGAGATGGTTCAAATTAAGTCATAAGAATGTCTTGCATTTTTACTTGATCTAAGGCTTATTCTAAAGTTATAGGTGAAAATATTCAACCTTTATACTGAAGGGGAGATTTAAGAGTAGCGAGAAATAGTTTTAAAAGAGTGTCATCATTCATGTTATGGTCTACTTTATGAGTGAGAGACTTCCATAATTTGATGAAAGTGTGAGAAGATTCATTAGGAAGTTTCTTAGAATTGATAAAATGGCTATGGTAATTACAGTAAGGTCATCATGTTAGAATCCCTTCACTAGAGAATTCATTAAATCCTCTAGGGTGAGATGAAATGTCTAAGAATTTAGTTGTACCATTTAAGTGAATCACCAATAAGAGTTTTGGCTAAGATCTTGGTGGTAGAAAAGGTGTTAGTTTGGATGAATTTCTTATAGATTTTACCAAAAGACTTAATAAATATAGTAGGGTCCTTAGTCCCATTATATGTGATGGTTGGATAAATGTTTCCAATATATATTGATGAAATAAATGGGGATAAGTTTTATTTTGAAGGTGTTCAAGCATTTTATTATTAATTGGAGGTTAAGGATGATATTCCCATTGGCATCTCTAAGAGGAGGATGGATAAATTTTTTGTTTGGTTGAGATATAATGACTTACGGTGGTTGACTAGTCATGTTCAATAAATGTTGTTGCATGATAATCATTTGAGATGGATTGGTTGTTTACATGATATTCATTTGTTTAAATACTTTTTTAATAAGTTGAGTCATATCAATAGGTGGATTATTATTTGTAGGAGGGGTATTGGTATTGATAGGAGGGGTATTAGTATTGATATGAGGGGGACTATTTGTGTTGGTGGGAGTAGGATTATTTGTAGGTAGAGGATTCCCAACATTGGTATTAGGAGGAGGATTATGATCGATGACCTCAACTACACTACATTGTGTAGTGATTGGTTTTTTTTTAGGAGAATATGAAGGAAGAAAGTGGATAGTTTCATTTAAAGTAATGAAATAAGTGAGGTTATTATCCAGATCCTTAAGTATGCAATGTTCTTGAAAAAAAGGAAGATTGAAAAGATGTCATAATTATGAGATAAGAATAGATAACCACACAAATAATTGAGGCTAAAAACTATACAAGGTTAACAGTGTTGACCTAGTAGGTTACAAAATATACAGTGTCAACAATGTCAACCTAGTAGGCTAAAAAAGTGTACAGGGTCAATAGTGTCGACCTAGTACAATAGATAAGGAAAATTAGACAATATACAATAGACTTTGTTGACTGAAATTACTATGTATAAAAACAAGAATAATTTTTCAAGTACTTTGAAAATCAAGAGCTGAAGGGAAACAAATAATTAATTAGATCAATGAGGTCGATCCAATTAAGACACATAACATAAAACCTTGCAACAATGTTGGATAATACAAGTTTTTAAAACACAAAATACAATTAATCAAAGAGGAAGAAATCAACTTGGAAAGTAAAATCTAATTAAATGGTCAACCTAAATTTTATTTAGATTATTAGAATATAGTTTTAAATGTGATGGGAAGTTGGTTGTAAGCAAGGAACTAGAAATCAATCTAAGGATATTTTAAGGAAATTTAGGATAAAAGGGATCTATATTGGCAATGGTACAAGATTGGTATTATGGCCTACCCCATAAATTAATACACCATAATGACAAGGGTGTTAGGTAATTATCTAGAATATAAAATTATCCATGTGTTTTTACTTGACCAGAGAACCAAGTCAAATTCCCCCTTGTTGATGAAATCCAAGTAGGTAGCCCTTCGATAGATAATTGTTAAAGTGCATATTAATATTTTGTCATTTGGTTGTGTGTACACAAAATATAAAATATTGAAACTAAATGGTATATTAAAAACCACATAATTAGACGATGTGATCTATTTTAAGCATACAAGCAACAAGAAATGAGAGTGTGAGCTAATTACTAGCATATAAGGGTTAATTCCAACTTTAAAACAAGGTAGAGTATCAATAAAGTTGATAGTGTCACCTTAATAATATGGAAATAAAAGGTATAAAAATTAACAGGGTTGATAGAGTTGACTTAGTTATCTAGACAACACATAGAATAGAAAACTGAGTTGATAGGATTGATCTAGTTGACTATACAAGGGTAGTTTTAAAGACTACAAACTATGAAAGGAGAGATTGTAAGGAAATAAAAAAAGGATAAAAAAGAAACTTATGGGTTTTATGATGCAAATAAGTGAGATTATTGTCAAATAACCTTGATAAATGCTTTCAAATTCTACTAACAAGGCTTACTAGGTCAACTTAGCTTTGCAAAACCCTATTGTTGAGAGCCTAAAATGTATATGGTTAACTGGGTAGACCTAGTATGATAAAGGGGTTGTGTAAAAATGTATAGGGTTAACTAGGTTGAGATATTAATCTGGACTAGATGTCTAAAAATCTAGAAAACTATATTAGATCATCCAAGTTGATCTAGTAACTTGTACCTAAAAACCTATGAACAAAATTTAGAATTGTGTCAATGTAATCAACCTAGTATGGCAAATATATGATAAAATAATGAAAAATAAGTGAATAAATACTAAAAAGGTTAGATTTATGTTGGGTTCACCAAAATGTATACAATAAAAAATGCATCATGTCAATAAATCAATCTTGGCTCAAGTAAGATAGAGCATACCTACACTTCCAATTGGGAATACATTTATTAAATATAAGCATGACCAATATGGGGATCTAGTAGACCTGATTAGGGGATCACTTATCATAATAAACTATGTTAAGGAGGGTTCTAAAGCCTTTATTTTAACACAATCATGTTATAACCCTAAGTGGGTCCTAGGATTTAATATTTCACCTATGCTAATAACAAGAAAGTAAATCTAATCTAGTGCTCATGAAAGCTTGTAGAACAAAATGAGGATTAGAAATAATGATACTAAACATGCATAGAAGATATATACTCATGTCAATGTATATAAAATTCTAATATATGGAAGAGAAGCAAAACTACATTATCTATATACTCTTACAAAGGAGAAATAAAGTTAGGAATACTTACCTTGAAGATTAACCCATTGAGCCTCAATAGCTCCCTTGGCTAAGGTGATTTAAAATAAATTGTTGTGCTATGTAAGGATAATAAAGACAAATCAGCTCTAGGATACACAACCTATCGATGCATCCAAAAGACTTCTCCACAAGATAAGATTTGTATCTCCAAATAAAGTATAGAACCCTAAGCTTTACTTCTCAAGTACAAAGGTCAATAAGTAGATGTTCATTTTCATTTAATTCTTATTCACTTATTTATTATCAAATGGTGGAAGTTAACTTACATATATAAGTAGATCTTTCCCTAAACCCTCCCAAATATATCAACCAATAGTGTGGACCCTGCCGACTTATTACAATTGTGGATAATAATTTATTAGGTCATGAGCTAGGTTAGCAAAGGTCAAAATAGTTCCTAACTAAAAATAAGCCTAAAATGTATAGGGTTGACCCAGTCAACCCAACATAGTAAATAGAGGCTAAAACTTATACAAGGTCAACCTGATCGACCTAGTATAGTGAATAATTGAAAGGGGATCAAGGCTAGAAAAAGGGGTATAAAATGTAGTGAATGCTTGTAATGGGTACAAATAAGAACATAAAGCTTAGGGATAATGGTTTTAGGAGACAAGTATGTAGATAATAAGTGGAAAAAGGGACAAGAATCCTATGAATCACCAATATTCTACCCACCCCTTTCTTGATTTACCCCTTAAGGTGTGCACTTAGAGAGATTGAGACTCGATGGGTTCCTTCAAGATATAAAGTGTCAGTAATTGATAAAAGTTTGAAAATATTATGTGTATATAGCTAGCACTACTAGCTCTAATATTTGAGATATGGTACTTTTATCAAGTAGCTTTAATTTTAAGAAATTAAAAAATTGACCATAGAAGTATAATAGATATAATCTAAGTTTACACATGATCAGTTATAGATTATTGGTTTTGGCTTAGTTTAGCATAGATTCTTACCAATTTTCTCAGATTGGGGTCATCATATGCAGTATGATCATCCTTATTTTAATTTTAAATACTTAGATACAAATTATTACAGCTCAATCTATAATCCATATACTTAGATATCAAATTTTTGGGTATGTGCATGACACATTATTTTTGTATGCTCACTTATGCACTAGTTAATTATATCTACATTATACACACCAAATTTATGCCTTACTTCATCTATATTATTGGGCATTCCAAAGTGGTCTAGAGCCACATTATATTCCTAAATAGCCTAGAGCCATTTTATATTATAGATTTATTAAGTGTCTTAGAGCCATTTTACATTCCAAAGTTCCCAAGTGGTCATAGATCTAACATACATAATTAAAATTATAGTTACACATCTTTAAGTATATTTCATAATCTAGTTACATATGCATGTACTACACTTGGGTAGACAATGATGGATTCATAATATACATGAGTTCTTAAGATAACTAAATGAGAGCGTTGAACACACCATTATCAAATCCAAGTTATTCATAGGTCACGATCCACCAATCAGGGGTGGGAAATGATGGTGTCAAAATTGGGTTAAGTTTTTAATCCACCCAGACATGGGGATTGATCAAGCCATCAACTTAGTCTAAGTTATTCATCGATTTATCACTATTTACATGCACACCCAGGTTGTCACTAGGTTTATGCAGTGGTTCATGTAGCTAGTGAGGTGTATTCATTCCTTTCCTCTCTCATATTACATTACTAAATTTTTTTTTACTTTTGGCATCTTGTAAGGAATAATCTATGCATGTTTCATTTACATGACATGAAATGGATCATGCTTCACGTACTCAAATCTAGGTTCACAAAATTCACCTCTTAGGTAAGTCTATGTATGTTTCTTTATCCTTTATCCTAGTAATTTCACTTTACTACATTTTTAAAATAAGGTGGAGGGAATGTAATCATCTAAAAATAACACTTGAGTTCTAAAAGTGTTACTTGAGACAACTATCCCTAGTTTAGTACTAAACCTATATTAGGGCCTATTTAGACAGTTATCCAACTTTCATTAAAGCCACTCTCATCTTTAAACATCCCCAAAGTATCCCCAAACCTGCACTTTAGTATCCTAACCCCTAGTGTTTTAGTTTTTACCACCTAGACACTAGTGCCATAATTTGGATAGTAGTTCCAATGGAACTAATGTCCCAATTTAGATTCTATTTCCTTTTCATACATTTAGTCACTAATGGATATCTTTTCAAATTATTAAAAAAAACACCAAGGGTTGGCCTAGACCTCTTTTAAGACCCACATAATCACTAGAACATTATATATACATGACTTTTATCCCATTATTACCTAGATGGAAATTAGATTTAAATTATGAAAATAAACTTAGAATAAGTTTTGCACAATCAAGGTTACTAATCATTATTCTACCTTACTTCTACATATAACTATCTACAACCATTCCAAACTCATAATACTCAAATTTATCATCTTAAGAATGCTCAAATTGACAGTCATACTAGCTTCACTTGTAATTACACTAGAACTTAGCTAGGGAGAACTATGTTAGGCTTGATATCTCATCAAATTATTGGTATGTAGGTAACCCTCATCATAATGGGGTGTTAAGGATGTCTAGTCTACCCCACTAACATCATACTTTTATACTTCTACCAACCAAATGCCCTTAAAAACATGGAGGCTTAGGTTTTTCATACAACACTAGAAAAAATTAGTCACCTACATGGAATCAAAACTTGTGGACATAGGAATAGGCTTGGCATACTTAGACACTAATACACCGATAAGCTTAGAACAATCTTTCATAGAAGACACTAGTTCAAAAATAAAGATAATAGTACCACTGACACTATTATCTAGGAAGTATTTTTGACACTTGGATCCTATTTGTGACACTCAGATCAACTCTTGTTCTAATTTATAACCTCCAAATCTATTGTCTTAGTTAATATCTATCTAAATACTTGTTTACATCATTTATTACTATTTTTAGAGAGGTCAAACTAATTCAATTGTTTAAAAATTTAGTGGTTGTATTTATTGCATATTTCTACCTTGATTTACTATACTCAAACCCTTTAAAACCTAAGGCTTAAATTCCATAAAAACTAAAAAAAATTAAATCAAAAGTATATATGTTAATAAATACACACACACACACACACACACACACACACACACACACATTTCTAATTTCAAATTTTTATATTATGAATATTAATATATATATATATATATATATATATATATATATTATATTGCACCTTGATAATGACATCTCTCAATGTCTTGTACATAAAGTTATCTAAAATATATAGTATAATTATAAAAAAGTAGAAAATTAAAAAAATATATAATTAATATTTTAATTGATAATTTTAAATTTAAACATTAAAGTTTAAAAACTAAATTAAAATTTAACATTTAATATTTTGAAATAAAAAAATATTGAGTTACTTATAAATTTAAAGCCTATACAACTTAAAATTCCCAACACTTCAATTTTTAATTAAAAAAACCTAAAATATAAAAATTTAATTTCAATTTAACAATAAGTTGAAAACTACATAAATATTGATATCTCTACCTATATTTTAGATTATATATAACTAATTGAAATTTTATCAAATTAAAAAATTTCACAATACAAAAACATTTATAAATTATCTCTAAATATATCTACTATAATACTCTATGTAAATATTATACAATTACTTATCTATAAAAAAAAACTTACTAGTATTAGGATTTGATAATTTAAATGGAATGTCTAGGCTAAGTTTAATAGATAGAATAGATGTATGACTCTTAGATGAAGCCAAATTTTTTAAATTTTGTAAATTTATTTAGAATTTTAAAAAAATTTCAATCTCTCTTAAAATCCATAACTTAATTTAATATATGAAATATTAAAAAAATCATTATTTTTCAATTATTGAAAATTATTTTCTATAAATTTTGACTCCATAATCATTCTTAATAATATAATTTAATTAAAAAATATCTATCAAGAAATAACTCTAAATAATATTGAAGAGCATATCCACGTAAAAGATCTTTTAAATCATAAATAACATAAATATATGTGATCACTATTTATATACTATTTTGGCCACTCCATATAATTATGTGCATGATTCAGTCTCAGTCACAATGACTTCAGGTTATATAGTAATTGAGACCCTTCTAACATGACTAAATTAATAAATCTGCTCAAACAACCCATTTAAATAGCCAAGATGTATTCGTACAAGACATTGACATATTATTAATTCTAATATAATAAAATGAACTATTTTTATAGTATTATTTATATTTGGTGTCAATATCTTAATGAATATTCACTCATTTAGATTCATTTACTAGTAACACCCTTAATTTTAGTCATGTATAGTCAATGAGTATACATATTCATTTATCTTTCTCAAGAGTAGTTATTACTTTAATCATGCTAGTCATTATCTTAATTTATTTAATTTATATTTATTAAATTATATATTTTTTTACAAATAAATATAAAGTTCAATGAGTGTACATATTTACATTTATTTATCAATATTAGTTATGAATTTGAACATGTTAGTCATCACCTTAGTTTTTTTAATGTATCTCCATTAAATAATACAATTGTTTTGAAATAAGTATAAAATTTAATTCTCAAAGACTCTTTGTCTCATCATTTTCTTTCTTTTTAAGATAACCATTTTGAATTTTATATAGAATTTTGTATTAATATGTTTTGATATAAGTTTTTTACATATTATACATAATTTTGAATACCATTTCATATATAATTATATAAAGATGAGTACTAATATCATTGGAAAACATATTGGGATAATTGTCCAACTCAGAATACAGACTTACAAATGCTTTGTTTAGTACTAGAAGTTAGGATTAGCATAAGGATTTCTAATTCTACAACTCTTTCCTAACATGTCCTTAGTTAGAGATTAGGTTATGTATATAAATTATTTTAAAATTAATTAAATGAGGGACCCTCTCAATGTATAATATTTCTATTTTCTATAAAATTTTATTACATAATATTCTTAACTTTTCTTGTGTTTGTCTTTTAATATGTTTTAAACAATGAAATATTAAAACATATTTCATTGTTTAAGATATTAGCTAATTTAAATATTAGACACAACATCCACTAACTTGATTATTAGCCACCTCAATGGGATGGATATTTATGGGCCATTTGAAAATACTAAAATAATTAACAATGATACCCGAATGACTGACAACCACTATAACTAATACAGCTCATGTTGTGGTGTACCCCCTCTTTCTAATGCTAAAAGTTTGACAAGTCTAGTTTCATTTACACATAAATATAAAATTAATAATAGTGACAGAATTCTTGTCATAATATATGCATGCACTTGTTTTATATATCATATATAATTGATTTCAATAAATAAAACTACCACATGTAGAAACATTTCTATCATGACATCAATGAATCTTTTGCATGACCATATTGTTAAAAATGAATAAATATACATGTTTATTGACCTTGTGAATAAGGTCCACAAAACACACATGGAAATCAAAATAATTTACAAAGTCCTTAATGAAAAAGCATTCGACCAACATAGTGAAGGACCAAATAACCAATTAGTTATAGATTTAATTTTTTTTTGTCATGTTCATAAATTACTGTAGTTTGTGATGTGCAACAAGTTTTGATATTAATAGCATATTATAAATACTAAAATATTCTTACTTTAAATTTTCTACTAAATTATATAAATCATATAGAATATATTTTATGTGCATAGATTAATAAAATTATCATATTATACTAGGAAAAAAAATTAAAATATAATTTACTTGTAATTTTTTGTGCATTCATTTAAAATTTAGTATGTCATTAAATTTTAGATTATATTTTATCTTATAATCAATTACAACTATATTGATGCATCATATTTTATGCTCATTATACTCATATTTTTATTTCATATTACATGTATTTTTTTTTCAGATAGATTTTAACAACATGACTACCAAGAACCAAAAAATGTGATCATACCAAAGGAGACTCCAACATGGTTATGTAGATCATATTTTATGATTATGTAGCACATCAGTCTTGTACACTTGGAAAACACAAACCTTTGTTTTCCTTATTATTTCTATACATACCTTACATTCGTAAGCCTCACAACTACTCTATATTGTGCCTCTTGGCCTATCTCTTAGTCTGACCAACATTATATTAATGACACAACCATCCCATATTTCCTAAATGCTCAAATTTTACTTATCTTACACCTCTACAAGTTATAATCCTATGCCTACTCTCCTTCTCCTTGGACACTAACATCTAAGATAGAAAGTATCATCAACATTACTATCCTACCCTGACATAATTGTCCAGTTCCCTAAAATCATCCAAATTACAAATGAAACATATTAAAATGGTCTACCTAAGTATATTAATGTTCTTTATCTTGATATAGGATTGATATAAATAAAATATTAATCCTCATTCATTCTTCACCTAGTAATTAGACCAAAATATCATTCAAGAAAAATTCAATTTATCAAAAGCTTTCCTATTCTACATTATTCAAATATCAATCAAAGGAATAACCCAACTACATGTAGAATTACTAAAGGAGTAGTCATAAGGTATTATTTTACAAGTTAAAAGTTAGAACACAATTATTTCACACACAATCCAACACCTAGGGAGAAATACAAGAGTTTGAATCCATCTTTTAGAGTATTATCTCAATAGACAACACCTTTTGATAATAGGGACAGTATGGGTTAGCTCAAGACCATGTTCCCACTAAATCATTTATCCCCAAGGTCATATTGAATATAAAAAGCTAGGGATTTTCCATTTCACCAAGAGTGATAGTCCATGACCCATATTTTAATGCACTATAATGAAGGAAAATCTAAAATTAGAAATGTCCAGATGGTTGTATCCAGCTTTAATTTATATTCCATACATGACACTAGAATTGAACCTAGACACTACCATCAATGTAACCATCACAGGCTGATGTAATTATCCAGTGAGTTAGAGTCACCAAATCCAAAATATAAGAATTGATCTATAACTATATTCCTAATTGATTTCTTCCCATACCAAATATAGATCTTCACTAGCATTAGAACTGGATAAGTAGTCTCTTTTATGTCATTTATATATCTAGAATATTTGTAATTTATATTAATAACCTATCCAAGTTTAATAAATTTAATAGATGGTCCATCTAAGTTTAGCACTTTAATTAGCCTATTGTAGACTTAATATTCACCCTTGTTCCTTATCATTTATCTATCCTTGACCACATCTACCCAAGTAGGATTCCTTAATCCAAATTAATATTCAACATTTGGTGAACTTGATCCATGTGAATGTAATTTTTTCTTATTCTAGTTAGGGTTTCAATTTAATTTACATTTTTCATTTTCTATTAGTATTATTTTACATGAAACCTAGGCATAACCCTAGACTGGGAGGTGTCTATATTGAACATATTGATCTTTTTATCAACCCATTGAAGATGTCTCAAACCAATGAGGGATCCCATACCTTGGATAATGATGATACCCATGTTGACAATGACAAAAATATTGATAGGGTTATCATAAAAGAAGATTATGATAATGAAAATCAAGAAACAAATGAAAATGACCAAGTAGACAATGACCATGTGCATGCAATTAAATTTTTTCATGAGTGCATTAAAAAAACCTGAAATATCTTGATAAAATATTAAAAACTATATTTGAAGCTAAAAATGCAAAAACCTTAGTGGATACATCCCTTCCCTTTAAACATGTTACTACTTAATACATATAATAGGGGCATGGGTTATGTGTTCCAACCTATTGTATGAAATTGGCCTACATACAAAAAAAAGTTCCTAGATGGATCAGGCAACTCTCTTATACCTTTCATTAACCTTCTACCTCTATGACTAGTCCCTTTGTGGTCCTAAATTGATGATGTAGTATAGTATTCTGGAAGGTCCTAGTGTGGTATGAGAAGTTGAGCAGAGTTCTAGTTAAGTGAGTGATCCAATCGTGGAATAAGGAGACAAACCTCATGACCTTACCACATGTCACTTGTAATCTTTTGAAATAGTTTGAGGAAGTTTTAGGGTGATTTTGGTGATTCTAAGGAAAAGGCCTAGAAACTGGTTTAGAACTGAAAGTGAAGGATCTAATAGGTTTCCATGGTGTTTGAGCATCCATGGGTTCAAATAGGTTTTCATAAAGTCTCAGAGTTTCTAAAAATCCAAAAATGAGACCTAGATAAGATATTATTCTTAGAAGAACCCCAAAAGTGTATTAGATGACTTAAGTGTCCTCAAAATAGAAATTTTAAGTGAAAAAGTGATTTTTTGAGGAATTCAAATTGGTTATGAATTCCTCCCACATCCATATGGAAATTTTCAACCTTTTAGACATGTTTAAGTTCATTTGAGATCAGTTTGAGTGGAGGGAAGGAGTTTGAGAGCAAAAGGATGCGGTTTAGAGCCTTTTAGAGCTTTGATAAAATTCATTTTTTGAGGATTTACTTTATGAAAGGGCTCAACTATCATATTAAGACATACATGGTGTCCATAATATCCCCTCATAGTCCACTAAAATCATATTCCATCATAGGAACTATCAAAGGTAAGGAAAACATATTGGCTACAAACTAAGCATGAAATAGGGTTTTTACCATTGATGGAGGTCCAAGTATTTTATAAGGTTTATAAAAGGAAGTAAAGATAATTTACAGCCTAAAAAATATTTCCCAAGTGTTATATTTCATATGCATACTTATGGTTCTTCATGTTAAGGAAAAACCATTTTGGGCAGTTTAGGACAGCTCTAGGAGAGCCTCAAATTTTCACTTGATATATATATATATATATATATATATATAGAGAGAGAGAGAGAGAGAGAGAGAGGGAGAGAGAGAGAGAGAGAGATAAGATTTTGGGAATTAATAGGGATCCTAATTTCATTCCACTTTGTGTAATTTTTGGTATGGTTCATCTCCCCATATTTATGAATAATTTATAATAGTTTAGGGTTGTCTAACTAGCCTACTCGTCCAAATAGGGCCCAACTTTTCCCTTATTTCTTCACTTCAAAAAGCAATGAGAAATAATGGTTTTGGAGGAGTCATTTCAACGTCAAATAGGAAATATTACAATTGGTTTTTGTTTACCATTTTTACTTGACCAATTTATATTTTACCTTTTGGTATTTTCATTTTTCCCTTGCTCATTTTCTATGTTTGGTCACTTGCTTTGTTTTTTGTCTTTTCCCTTCAGCCTCTCCTACTTTGGGCTCTTCTCCATTGTTCTTTTCCTTTCCCCCTTATTTTTTCCTTTAGGAAATTATTGTCCTTCAATATTTTTTCTTATCCCTTTTCCTTTAGACCTTTTTATCTCAGACAAAAAGTTTGAACATTTTCCCTTTTGCAACTTTCTCAAAGTGTCTTTCCTGGGTTTTTTTCTTTACTTTATTTTTTCCCTTTTATTTGTTTTCCTTAGAATTTATTGTTTTTTCTTTCCTTGAAGCGCCCTTTGAAAAATTTCTAATGGGCCACTTCCCCCTGAAGTACCCTTCAAAAAATTTCCAAAGGGCCACATCCCTTTAAAGTGCCCTTTGGAAAAGTTCCAAAGGGCCACTTCCCTTCGAAGTGCCCTTCGAAAAAGTTCCAAATAGCCAGTTCCCTTTGAAGTTCCATTCATAATTTTTTGTAGGGACTTTATTTCCTTGCTTTCCCCCTAGTTCCCCTTAGATTGTTTTTGAAGGGCACTTTTTGTTTAAGTGACGCTTCAAAAAAGTTATGAAGGGCATTTTTTCATCTAAATGTCCATTTAGAACTTTTCTAAAGGGCACTTTGCCTTGTCCTTTCCTGAATACCCATTTATATTTTATCTAAAATGACTTTTTATCTAAGTTCCCTTCAAAAAATTTCCCAAACGGTCACTTTTAACCATTTTCTCCTAGGTTACCCTTCAGGATTTTTCCTGAAAGGCCCTTTGTCCATAGCCTACCTTGTTGAAAGGTTTCAAAGGACCATTTCCTTTAGAAATGCCCTTCTAAATTTTTTGAAGGGACCTTGTGCCCCTACTTGGGTGTCCTTCAAAACTTTTTTGAAGGTCACTTTCCCAAGTGTCTTTTAGGAAAACTTCTTGAAGGAAACTAACCATTGTCCAGAAAGCCAAAAAACCAAAATTCTTGAAGGAATTCCTTTGAATAAATTTTCCAAAGGAATTACTTTGGGAAAATTGCCATGAACAAAGACCCAAAACAATAAGCTTGACCCAAATAGATTCCCATGATGTGCCATAGAACATCAATTTTGATTCAGGCAACTAGCCATTGGGGTTCAAATACATGATGTGCCATAGGATGTCAAATACAAGGTGACCAACTAGCTATATGTTTCACATTGGTGATGTGCCATATGACATCAAATTTAATTTAAGGAACTAGTCATTGGGGTAAAAATTGGTGACATGTCATAGGACGTTAAGTTTAAGCCAAAGTAAAAGCCATGGATGTTTTTAAATCAAATTTATGTAAATACAATGGCATATGTGGGGATCCTGATAGGAAGTACTAGTTATAAATAACCCATGGGAATGACATTGGATCAAGAACACATGTAAATGATGTGGACTAGTTGTTAGGTTGACATTTTCCTTAGTAAAATGTGCCCATGAGAATCGCATAGACAATGGTAAAATACATTGGTAAATTAATTAATACAAAGATACCATAGAAAATCCAATGGTAATAACATGAATATTATAAAGGCCAATGACAAAATACAATCGTAATGACATTCAAATTAAAAGGTAAAGTACATAACATAAATATATTAGCAAAAGGCATATAATTTAGGGCCTAACTAGAGAATGGAAAAATCAACTATTAAGTGCAAAATATGAGAGCTTTTAGGAAGAGTCTAAGGTTTGTAGTAGTAATCCAAGCCATTTATTATTGAGGGTCATCTCACCATTGATTTTGTAGTGATCTTGGTCTTTTCAAGAGAGTAAATCAAAGAGAAGTACAAACTCCAACTGAATGAGAGATCAGTTGGAATCAGTTTCACTAGGATGGTGATGGAAAACCATTTTGGAGGCTTCTATTTTAGCACCCAAGAGCTCTCTCCTCGCTCTCTTTTTTTCTATAAATATCACCATTGGGATCTTGTTTTTCATTTAGAGATATTATGGTTAGCCTTACTATTTTATTTTGGCATTTTCTTTCCTTTGAGCAAAGAAACATTAGTCTATCCCCTTTTTATGTTTTGGATATAGAGTGACAACAAGTGATGATTTATCCTTCTATCCTTTTTTCTTCATCCTTTTGAGCAAAGACTCAATTCAACAAGTCATGTAGAGTGCATTTTATTTGTATTAGACCTTGCATGTGTAACCCTTTTCTAGAATATACATGATGTTATTTCATTCATTTACCTTGTTTAATCTCATTCAACTTTATCTCTATGTTGAAATACTTATGTTTGAATATTCTATAGATTGAGGTATAGACTATATTATGTTGTATTGTACCTAAGTATAGGGCATACATGTGGATACTAATTCTTGGTGTATCACAATTTTAGACTAGGATTTTCATTTATACAAACTTAGAACTCTTTTCATTCATACAAGTTAGTTCATCATTTTTATTACACAAAAATTTAACATAGGGAGACATCCCTTTCAACCTAGAGGCTCATTTCCACTTATAGACACACCCACAGGCCTAGAAATGTCCCAACATTTCCCAAATTTGAAGGAGGCCTAAACAACCCTCTTCTAGGGTGAAAGATTTAGAGATACTAGTTATAAAATGCTTGACGGGAGCATGTTTTACTATTAATTCAAGGTGAATTTTGGTCTTGATAAGCCTAAAGTAGTATAAATCCCCCTAACCCAGCATTTGATGAATCTAAAAGGGTGTGAATCCCTAATTCTAAACCAAGTTTTATACAATATCCTACATGGTCCTCATAAGGTCCTTAAGATTTTTTAACTGATCCACTTTAGCTAAATCTCTTCCTAAATAACAACACGCTAAACCACTCTTAGCCCTATTAAATCCTTGGCAAGGAAGTTTTGGTGAAGAAGAGGAAGAGGTTGAAGCAGTTGAAGGAGAGGAAAAAGTTGAAGAAGAGGAGAAAAATAGAGGATCAAAGGGAAATAAGAGAAATAGGGGAAAGAAGATAGATGGATATACATCAATGCTTCCCTAATTTTAATACCCAAAACCCAATAGAGCTTCTTACATATGACCCCATCCCTCTAAATGCTACCAAAATTATTCCTAGATTCAATGGGGAGTGTCCTATTACCTCATTTGAACACATTAGAGATATCTCTAATTTATGTAGTTTTAATAATGTTACTAGGGCCAACATATCTATTAGGCCGCTTGTTACATATTTAAAATGAAAATCACTTGACTGGTATAGAACATTAGAAGGGGGTTTAATTACAAGTTGGAATGGCTTTGGACACCTATTGGTGACAAGATTTTAAAATAAGAGTGATCATGATTCCCTAATACATCAGCTGAATGTAATAAGAAGAGGTGCAAATAAATACATGGGATATTTCAATGAGAGATTTAAAAGAACATGATATAGTTTACCAAAAATCATGAGACCTCCTCCTAGGTTTGTGTTCCCAACATACCTCAAAGGGATTGGTTCTGATGTTGTTGTTATGTTGTAGTCAATAGTAGGATTCACTCTTCTAGGTGCATATGAGCTAGAAATTAAGGCAATGGCTTAATTCAGGTTAAAATACTTCCTCCAAGAGTTTCCATGCCTTAGTTATCTCATAATTTAGTTGAAGCTCGAAGCATGTCATAAATTACCAATGCCTATGTGAAGCCAAGAGCCTTTCCCAAGAAGGTGGATAACATTGTGGACAACGATGAATAAATTAGATCATTGAGAGCTCAGCTCAAGAAAGCTCAATATCAAGAAAGTGCTCCTCCTAATTCACAATACTATCCTCAACAAGGATATATATCTCTATCCCAATACAATTATCAAGGGAGAGTAAAAAATTAAGAAGGTTATAACAGGTAGCCCAATGCATATAATCCAAATTCTACTTCTCTCGTAAAGGTTGTTGTTCTAGTTCATGCAAATCTAGTGCAAAGAGAAATCATGTGGACTAATGGGGGTAGTCTCAAGGTTAATTTACACATAATGATAGAGGTACTAGCTACACTTTGACTACATAAGAGGAAGCTAATCCTTACATGACAGTAGAGGAGGCATGTCCTAGCCAAAGGGATAGTCATGGAGAAGGCAATAGCCCAATGGTGAGAATGATGAATTTTCAAGTAAAATATGATTTTGTGTTGACTTAGGGCATGTCAATTTCAGCTAATACAAGGGCCAAGAAGAGAGCATTGGGATAATGCCAGGAACCATGAATAGTTCTAAGTGATGCCTCTCCAAGGCCACAAAGTTTCAATCAAAGTGATGCACCTTCTACAAGCCATGTTCCTCAACAAAATTAGAATGTAAATGTGGTTTCCAAGATTATAACATGGTGGGCTATATCTACTTTATTACCATAAAAAATGTAAGAGAAAGTGAATCTTCCATCTCTAAATATTATGGACTCATTGAAGAGCACTAAGAAAATCATATCCCTTTGGGAAGTTCTACATATGCCTAGTCAAAAGGAGCTTTTGAAAGAGCAGTTAGCAAGCATGCATGTGACTCCTCAATCTTCAAAGCATCATAGTGTGGCTCTAAAAAAATATCTAAATCATCTTCTGTAACCTTCTACTAAAGCTAAAAATCATCCACCCTTCTACCTCACACTCATTATGGGAGATAAGTTGGTCCAAAATTTTATTATGGATAATGGAGAAAGTACTACTATTATGCCTAAAGTAGTGGCTGATAGGTTGGGTTTGAACTATAAACCACATAGTAAAGGTATATTATAGTTGTATGGAACTCCAACCAAGATGATAGGATTTTACAAAGGTATGAAAGTGTTTTTACATGGCTTCCTAAGACTCCCTATCATATAACATATTGTGGAGGTCGACCTTCCAACACACTTTGCCATACCTGGAGACAATGACAAATCAAAATTGTCTAATCAAAAAAGAGGAAGAAATAGTCATGGTTGGTGAGAAATATTTTCCTATTGAAGGTAGTTTTGACCTCTATCTTGACAATTATACCATTAAAACATATGTCCTTGATCCTTACACTTTCATTAAGGAGACTGATTTGCGAGTTTATTACATGCATGAGGAGAATGCCCCCAATTCTTTCACTCAGTAATAAAGATCATGAGCTTGATGGCATGTGGGAAATGTTCTTTGATGGTTCAAGGATCTAAGTAGGCATAAAAATTGGTGTCATGTTGTTTTCTCCATCAAAGAATCATTACAATATTTTTATAGGTTTCACTTCAACTGCACTTGCAATGTGGTAGAATATGAAGTCCTTATCCATGGTCTCTGATGGATAAAGAAGAGAGGAATCAAGAATTTGAAAGTATATGTAGATAGTGAGCTGGTCATTCATCAAGTAAGAAGTCAAGCACAACCAAGAACCCCTTTATTAAGTCATACAAGTATAGGGTATGGGATCCACTTAAAGATTTTGATGCCTTCAACATCTAGCCCATACCAAGAGACTTGAATAAGCATGCTGATAGATTGGTTGAAATAGGAGCACATTTTGACTTAGTTGCTGATTTTGAACAAAATAAGGATCAATACCATATCAAGATCAATATGATACCTTACATTCTAGTTAATGAAGTGTCATGGCAAGTGTTTGAAAGTGATGAACATATTGCACACTTCTTACAAAATGAGGCAGGCTTCTCTTCAATAAATCAAAGGAAGTTACATGATCATTATGAAGACTAAATTATACAAATAAAGGCAAATAAAATACCCATGGGGCTGATTACCTTGAAGAGTGTCTTCAATGAGGATGATTAAAAGAAGAACTAAAGAATGAGCATGTCAACAAAAGAAGAGAAGTATGAGAGAGTTTTGATTTTCAAGGACAAACTTTTGAAGATTGGCAAGGTTTGTTCTCAACTATAAAGACAAGATTTTATTGCATTATACAAAGAGTTTCATGACATCTTTGCTTGGGAGTACAAGGAATTGAAAGGCTTTGATCTAAGTCTATCTCATCACACCATTTAGTTGAAGCATGGAGTTAAACTGGTAAGACAAAATCAAAGGCCTATTAATCCCAAAGTAGAATAACTCATGAAGAAAGAGTTGACCAAATTGATTGAGTATAGAATTACTTTCCTATCAAGCACTCAAGTTGGGTAGCCAACCTTGTGCCAGTTTGAAAGAAGAATGGAGAAATCAAACTCTATGTGAATTTTCATGATCTAAATAAAGTGTCTCTCAAGGATCATTATCCACTACCTTCCATGGAGCAAATTCTTCAATTTTTTTTACATTCTCAAAGTTTCTCACTTCTTGATGGTTATTTAGGTTATAATAAAATATTGGTAAATGAAGAGGACCAAGTCAAGATAATTTTTTCGACCAAGTGGGGGACCTTTGCCTACCATGAAGATGCCATTTGGTTTATCCAATGCTAGAGCTACATTTCAAATGACAATGAACATGGATTTCAAAGTTTTTATCAATAAGTTTTTGCTTGTTTACCTTGATGATATAACCATTTTTTCAAAGGATGTTGCTAATCATATAGGACATCTAAGGCAAGTGTTTGATAATTGTAGGGATTATGTCATATTCCTCAATCCAAAGAAGTGCATGTTTGTTATCCATAAAGGTAAGATTTTGGGTCATGTTGTTTCAAAATAAGGATTATCTATTTACCTTGAAAGGATTGAAGATATTCTAGGCTTGTCCTTGCCTTGACACAAGAAGGGGTTGCAAAACTTCTTAGGGAAAATAATTTTTTTAAAGAGGTTTATCCCAAACTTTGTAACTATGGTAAAGCCTATCATATCCATGATAAAAATGAACCAAGTTTTTACTTAGAAAAAGGAAGTTAAGAGTAGCTTTAAGGAAATCAAGCAAGTAGTTGTATAATCTCCCACTCTTAAATCTGAAGTTTGCTAAATATTTCATACTTTATACTTTTACTAACCTTGACACAATCTCATCTATGCTTATGCAAAAGAATGATGAAGATGTTGAGTAGACAATTTCTCTCTTTAGCCAAGGCTTAGAGGACTATGAAGTGAGATATTATTTTTTTGAGAAGAAATATTTAACCACCATTAGAGGATTGAAAAATTTCAAGCATATGGTGTCCAACAAGAAGATTCATGTCATGGTTTCCCATCATAACACTAAGAAGTTTCTCCTAAGCAGGGATATTAATGAGAAGAGAAATGGATGGATCATGAAAGTGATAGAATATGACATTGACATAAAGGTAACCATCTTGGTAAGAGGAAGAGGTTTGTGTGAGCACTTAGCATCCAACTTTGAAGAGCCAAAAGACAAAGCATTGGTAATCAAGCTTAAGACCAGCCAACTCATCAAATACAAAATCAAAGTTGGACATAAGGCATCATTAGTTTTCCTCAAAATAGTGAGTGTCCAAATGGATTGAACAAATATCAAAATAGGTATTTTAGGATACAAACTATTCCTTATTGTCTTGTGGATGGTATTCTCTTTAAGAAAGATGTGAATAATGTGTTGCTAAGATGCATTAATAATGACCAATTTGAGATGCTCCTGGAAAATTTCCATAATGGTGCAGATGGTAGTCACTTCTCTCTTAGAATAATAGCAAAAAAAATAATGAGAGTTGATTACTATTGGCCTAGTCGTTTTAAGGACTGATATCATTGAGCTAAGGTTTGTCCTCAATGTGCTTTCTTTATTGGTAAAGAAAATATTGCTTCTCTTCCATTGAATCCTATCCAAGTGGAGTAGCCATTCATGCAATGGGGCCTTGACTTCATTGGCATGATCAATCCTCCATCAAGTGCTAGACACAAGTGGATATTGACTATTATGGACTACTTCACAAGATGGGTAAAGGCTATTGATTTGAAGGAAGTAAATGAAAATGCCATCTCAAATTTATATGAAAACATTATAAAAAGGTTTAGAGATCCTCATGTCATCATCTTAGATAATACACTTGCTTTCATAAGTGTTAAGACTTTTTATTGGGTAGAAAAGAGTGTGATTTATTTGATTAATTCATCCAACTACTACCCTCAGGGTAATAGATTGGTTGAATCTACCAACAAGAACCTCATCAATATTATGAAGGGGATGCTAGAAATAAACCAAAGAGCATGGCATAACAAGCTAAAGATAACCTTATGGGTAAATAGGATAACCCCCAAGAAGTCAATTGGTAATTCTCCTTTTGTACTTGTCTATAGGAGAGAAGCTAGGCTATCCATATCACAATAAATCCTTACATTGGAACTTGGACAATAGTTGGAATTAGTTGAAAACACTCTTATGGAGGTTAAATTGATAGAATTAATGTAGCTACAAGAGGCAAGAAATGATGCACACAAATCTTTAGAACATCATCAAGTTGTCAAAAAAATTGTCCTTTGAAAAAATGGCAAGGGAAAGAGTGTTCAAAGAAGGTGACATGGTCTTGAAATGGGATGAAGATAGAGATAAACTAGGAAAGCATACAAAGTTTAAAACTTTGTGGAGTGTTCCTTACATCATTAGCAAGTATAAGCAAAGAAACTCCTTTCAACTATACAAGATGGATGGAAAAGATCTACCTATTTTGGTGAATGGGATCCATTTTAAGTCTTTCTTTTTTACCCTTACTAGCCATGTCTCATATATACCTTATTTTGGTGTGTTTCCATTATTTGTGTTATTTTCCCTAAGTGATTTAGAGCACAAGTGTTTCCATTTCAGTTGTTTTATTTCATTTTTTTGGATATGCATGTGTCTCTTCATCTTGTGTGTTTGGCCATGGCTTATTATTTTAACTCTTGTTTGCCTTACATGACTCCATGCCCAATTAAAGGATTTAGGTGACTAGTCTTATGGCATAATGGGCATGTCTCCCATTGAAATCGTTAGAATGTTGACCATTTTTGCATGACTATTTTGTGCTTTCCCTTTGGCTCTTTTTCTTTCTCCCTTGCTCATTTTCTATGTTTGGTCACTTGCTTTGTTATTTGTATTTTCCCTTTCCCTCTCCTATTTCGGGCTCTTCTTATTTGTTCTTTGCCTTTCCCCTTTGTATTTTCCTTCAGGATGTTGTTTTCCTTTAAGATTTTGTCTTATCCCTTTTCCTTTAGAATTTTTGTCCTATACAAAAATTTTGAAGGTTTTCCCCTTTGTAACTTTCTCAAAGTGTCTTTCCTAGGTTTTTTTCTTTACTTTGTTTTTTCCCTTTACTTTATTTACATTAGCCTTTCTTATTTTTTTTTCACCCAAAGTGCCCTTTAGAAAAGTTTTGAAGGGCCACTTCCCCTCAAAGTGCCCTTTAGAAAAATTTTAAAGGGCCACTTCCCTTCAAACTGCCCTTATAAAAAGTTTTGAAGGGCCACTTCCCTTTGAACTACCCTTTGAAAATTTTTGAAGCCACTTTCTTGCCTAACTTTACCCCAAGTGCCCTTCAGATTTTTTTTAAAGGGCACTTTTTGTCTAAGTGACCCTTCAAAAAAGTTCCAAAGTGATTTTTTCCCTCTAAGTGTCCCTTTGGAACTTTTTTTCCTTCACATTTTATCTGAAGGGATATTTTTTCCAAGTGCCATTCAAGATTTTTCCCTAAAGGTCACTTTTGACCATTTTCTCCAACGTTACCCTTTAGGATTTTTACCGAAGGGCCCTTTGTCCATATCCTGCCCTTCAAAAAAGTTTTAAAGGGATATTTCCTTTGGAAATTCCTTTTAGAATATTTATAAGGGACCTTGTGCCCCTACCTAGGTGTCCTTAAAATTTTTTTTAAAGGACACTTTCCCAAGTGTCCTTCAAGAAAAGTTTCTGAAGGAAACTAGTCGTTGCCCAGAAAGCTGAAAAGCCAAAATTATTGAATGAAATACTTTGGAAAAATTATTTGAAGGAATTACTTCAATAATATTTCCATGACTAAAGACCTAAAATAATAACCCTGACCCAAACGGATTCCCATGACATACCACAAAACATCAATTTTTATGTAAGCAACTAGCCATTGGGGTTCAAAGACAAGGTGACCAAATAGCTATTGGGTTCACATTGGTGACATGTCATAGGATGTCAAATTTAATGTGACATGCCATAGGATGTCAAGTTCTATCCAAGGTAAACACCATAGATGTTTTTATTTTAGATTTATGTAAAGACAATGGCATTTTTTGGGATTCTGATAAGAAGTACCAATTTTAAAGAACCCACGAGAATTACATTGGATCAAGAACACATGGAAATGATTTGGACTAGTTGGCAAGTTGACATTTGCCTTAGTAAAAGGCACCCATGGGAATCACATAGACAATGGTAAAATACATTGGTAAAGTCATTAATACAAAGA
This sequence comes from Torreya grandis, assembly GCA_037957365.1. Lineage (NCBI taxonomy): Eukaryota > Viridiplantae > Streptophyta > Pinopsida > Cupressales > Taxaceae > Torreya > Torreya grandis. The sequence goes on from JARHVA010008125.1 coordinate 441,189, forward strand.
GGTAATAGCAAAGCCAATGGTAATGGCATGACTATTGTAAATGCCAATGATAAAATACAATGGTAATGACATTCACATTAAAATTCAAATTACATAACATAAATATATAAGCAAAAGGAAAATAAGTAAGGGCCCGACTGGAGAAAGAAAAAACAAATGTTGAGTGCAAAACATGAGAGCTTTCAGGAAGAGTATAAGGTTTGTAGTAGTGATTAGAGACATTTATTATGGAGGGTTGTCCCACCATTGGTTTTGTAGTGATCCTAGTCATTTAAAGAGAGTGAATCAAAGATGAAAAACTCTAACTGAATGAGAGAATAGCTAAAATTAGTTTCACCTAGATGGTGATGACAAACCATTTTAGAGGATTTTATTTTGGCACCCAAGAGCTCTCTCTTCTCTCCTTTTTTTGATATAAATAGGACCTTAGGGCTCTCATTTTATCATCTATAGATATTATGGTGAATCCCTACTATTTTTTTTCCATTTTATTTCCTTTGAGCAAAGAAACATTAGTATGTCCCCTTTATAGCTTTTGGATATTTCCCTGGGTATGCAAGAGATACAAATTGATAAAAAGTGATATTTTATCCTTCTGTCCTTTATCCTTAATGATTTTGAGTAAAGATTCAATCCAATAGGTCATTTCGAGTGCATTTTATTTTTATGAGACCTTGATTGTATAACCATTTTTTGGAATATATAAGTTGTTGTGTCAGTCATTTACCTTGTTTAATCTCATTCAACTTTATTTTTGCATTGAAATACTTATGTCGGAATCTTCTAGAGCTTGAGGTATATACTATATTCTATTGTATTATGTATAATTATAGGGAATACATGTGGATAATAATTTTTGGTGTATCACCATTTCAGACTAGAATTTTCATCTATGCAAAATTTTGACTCTTTTCATTCATACAAGTTGGTTCAATAGTTTTATTGCAAAAAAAGCTAATATAGGGAGCTAGCCCTTTCAACTTAGAGGTTTATTTCCACTTATAGGCACACCCATAGGCTTATAAATGTTTCAATGTTTCCAAAATATGGATGATTCTTTAACATCCATCTTATAGGGTACATGATTTGGAGACAACAGCTTCATTTGCTAGTTCATTCTAAGAAGGTATTTATGATATAAAATAGGTTTTCCTTGCTATCCTTGTGAAATGATCATTTGATAAATTTTAGAGTGGAACATTTTATAAAGGGATAATGTAGATCAAACTCATTATTAAAAATCAAATTACACAAATTATCTTGCTCATAAATCCTCAGTATCTCATTTAAGCCTTTATATTCCAAATAGTCAAGTTGCTAGTTAGACCTTGAATGGAGTTACAGGCATGTTTATCAACTAAAGAAGGTTTAATTTCCTATAGTGGGTTAAAAATAAATATTATATGATGTTTATACCTATAATATACCATTTTAATCACGTTTTAGTCAAAAAAATTCAATAAATTTGTAAGAAACAATCTTCAAAGTTGAATGGTTATGTTAACGACAATTTCCATAAAAGAAAAAATAGAGGTCCCAGGCACTTTTTTTGATGCCATAAAATAATATTTCAAGGAGATTTGATGCATCCAAATTTTTCCATATTGTATCCAAATCATATGGGAAGAGCCTTGAAAAAGGAACAGGGTGTGTGAATAGAGGAGATTATTATTTGAGGGCCTCCAAGTTTCACTTTTGTTCACTGTGATCACTCAGTGTGTTCTACATGATTTGAGTGTTAAATGACATTCACACCCCAATACATAAATTTCAGGTATAAAATTTTTCATGGGACATCATGGTATCTTCCACAAGGTGAATAAAACTATTCATAAGAGTTTTCATTCATGTAAAGGACAAAAAATCCATTTATTAGTTTTCTAGGCCTAGAGAGCTAAGAGAGGCCTAGAATACCAGAAGAGAAGGGGATTAAAATATTACTATAATTGGGATTTAGGAAATAAATTTTTTAGGATATTTTTTGGAATGGATTATTCACAAAAACCTCTCTTAGTTTTCGTAGTTCACCCCTAGAACTCAAGAACAATCATCTTAGCAAAAATACGGCAGCAAGCTGGCACTTTTTTTTGAGAGCTTGTTGATGTTTTTGTATTTTTTTATAGATCTCCCAGGTCTTCCCAATTTATACCTATCCAATGAATCCAAAAATAGATCTAGGTGATGCATATAACTCATTATAACACCCACCAATCCAAAATAGGGTCTCTAAAAGAGCATGAGAGAAGCCCTAAGCTACGGTTTTGGAGATTTGAAGAGTTTTAACCATCAAAATTTAACAAATTGTTTTAATATGATGTATTTCAAGGTTATATAAATTATTCAAGAGGTTTTGGGTTCATTGGAGGCTGTATGGTATGGTTTTTAGACCTAAGCCTAATTGAGGGGAACTTAATGAAGGAAGTGTGGTCTTGGAGTTGAATCTAACCATGAAACTTGACACACACCTCAAAGGAGGTATAGGATGGATGAAAAGGTGATTAAATATTTGAAAGGGTGCCTAGGTTGACCAAACAAAGGAGAAATGGCAAATAAAAGGCTACGAGCCTCATAAGGCCATTAACAACTTAAAAGGTAGAAATGAATGTTGAAGTGTGTCTGGTGACATATAGGAGGTTATAATAGATGTGAATTGAGGTTAAAATATTAAATACCATTAGAGAAAATTCTAGGTTCAAGAAACCATGCTCAATTTTGAAGAGTTCAGTTTGGGGACAATTTCCCTAAAACAACAAAATAGAAGTCACATGCCCTTTTGTTGATGCCAAATAACAATGGTGCATAGGTATTTGATCAGTTTAAATGAATATATATTTAATAAATATCATGGGGTAAAATCCCTGGTAAATGAAAGTGGTATATGATTAGAGGAATGGAGTGGTTGAAGGCCTTCAATATTGACACTTGTTCAATGAAGTCATTCAGTGATTTCTATAGGATTTCATGTTCCAAGAAGATGCTTAATGAGAATAAGGGAAATGATCTCATTATAATCATGATAAATTTTTTCAAACAATGCAATTTATATTCATACACCTCATATCCATCACCTACATCACTCAACACATAAGCATCCATGGATTTTCCTTAAGGAGCTTAAGCCATACATGGTGGAATTAGGTTGAAGGAAATGTAATGAAGAGCGTAATAATGTGAGGATAATATAAATTATAATTTAAAATAAAATTCAAAATATTTTATCTCAATACAACTCAAAGGAAAGAAAAACTTATTTGTGAATTTTGACCATGCAGACACATGTCACTAATTTTTACTAGAATGGGCCTACAGGGCAAAATATGTAAGATTAAATTAAAAAAATTGGTTAAGAGGATAATTATTACCTATTATACCTTTTAAAAATAATTTATAATAGTTTTTACAAAGGTAAATATTCATTGTTTTAGTACAGTCAACCCTATGTCAAATCACAATCAACATTGGAGCATCCCTTGGAGGAATCAACCATTTTGGGGCATCTACAGGTTGAGTAAAAGAAAAAAATTTGGTAAATATAGTAAAAATTACCTCAAAAATAATCCCATTTAATCATAAATTTACTATCAATATTTTAAGTGCATGTTATTCTGACACAATCCATATGAACTCAAGAAGGCAACTATTGGAGACCAAATGAAGTTTTATCAGTTATGGATGCCAAGAAGTAGTTTAAGATTTGGATATGTTTTAAAATGGTCTGATATTATTTTTGAAACATATATTTTCTTATTTTAGTTATAAAATTTAGTGGTTTTATGTAAAAGTTTGAAGAAAGACATGTTTTGGCACGAAGGAAACATGAAGGTAGCTCAAGGTAATTTTTAGTAAAAACGGTTTACATGATAAAGTATAAATAAAAATGACTTGAAAATTGGTAATATTTTTAATAATTACCTATTATATAAATAAATAATTTTTTTATGGTCATGTCATTATTGCAAGTTCCTACTATTTCTACATAGTCCTCCCTATGTCTCATTATGGTCACTATTCATGCAGGCACACATTTTAGAGTTTTAAGGTGTTTTTGGGTTTTAAAAGATTAGGGGAATATTTTATAATAATTTTAATATTTTTTTAATCCTATTTAACAAATTTAAAGAGTGTTCACACTCTAAACTTCATGCAAACTCTGAATCTAGGCTCAAATCCCTACAGGTAGTCTCAAATGCGTAAAAGGCAAAGTTGAGTTTTGATAACTTAGAGAGGTGTTATGAGGTGTTTTATATGTCATGAATATTTTTTAAATTAATATTAGTGTGAAATTTCAAATTGGCAATTTAGATAAATTCAAGCTTTTTAGGCCTAAGACACCTAGTTTTAACCCATCTTCAGATGCTCATTTCTTTCATACCATGAAAAGTTGGGATAAGTGATTCTAGTATTTTTGAGTAACCATATATAATTAAAATTAATTATGGATTTGTGTTGTTAAGGGTCTTGAGTTTTATAAACAATTGTTAAGAGTGGAAGCATGTCCAAAATGCTTCTAAACCCTAATAACAATCATCTTTACATGTGTATCTTGTCACACCTTCAGCATTGGAGCCTAATATTTGTAGGGGTGTTAAAGGGATATATATACCATATATCCATGTCAATAATTTTTTTAATGGGCATCTTCACTATATGAAAAATCATCTTGAAAGTGAAATTCCTTAAGCTTGCAATGGAGCTTTTTGACTAGTTTTATGTTTTTGGACTCATAGGTCCATCAAATGGCTTATAATTTCGTGGAAACTACCTGTAATGGGTATATAACTCCCTATAACTCTTTATAAACCTATCTTGTAAAATAATCTGGCATGTTTGGTTGCTTAAGAGGCCTGAAATGGCTCAAAATTTTATATTTTTATAGGTCTTCAAATAAATAAATGGTATAAAACCATGGAAGGAGTATAAAAGGACATAAAACATCATTTCATGAAATTTATATCTCTTTACAAGAGTTTATAGGTGTCTTGTTGAGAAAAAGGGTTAAAAACCTAATTTTTAAAACATATTTGTGCATTATTATAGGTTTAATGGTGATTTACACCATTGTTATAGGTATTTAAGGTTTTATAATTATTCATTTTATTCATCATACACATTCCATGGATGTTTTTAAGTCTTTTAATTGTCTAGAAATGGTCTTCAAGGTACCAAATGGCCTTGGGAGTAACTTTTAGGGCAGTTGGTTAAGGGTGGCTCAAGCTTGTGACCTCCATCAATGGTTTCAATGGGAGTTTTAGGTATCTAAGTTGAAAATAGAAACTAAACTAAAAAATGAAACATGAAAGATAACCTCCATGGTCAGTTAAGCACAAAATGCCAAGTTAGCTAACCTTTTACCTAGCATCTTTTAGAAGAGCAAGTGGATGGGGGTTTATAATTCTATGGGAGAGGAATTTGGAGGTTTGAGAGTGAAATAAGAGAATTCAAGACATTTTAAAAGTCTTTGAATACTTTTCCTTCTTAGTGGATCATGACATCATCATCCTCATCATGTTTCTATCTTTTAGTGTGTTTCTCAACCAATGAGAGGGTTTGAAGACTATTGGAGCTAATGGAGGTTAATTTTTTGAAGAAGGGTTAGTTATAATTAACCAAAATGTGGGTGAGAATCCATGGAGGGTGGTAGTATCTAATTTATAGAATTTTATTTGTTTATCTCTTCTCTCTCTCTCTTCCCCTTTTCTCCTATATCTCCCATTTATCCCCATTTTTTGTAAGGTATTCTCATTTGACAAGGAGAAACCATATCAATTTTTTTAATAAATAACTTTTGAAGTAATAAAGATCAATTTTTATCTATATTTTTCCTCTTAACTATGCTTAAAAATCTTGTGCGTGATGGTCTTGTGAAGAAGTGTTCTTCCATGTCCATTGTCCTTATTTCTTGTCTATTTTAAGGTGTTTTTAAGTTAGTTATAGGTTGGAACATGAGCTATTTCCACCGTTAATGGATGCATGGTGTGATTTTTTAAATTCCTCTTTGCTTCATGTATTATTTGGTAAGCCTAATTTATTAAACACTGATGCAAATTAACTAGTTTGTGAGGTTATGTGAGAAAGAATTATCTTATTCTAAATTAATGTTTATTTCATGCTTATGTGAGTGTCAATCAATTTTTTATATCACCCATTTAGCTCTCTTAGTTACCCTATACCCCCTCTCTACCTATTTTCTAAGTAGAAACATTAGTTTAGGTGATATACTAAGAGGAAACTGACCTTCTCCAGAGGTTTAACCTCATTACAAGATACCCATAGCTTGAGGTTACTCCAATATTACAGTTTGGAGTGGGAAAGCCTAAAAAACTCTCCCATAAGGGTGAAATTCTATGATATAATAGTTTTTGGCATGCTTGGTGGGACTAAACTATTTACTAAGTGAAGAGTTTTGGTGTTCTCTTGATCCAATCAATATTTAGAGGGATGTGTGCAAACACCAATGGCAACTCCAAGTATTCATCAACATGTATGAGTAGCCCAAGTTCATAATCATCATTATTTGTTATGTATAATCAACCATATTTTGATAAGTATGCTTATTCTCTGCCTTAAAATCACACTTATCAAGCTAACAATGTTTTAAACAACTTATCATCCCTATAATATCCTTTACCATCCTCTCACCCCTATATATGACCAAGAGCAGCCTCTTATGCATTCAAATAAGTCTTCTAATTCCCCTTGTCAAGACTATCTTTATTCTATTACATTTCCTCTTTGCTTCATGTATTATTTGGTAAGCCTAGTTTATTAAACACTGATGCAAATTAACTAGTTTGTGAGGTTCTGTGAGCAAGAATTATCTTATTCTAAATTAGTATTTATTTCATGCTTATGTGAGTGTCAATCAATTTTTTATATCACCCATTTAGCTCTCTTAGTTACTCTATACCCCCTCTCTACCTGTTTTCTAAGTAGAAACATTAGTTTAGGTGGTCGACTAAGAGGAAATTGACCTTCTCTAGAGGTTTAACCTCATTACAGGATACCCATAGCTTGAGGTTGCTCTGATATTATAGTTAGGAGTGGGAAAGCCTTAAAAACTCTCCCAAAAGGGTGAAATTATATGATATAATAATTTTTGTCTTGCTGGGAGGGACTAACATATTCACTAAGTGAAGAGTTTTGGTGTTCTCTTGATCCAATAAATATTTGGAGGCATGTGTGCAAACACCAATGGCAACTCCAAGTATTCATCAACATGTATGAGTAGCCCAAGTTCCTAATCATCATTATTTGGTATGTATAATAAACAATATTTTGATAAGTATGCTTATTCTCTGCCTTAACATCACACTTATCAAGATAACAATGTTTTAAACAACTTATCATCCCTATAATATCCTTTACCATCCTCTCACCCCTATGTATGACCAAGATCAGCCTCTTATGCATTCAAATAAGTCTTCTAATTCCCCTTGTCAAGACTATCTTTATTCTATTACATTTCCTCTTTGCTTCATGTATTATTTGGTAAGCCTAGTTTATTAAACACTGATGCAAATTAACTAGTTTGTGAGGTTCTGTGAGCAAGAATTATCTTATTCTAAATTAGTATTTATTTCATGCTTATGTGAGTGTCAATCAATTTTTTATATCACCCATTTAGCTCTCTTAGTTACTCTATACCCCCTCTCTACCTGTTTTCTAAGTAGAAACATTAGTTTAGGTGGTCGACTAAGAGGAAATTGACCTTCTCTAGAGGTTTAACCTCATTACAGGATACCCATAGCTTGAGGTTGCTCTGATATTATAGTTAGGAGTGGGAAAGCCTTAAAAACTCTCCCAAAAGGGTGAAATTATATGATATAATAATTTTTGTCTTGCTGGGAGGGACTAACATATTCACTAAGTGAAGAGTTTTGGTGTTCTCTTGATCCAATAAATATTTGGAGGCATGTGTGCAAACACCAATGGCAACTCCAAGTATTCATCAACATGTATGAGTAGCCCAAGTTCCTAATCATCATTATTTGGTATGTATAATAAACAATATTTTGATAAGTATGCTTATTCTCTGCCTTAACATCACACTTATCAAGATAACAATGTTTTAAACAACTTATCATCCCTATAATATCCTTTACCATCCTCTCACCCCTATGTATGACCAAGATCAGCCTCTTATGCATTCAAATAAGTCTTCTAATTCCCCTTGTCAAGACTATCTTTATCCTATTACATCCTTGTCAAGATTCAAGTAAGCATTATTAAATTACATTGAGTTGATAAAGGATATTGGTAGGGGTTTATAACTTTCTTCAATCATCCCTATTCATGTTCTACAAGAGGCAAGGAGTTCTCTTTAGTTGGTCAAGAATAGGTGGTTAGTTTGTGAGGATGAACAATGGGTAGTTTGTGAGATGGAGAAAAATATGTGGTTGAGAAGCATTGAACAAAATTTATAAAGTGTGTTTATATCTTATGAAGATCAGTAGAATTAATGCAATTACTCTTTTGTATCCTCTCCCTTTCAATAGCCTCAATCTCAGCCTCTAAGGGTTTCAAATCAGGCCCCTAGTCAACCTTGTCAAGGCCAATCCTTGTCAAGAATTAGAGAATAAATACTATACCAAGGGAGGAAAATCATGAAAATAAATAATGACATTGGACTTGGACAAGAATTCCCCATTTATACTATGGAGGGGATATAGAGCTTCTTGCATAAGCTTTGAAGTGTATGGGAATCCAGTGAAGAAGGTGACTATCCACATGTTGAGAAGCAAGAGATGAAGGAATGGATACTCTCAATAGAGGAGATGTTGACTCATTGGTAGGATGATTATGTCAGAACCAAACCAATTACTTTGTCCTCTCATATCCCTACACCCATTCCCACTCAAGATTTTGAAACCATCCCACCATGGATCTCCTCCCACAAAACACCTTTGACCCTGATTATGTCATGCCCTCTCTTTTGAAACCACATTATCTTATACATATTTAAAAGGAATAAAATGTGGCTATTCCTTACACATTTCCATCATTTAAATAAATTTAGAAAGTCATAGAGAAGAAGGAAGAGGTGTCATTTGTGATGGTCTAAGAACAAGTTCAAGAGAATGAGGAGTTAGTGGTTGAAGAAAATAACAATGAGGTGTTAGCTTAGGTCAATTATTTTTACCTACAAGAGTTACAAAATATTTTTCCCTCCCTCAAGACCCACTAAATATACCACTAAACTTACCTAGTTAGAAGAATAATCTCTTAAACTACAAACAAGGTGAATGTTTTCACCCTCCGAGCATCTCCCTCTTGAAGAAAGAACCTATTTTAAAAAGGGTAGACGAAGATAATGTAGTCTCAAGTGAGCCTCAAGAAGATAAGGTAAGTGTGTATGAGGAATAAATCTTGATAGGCATCCCACTTCATTTAAAAGAGGAAAAAATAGGTTTGGACCAGCCTTCTTAGCATCACTTTGCTACTAATGAACTAGAGCCTAAAGAGGACAATCCTCAAGTTGAATATAGTAGAGACCTTGAGTGGACTACTAAATGTATATTCTACATAGATGAAAAAGAGGATTAGAATGAAGTATGGAAATAGTTGTACCATGACTTCATGGACTAGGCAGAGGTTATAAATCAGCTTATATCTCCTCTAGAGCATAAAAATGAACTTGTAAATTAGGTTATAGAAGCTGACCAGTCTCAAGGTGAATTGTCCATTGAAGGTAGTACTAATTTTTTCAAGAACAAAAGAGAGTGGTTATATCTAGAACCAAAATAATATGACATTTTTAACCTTATATGGGTTGGTGAGCTTCCATGCTATCCTTTGTTGGAAATATTGTCATTGATGTCAAAGGTTTAGCATTATTGGTGATAAAGGCCCCATTGCATTTAATATTGTTTATCTTGGATAATGTGAGTTAATATTTATTTAATATTAATGAATATATTTTTGGTTGCATATGAGACAAAAGAAGGGCCCATGGAGAAGTCGAAGAGCCATGGGGTAAAGACAAAAGAAGGATGGGATGCATGTTCCCATGAAGAGTCATCTTGAGGAATACCAAGAGTCACCAAGTGAAGACAAAAGAGTAAGGGCACAATTTCTCATGAAAGGAAACTCTAAGGAATACGAAGAGTCACCAAAGATAAGGAAAAAAGTTGGAAGGACGTTTTTGGTCATGAAGGGTCACCACATGACTTTTCAAAGGCTTGAATATGAAGGGTAATACAAGATTGGTGCCATTTTCCATGAGGATTGAAGGGTGACAAAGGGGGAAGGCCAAAGGTCATTTGGAAAGCTATAAATAAAGGCTTGGGAATCCATTTGTAAATGTGGATGTGTGAGGTTGATTTAATATTGTATTATCTAGCTTAGAAGAGAAATTGTGAGAGTTGAATATGATTTGTATTTGTTATATCTAGCTTAGAAGAGCAAAGGTGGTAGAGAAGAGAGAGATGTTGTATTGAACTATCATTTGTTGATATAAAAACATTGAGAGATAGGTGTGCGGTATACACAAAGTGGTTGGTGCTCATGTGGGTTGGTGATCACAAATGATAGCTGGGTTGGTGCTTGGCAAAGGGGTATGTTGCTCCTATGGGTTGGTGCTCACAAATTGTAGCTAGGGTGGTGCTCGACAAAGGGGTATGGTGCTCTTGTAAGTTTGGCTTGCGAATATTGTTTGGGTTTGTGCGCATTCATATACTTGAGACTGTTCTCCATGGTTTTTACCACATTGGGTTTCCACGTTATATCTGGTGTCTCTCTCTTTCTTGTGTGATGTTTATTATTTGAGTTTTATTGCTTATCTTGAATGTTTGATTAAGGGAAAGTTTTTTAAGATATATGATATATTGATTCACCCCCCTCTTAGTATATCCCATGCTTAACAATTGGTATCAGAGCAGGTTCCTTTTTGAAAAGTTTTACAACTTGAAGGTAGATCAGGGAAGCACAAGATGGCCATACATAAAGGTGCCTCTACAAGAAAAATAATAGTTGATCAAGAAGAAGAAGAAGAGGATGAAGCTGAAGTAAATATGGAAGGAGAACTCATGTGTGCCTTAGAAGATTTGAAAATTGTTGAAAAGAAAAATTGAAGATTATAGCATCAAATCGAGAAAAATGAAAAGGAGTCAAAGGAGATAATTGAAGATCTGATGGCATAGTTGGAAATATCAAGAAAGGAATGTGAAAGGTATGTTACTAAAATTGCCTCTTTAAAAGAAGAGATTGAGAAAGAAATCAATAATAAAATATTCAATGATTCAAAATTTGAGAATAGGACTAATACGTTGAATAAGATATCAGAAAGCCAAAAGGCAATATCAGATAAGATAGGTATCAGTTTTGAAAAGAAGAAGAGCTATGTTGAAGCTCTTAAAAATAAAGAAACAAGAAGGGAAGGAATGAATAATACAGAGGACAAAGAAGGCTGGAAGGAACAAAGCTATAAAAGGCAATCAGGTCAGAGATTCACAAACAGGTCTTATTTTTATGGTTACTATTTTTATTGTAATGGATATGGTCATAAGAAATTATAATGTAGAAAAAGAGCTAACAATCTTAAAAATAAGGAAAAGGAAGGTCATATAGAGTCAAGTAGAAGCTATAACTCTTTTGCTCCTCTATCAAGATTTGATGAAGAGACCATAATTTGTTACAAGTGTAACAACTTTAGACACATAGCTCAATATTGTAGAAGTGTGTTCGAGTCAGTCAAGAAGGACCAGAGTTTCAGGGCTCCATTCATCAAGAAAAAGGTTCAGACATGGTAGAAGAAACAATCTAAAGGTTCTATGTTGGTCCAAACAGCTTTGGATGCAAGAAATGAAGAAAATCCATGGTTTATTAACAGCGGATGTTCAAGACACATGACAGGAGACAAGAGCAAGTTCATAACCCTGAAGAAGATCAATGGTGGCATAGTGAAATTTGCAGACAACACTATTGCCAGAATTGCCAAAAAAGGTACACTAAGTTTAGACAATGGTAGAACTAAAACTAAAAATGTTTTATATGTAGAAGGTCTTAAGCATAATCTTTTGAGTTTAAGTCAAATGTGTGATCAGGGGCATACACTAAAGTTTTATGAAAAAGGTTTTGAAAGTAGAAGAAAAGATTCAGATGTATTGATTACAGATTCTCAGAGAATAGGTAATAAATTATATATGCTATCAAACATCAAAGGTCAAAAATGTTGTTTGAGTCAAATTGAAGAAAGTTGGCTATGGCACAAGAGAATGTAGCACATAAATTTTGACAATATTGTCAAAATTTGCAAAAAGCAAGTAGTCAAGAATCTTCCAACAATCACAAAGCCATCTAACACCCTTTGTGGACCTTGTCAGCATGGGAAGCAGGCTAGAAGGCAGTTCAAAACAAAAGAGTACTCGACTACTCAGATGCTAGAGCTTGTTCACACTGATCTATGTGGACATATGAGGACTCAAATTACTCAAGGTGATAAATATTTCATGTTTCTTATTGATGATTTTTCACGTATGACTTGGATAATGTTTTTAAATAAAAAATCAAAAGCTTTTAGATAGTTCAAAGCATTCAAAGCATTAGTTGAGAATGAAACTAATCTAAATATTAAGTGTCTAAGATCATATCAGGGAGGAGAATTCATCTCAAATCAATCTCTTGAGTTTTGTGAGGATCATAGAATAAAGAGATAGTATTCAGCAGCCATAACTCTACAACAAAATGGAGTAGTTGAATGGAAAAATAGAACAGTTCAAGAGATGGTGGGGACAATGCTAAATGAATCCAAGATAGCAAATAAATATTGGAGAGAGGCAGTTGGTACAACAATGCATATTTAGAATAGAGCTTTATTAAGAGTCAACGGTGACAAGACTCCTTATGATCTATGTAAAGACAAACTAGCAACAATTGATTATTTCATAGTTTTTGGTAGCAAATGCTTCATAAAGAGAACTGATGAAAAACTTGTTAAGTTTGAATCTAGAGCAGATGAAGGTATATTTCTTGGTTATTCTTTCAAAATTAAAGCTTATAAATGTTATAACAAAAGAACCAAGAAATTTTTTGAAAGTGGAAGTGTCAGCATAGAAGAAGATGGAACATAAAAAATCAATGATGCAGTAGACATTCCTAAAATCATTGAAGAGGAAGGCTTTGAAGAATCAGATTAAGATGAGGAAAAAGAGAAAAAGGGAACCAAGACTCCATCCAAATATGTTTAAAAAAATCATAATGAATGTGACATCATTAGGGATATAAAAGAAGGAATTCACACTAGAAGAATGATGGTAAGTGAATCTGAACAATTTAATTTCTCTTTGTTATCTAAAATTTAGCCTAGAAATTTTTTAGAAGCCAGACATGATGAGCATTGGGTTAAAGCTATGGATGAAGAATTAGATCAAATAGAAAAGAATGATACTTGGGAATTAGTGCCTAGACCAAAAGATCACAATGTGATAGGAACAAAATGGGTTTATAGAAATAAGTTGAATGAAAATGGAGAAGTAACTAGAAATAAAGCAAGATTAGTATGTAAAGGATATGCTCAGATTGAGGGAATAGATTTTGAAGAAAATTTTGCACTATAGCAAGGTTAGAGGCTTTATAATGTTTCTTGCATATGCAGTATTTAAAAATTTCAAAGTATTTTAGATGGATGTCAAATCTGCCTTCCTAAATGGGAATCTTGAAGAAGAGGTCTACATTGAATAGCCTGAGGGGTTTATTCTCTCAAATATTAGAAATCATCTATGCAGATTGAAGAAAGTATTGTATGGATTAAAACAAGCTCCTAGAGCTTGGTATGCAAGACTTGATAAGTACCTGCAAGATTAAGGATTCAAGAGAGGATTTGCTGATAGTAATCTTTACATCAAAACAGAAGGTGAGCATCAATTGATTGTTGTGGTTTATGTTGATGATATCATTTTTGGAGGAAATATTGAAAAGATGACAAAAGAATTTTTTGAAAGAATGCAAAAAGAATTTGAGATGTCTATGCTTGGATAATTATCATTTTTCTTAGGATTACAAATATTTCAATCAAATAAAGGAATTTTTATATCTCAAAGTAAATATGCCAAGGAAATGTTGAATAAATTTGGTTTTGAGGATTGTGTACCAGTTGGCACACCTATGTGTATAAGAAATAAGGTGAGCAAGGATGAAGATTCACCTGTTACATATCAATCTTTGTATAGATCTATGATTGGTAGTCTTTTATATTTGATAGCATCAAGACTAGACATCATGCATGTAGTAGGTATGGTTGCAAGATATCAATCATCTCCAAGAGATAGTCATGTTCAATTGGTGAAAAGAATATTTAGATATATCAAAGGGACATTGGATTATGGATTATGGTATCCCATAGGTAATGATTTCACTTTAGTTGCTTATATAGATTTAGATTGGGCATGGTGCTTAGATGATAGAAAGAGTACAAGTGGAGGAGCTTTCTTCCTTGGTGATAGCTTAGTATCATGGCTAAGCAAAAAGCAGAACTTAATATCATTTTCTACAGTTAAAGCAAAATATATTGCAGTAGTATTATGTTTTACTCAAGTGCTTTGGATGAAGAAAACTTTGGAAGATATCAAGGTAAAGTATGATGAACCTGTTTTCATTTTTTGTGATAACACAAGTGCTATAAATATTTCAAAAAATCTATTAATGCATTCAAGAACAAAAAATATTCCCATTAGATATCACTTCTAGAGAGAGCAAGTTGAAGATCAACAAGTTAAGTTGGAATATATTTGTACTATAGAGTAGATTGCAGATATTTTCACAAAGGTACTACCAAAAGACACATTTGAGTATCTATGAGAGAAGTTGGGAGTAACTTCCTTTACTTCCTAAGATTGAGGTTCATCATCAGTTGAGGGTGAGCTAAGTGTTAGCTCCAAGTAGGCCCTTTTCCATTGATATCAAATGGGGAGAATAACAGGTATATGTAAAGGTATAGAAAATAGGTACAGGGAATAGGTATAGGTTGTTGTAGTAACGGGGAGTTACTGTATGTTTTTTAGATGATAGTATGTATAAGTGATAGGATGTGCCAGTTTTAGGATTGAGGTTACCATCAATGACAAAGGGGGAGATTATTGGAAATATTATCATTGATGTCAAAGGTTTAGCATTATTGGTGATAAAGGCCCCATTCCATTTAATATTCTTTATCTTGGCTAATGTGAGTTAATATTTATTTAATATTAATGAATATATTTTTGGTTTCATAAGAGACAAAAGAAGGGCCCATGGAGAAGTTGAAGAGCCATGGGGTAAAGACAAAAGAATGAAGGGTTGCATTTTCCCATGAAGAGTCATCTTGGGGAATACCAAGAGTCACCAAGTGAAGACAAAAGAGTAAGGGTGCAATTTCTCATGAAAGGACACTTTGAGGAATACGAAGAGTCACCAAAGATAAGGACAAAAGTGGGAAGGACGTTTTTGGTCATGAAGGGTCACCACATGACTTTTCAAAGGCTTGAATATGAAGGGGCATACAAGATTGGTGCCATTTTCCATGAGGATTGAAGGGTCACACAAGGGGAAGGCCAAATGTCATTTGGAAAGCTATAAATAAAGGCTTTAGAAGCCATTTGTAAATTTAGATATGTGAGGTTGATTTGATATTGTATTATCTAGCTTAGAAGAGCAATTGTGAGAGTTGAATATGATTTGTATTTGTTATATCTAGCTTAGAAGAGCAAAGGTGGTAGAGAAGAGAGAGATGTTGTATTGAACTATCATTTATTGATATAGCAACATTGAGAGATAGGTGTGTGGTATACACAAAGTGGTTGGTGCTCATGTGGGTTGGTGCTCATGAATGATAGATGGATTGGTGCTTGGCAAAGGGGTATGGTGCTCATATGGGTTGGTGCTCATGAATTGTAGCTGGGATGGTGCTCGATAAAGGGGTATGGTGTTTCTACAAGTTTGTCTTGTGAATATTGTTTGGGTTTGTGTTCATTCATATACTTGAGATTGTTCTTTGTGGTTTTTCCCACATTGGGTTTCCATGTTATATCTGGTGTCTCTCTCTTTCTTGTGTGATGTTTATTATTTGAGTTTTATTGCATATCTTGAATGTTTTATTAAGGGAAAGTTTTATAAGATATATGATATACTGATTCACCCCCCTCTTAGTATATCCCGTGCTTAACAGAAAGAACCCATTTTACAAAGGATAGATGAAGATATTGCAGTCTCAAGTGAGCCTCAAGAAGATAAGGTAGGTGTGTATGAGCATTAAATCTTGATAGGCATCCCACTTAATTTAAAAGAGGAAAAATTAGGTTTGGACTAGCCTTCTTAGCATCACTTTTCTACTAATGAACTAGAGCCTAAAGAGGAAAATCCTCAAGTTGAATATAGTAGAGACCTTGAGTGGACTACTGAATGTATATTCTACATAGATGAAAAAGAGGATCAGAATGAAGTGTGGAAATAGTTGTACCATGACTTCATGGACTAGGTAGAGGTTATAAATCAGCTTATATCTCCTATAGAGCATACAAATGAACTTGTAAATTAGGTTATAGAACCTAACCAGTCTCAAGGTGAATTGTCTGTTGAAGGTGGTACTGATGTTTTCAAGAACAAAAGAGAGTGGTTATATCTAGAACTAAAATAATATGAAATTTTTAACCTTATATGGGTTGGTGAGCTTCCATGTGGATTTTTCTAAGGTGAGTAGAGCAAGAATGGTGTTAAGGTTGGCATTATCCTAAGTGACCAAGAGGAAACTAGTTTTTTGGATGATCTAGAGTCCTTTTGTGCAATCATGGACACAAAACCTTATCTCCCAAGATAAGAAATTGATCAAATGGATACCAAGACAAAGTGTTAGTCTGATGAGTTATTTAAAGACAAGGTTGTAACGATAAATATGTTAGAATGTTCTCTTATTTTTGAAGAGACACCAAGTGGAAAGAGAGAAGTCACTCTCCCAAATTAGATAGAGACCTCCTCCCAAGACGTTTTTCACATTTAATATCATTATAGGATCAGTTTTGAGTCATCTCAGGATTACTTATACATTAAGGACATGTTTGTTCCAATTGAGCCTCATGAAATACATGATTAAACAAGTATAGCATTTCACAAGTAGAGATCCTTTAATCATATTCCTCTTCATGAAAGGAGTGATCCAAGAACCTTTCGTTTTGATCCATGAGGAGGATAAATCTTTAGGTTATTTGTATATATCAGCTTGTGTTTCCCTTCCCTAAGTGCCTTGTGCACATCTTTTTAGTTGTGTGTTTCCCTTCCCTAAGTGGCTTGGGAACAATTTTTTTTTTCATTTATTATTGTCTTTGTTGCTTCAAAAATAGGTTTTTAGAAAGGTATAGCCTTGTATTAGTTTCATATCAGTTGGGAAAGAAAGACTCTTGACCCTGTATGCCCAATGGATAAGACAAGGAAACTAATTTGTTGCATAGTAGGCATGCAATCCTAGGAGGTCACCAAAAATATTTTCCAAAATTGTCTTTCATATGAAACTTTTACCTAGATTAAACAAGTAAATCTCTTATACCTTTTAGTAACCTTCTACCCCCATGACTAGTCCCTTTGTGGTCCTAAATTGATGATGTAGTGCAGTATTTTGGAAGGTCCTAGTGTGGTATGAGAAGTTGAGTAAATTTATGGTTGAGTTAGTGATCTAATGGTGGAAAAATGAGAAAACCCTCATGACCCTACCACATGTCACTTGCAAGCTTTTAAAACACTTTAAGAAAGCTTTAAGGTGATTTTGGTGATTTTGAGGAAAAGGCCTCGAAACAGGTCTAGAACTAGAAGTGAAAGATATAGCATGTTTTAATGGTGTTGAAGCATATAAGGGCATGAATGAGGTTTTTAAAAAGTCTCATAGTTTATAACAATCCAAAAATGAAGCCTAGATAAGCTATTATGCTCAAAAGAAACCCAAAAGTGCATTAAATGACTTAAGTGTCCTCAAAATAGAAATTTCAAGTGAAAATGTGACTTTTTGATGAATTAAAATTTGTTTTGACTTTCTCCCACCTCCATATGGAAATTTTCACCCTTTTATACATGTTCAAGTTCATTTGAGATCATATAAAGTGAAGGGAAGGAGTTTCAGAGTAAAAGGATGTACTTTGGAGCCTTTTAGAGCTTTGATAGAATGGGTTTTTAGAGGATTTTATTTAATAAGGGGCTCAAATATAATATTCAAGAATGCATGGTGTCCATAATATCCCCTCATAGGCCCATAAAATAATATTACACCTAAGATCCAATAGAGGTAAGGAAAACCTATTGGCTACAAACTAGGCATGAAATAGGTTTTCTACCAATAATGGAGGTCCAAGTATTTTAGAAGGTTTATTTAAGGAAGGAAAATTAATTTAAAACCTAAAAAATATTTCTCAATTATTTTATTACATAGGCAAATTTTTGTTTCTTCATGGTAATAAAAAACCATTTTGGGTAGTTTACGACAGCTTTAGGAGAGCCTCAGATTTTCACTCAATATGGTTAGAGAGAGAGAGAGAGAGAGAGAGAGAGAGATTTGGGATAGAATATTTTATGAATTAATAGGTACCCTAATTTCCTTGCACTTTATGGAATTGGTGTTCATGTTCATCTCCCAATCTTTCTTAACAAATGCTAACAATTTAGGGGTGTTTAGATGGCCTAGTCATCCAAATAGGGCCCGAGTTTTCCCTTGTTTATTGAATTCAAAATTCAAAGATAAATAATGGTTTTAGAGGAGTCATTTAAATTTAAAATCAAACCTATTAATTTTTTTCATCTACTAGTTCATTCCAGGAAGGTACTTATGTCATAAATAGGTTTTCCTTGCTATCCTTATAAAATGGTCATTTGATCAATTTTAGAAGGGAAAATGTGTTAGAAGGATAATGTACCTCATAATTATTATGACACATAAAATTACACAAGTTATCTTTCTCATAAATCCTTAGTATCTTGTTTAATCCTTTATAGGCCAAATAATGAAGTTACTAGTTGGAGATCTAAAGGAGTTGCAGGCAAGTTTGTCAAATACAAAAGTTTTACTTTCCTATAATGGGTTAAAAATTAAGAGGATATGATTTATTAAAATATAATATACCATGGGAATCATTTTTGAGTCCGAAAATTCAAATCAAGTTGTAATAAACTATCTTCAAAGTTGAATGACTGTGTTAAGGATAATTTCCCTAAAATAAAAAAATAAAGGTCCCAAGCACTTTTGTTGATGCCATGGAATAATGTTGGAATGATATTTGATTCATCCAAATATTTCCATATTTTATCACTATATATGAGAAGAGCATTTAAAAATAAATAGGGTGTGTGAATAGAGAAGAGTATTGTTTGAGGACCTCCAAGTTTCACTTTTGTTCATTGTGATCACTTAGTGTATTCTATAAAATTTGAGTGTTAAATGACCTTCACACCCAAATATAGTAATTAAAAGTTTAAAATTTTTCATGGGAAACCATGGTATCTTACCCAAGGTTAATAAATCTTTTACCAAGAGTTCTCATACATGCAAAAGACAAAAAATCCATTTTTTAGTTTTTTAGGCCTAGAGAGCTAAGAGAGGCCTGGAATACTAGAAGATAAAGGTGTGAAAGAAGTATTTTATTTGGGATTTATGACCTCAAATTTGGAGGATATATTTTGACATGGATTATCCAAGAAAACCTCTCTTAGTTTCCCTAATTCATGCCTAAAACTCAATAACCATCATCAAATCAAAAATAATGTAACAAGTTGGCACTTTTTTGTTTTTTTTTTGTTTGAGAGCTTGGTGATGTTTTAATGATTTTTTCAAACTCTCCCAGGTCTTAAAATTTTTACCTATAAAATTAATCCAAAAATATATATAGGTGAGGCATATAATTCATTTTAACCCCCCAATCCAAAATAGGGTCTCAGAAAAAGCATGAGAGAAGCCCTAAGCTAGGGTTTTGAAGATTCCAAGATTTTTAACCCTATAAATTTACCAATTTTTTTTAATATTGTTTATTTAAATGTTTTATAAATTATTCAAGAGGATTTGGGTTCATTGGAGTTTGTATGGTATGGTTTCTAGACCTAGGGTGTGCTTCAGGCCTAATTAGGCCTAATTGAGGGGAGCTTAATGAAGGAAGTGTGGTCTTGGAGTTGAATCTGACCATGAACAATGAAACACACCTAAAATTAGGTAGAGGATGGATAAAAATATGATTAAATATTCTAAATGGGGCCTAGTTTGAGCAAACCAAGGAGAAATGACAAAGAAAAGGCTATGAGCCTCATATGGCCATTAAAAGCTTAAAAGGTAGAAATGAATGTTGAAGTGTGTTTGTGAACATATATGAGGTTGTAATAGATGTGAATCAAGGTTAAAATATTAAATAATATTGGATAAAATTCCATGTTCAAGAAACCATGCTCAAGTTCGAAGAGCTTAGTTTGGGGACAATTTCCCTAAGACACCAAAACAAAGGTCCCAGGCCCTTTTGTTGATGCCAAATAACAATGTTTCTTAGGTTTTTAATAAGTTTAAATGAATATATATTTAATTCATATAATATGTGAAAATAATTGGAAAATTAAAGTGGTGTATGACTAGAGGAAAGGAGTGGTTGAAGGCCTTCAATATTGACATTTGTTCAATGAAGTCATTTAGTGATTTCTACAAGATTTCATGTTCTAAGAAGATGATTAAGGAGAATAAAATGAATTATCTCATTATAATAATGATAAATTTTTTAAAAAAATTAAATATATAAACATACCCCTCATATCCATCACGTACATCACTGAGCACACAGGCATCCATGGATTTTCCTTGAGGAGCTTAAGTCATACATGGTGGAATGAGGTTAAAGGCAAAGCAATGAAGAGTGTAATAATTAAAGGAGAGTATAAATTATAATTTAAAATTAAATTCACATTATTTTATCTCAATCCAAGTCAAAGGAAAGAAAAAATAGGTTGTGATTTTTGACCATGCAGACACACACCACTAGCTTTTTCCAGAATGGGCTTACAGGCCAAAATATGCAGGATTCAATCATGAAATTTGGTGGAGAGGCTCATTATGACCTATTATATCTATTAAAAATAATCTAATTTTTTTTTATAATGGAAACTATTTCTTTTAGTACAATCAACCCTATGTCAAATCACGTTTAACATTGGAGCATGCCTTAGAGGAATTGGCTATTTTTGGGCATCTATAGGTTGTGTAAAAGCAAGAAATTTGGTAAATATGGTATTAATGACATAAAAAATCATAAAATTTCATAATAAAAGTTTTATAAAGAGTGAAATTTCTCTCTGTTCTTACACATTCCATAGGCACTCAAGAAGGTAGCCATTAGAGACCAAATGAAGTTTTATCAATTTTAGATGCCAAAAAGTATTTTAGACCATGGAGAGGTTTTTAAATTATATAATATTATCTTGTAAACCTATATTTTCCTATAATAGTTATAAAATTTAGGGTTTTCATGAAATTTTTTTAAGAAAGACAAGTTTTATCACGAAGGAAACATGTAGGTAGCTCAAAGTAATTTTTGGTAAAAAGATTCTACATGACAAATTACACATCCAAATGACTTGAAAATAGGTAAAATTATTAATAATTACTTATTATATTCATAAATAATATTTTGAGGGTCATTCCATTAGTGAAAGTTCCCATTATTTATACACAGTCCTCCCTATGTCTTGTAATGGTCACTATTCATGCAAGCACATATTTTGGAGTTTTAAGGTGTGTTTGAGGTTTAAAAGATTAGGGGACTATTTTATAAGGATGTTAGGATGTTTTTAAGACTCTTAAAATAATTTTAATAGTTTTAACACTCTAAACTTCATGTAAACTTTGAAGGCAGGCTCAAATCCTTATAGGCAATCTCAAAGGCATAAAAGGCAAAATTGAGTTTGGATAAATTAGAGAGGTAATAAGAGATTTTATAGATGTCATGAAGATTTTTTAAATAAAATTATTCATTTGGATAAACTCAATATTTTTAGGCCTAAGACACTCAATTTTAGCCCATCTTCAAACTCATGTCTTTCATACCATGAAGAGTTGGGACAAGTGTTTCTTGTATGTTTTGAGTAACCTTATGTATTTGAAATTAATTTTGGAATGAGGTTATTTAAGGTCATGATTTTTATGAACAATTTTTAATAGTGTAATCATGTATATAATGCTTCCAAACCTTGTAATAAATAATCTTTATGTGTGTATCTTTTCACACCTTACACATTCATCAAGGAAGATCAATGGGAAACATCAAATTGGTCATTTGGAGAAATACAAGATTTTTAGACATAATATACCTATATTTATCCCATATTTAGGTGCTCATTTATTTCATACCATGAATATTTATGACAAGTGATTCTAGTATGTTTTGAGTAACCCTATATAAATACAATTATTTATAGATTGAAGTTGTTTAAGGTCCTGAGTTTTATGAACAATCATTAAGAGTTTAAGCATGTACAAAATGATTCCAAACCATGAAATCAATAATATTTATGTGTATATATTTTCACACCATCTACATTCATCAAGGAAGATCAATGGGAAAGGTCAAATTGGTCATTTGGAGAAATTCAAGATTTTTAGGCCTAAGACACCTTATTTTAGCCCATCTTTAGATGCTCATTTCTTTCATACCATGAAGAGTGAGGATAATGGATTATAGTATGTTTTGAGTAACCCTATTTAATTTATATTAATTATGTATTGAAAATTTTAAGGTCCTGATATTTATGAACAATTTTTAAGAGTGTAAGCATGTCCAAAATACTTCCAAACCTTGCAAGCAATCATCTTTATGTGTGTGTTTTTTCATGTACTATGCATGGAAGGATAATATTTTCAAGGGTGTTTAATGTGTATATGTAGCATATATCCATGGAAATAATTCATGTAATTGGTGTCTTCACTGTATGAACAATCATCTTGAAAGTGAACCTACTTAAGATTGTAATGGAAATTTTTGACCAATTTTATGTTTTTGGACTCATAGTTCCATTAAATGTCCTATAATTTTTTTTAAACTACTTGAAATGTATATATTACTCCATAAATATCTTTACCAACCTATATTATAGAATAATATGGCACATTTGCATGCCTAGGAGGCCCAAAATGGCTCAAAATTGAATATTGTTATAGGTCTTCAAAACAAATAAATGGTATAAAACCATGGAAGGGGTATAATATCACATAAAAAATAATTACATGGAATTTGGATATATTCACAAGAATTTTCATGGTGTCTTACTGAGAAAAAGGGTCAAAAGCCTAGTTTTTAACATATTTGTGCATTGTTATAGGTTTAATGGTGATTTCCACCATTGTTATAGGTATTTAATGTTTTATAAATCTTCATTTTATTCATTATACGCATTCAATGGATGTATGGAAGTATTATATAGGTCTAAAAGTGGTCTTCAAGGATCCAAATGGCCTTGGGAGCAGTTTTTAGGGAAGTTGGTTGAGGGTGGCTCAAGCTTGTGACCTCCATTAATGGGGTCTATGGGAGTTGTAGATATCATGGATTTTATTTCAGGTTGGAGGATCAAATTCAAGCATAAAATATAAAATAACCTCAAAAATAAAATAGGAAAGATAACCTCTATGGTTATTTAAGCACAAAATGCCAAGTTAGCTATCCTTTTGCCTAACATCTTCTAAAAAAGAAAGTGGAGGGGGGCATAAAAGTCTATGGGAGAGATATTTGGTGGTTTGAGAGTGAAATTGGATCATTCAATACATTTAAAAGTATTTTAAGACTTTTCCTTCTTAGTGGATCATGACATCATCATCCTAAACAAGTTTCTATCTTCTAGTGTGTTTCTCAACCAGTGAGAGGGTTTGAAGACTATTGGAGCTAATAGAGGTTAATTTTTTGAAGAAGGATTAGTTATAATTAACCTAAATGTGGGTGATAATACATGAATGGTGGTTATATCTCATTTATTGAATTATATTTGTTTGTCTCTTCTCTCTCTTTCCCTTTTCTCCTATATCTCCCATTTCCCCCCATTTTTGTAAAATATTCTCATTTAACAAGGAGAAAACCTATCAAAATTTGTAAGAAAGACCTTTTGAAGTAATAAAGATTAATTTTTACCTATCTCTTTCCTCTAAAATATGCTTAGAAAGCTTGTGCATGATGTCCTTATGAATAAGTGTCCTTCCATGTCTATTATCCTTCTTTCTTGCCTATTTTTAGGTGTTTTCAAGTTAGTTACAAGTCTGAAAATGAGCTCTTTCTTCCATTAATGGACGATTGGTGTGAAATTTGAAATTCTTCTTTACTTCATGTATTGTTTTGTGAGCCTAGTTGATGAAACACTTATTCAAATTATCTCTTTCATGAGGTTGTGTGAGCAAGTCTTATCTTATGTTGAATTATTGTTTATTTTATGCTTATGTGAGTGTCAATAAATTTTGTGTATCACTCATTTATCTCTCTTAATTACCCTATAACCCCTCTCTACCTCTTTTCCAAGTAGAAACATTAGTTTATATGATCTACCAAGAGGAAGCTAACCTTCTCGAGAGGTTTAACCTTACTACAAGATACCCATAGCCTAAGGTTGCTCCAATATTGTAGTTAGGAGTGAGAGAGCCTAAAAAAATCTACCACAAGGGTGTACATTTATGCTACATCAAAAAATTTATTTCATGAAACTATTATTGATACATCTATTTTGAACATACATATTGCTTCAACATAAATACTGGTTTTAATGCCTATAGCTACTTAAAACATGTTTCTATCCCTTTTGGTGACTACACACATTGCTAATCAAAATCCCATTGAACCTATAATTAAATCACTTCTGCAGGTTGTAAATACCTTACAATATAAGGATAAAAACATTAAATAAAAGGGTTGAAATTCTTACAATGTTATATATTCAAAAGATGTGTTGCATAACCCTCTTGGACTAGAGATATATTTACACCCTTTGAGAACTAGATTTGTTTCATCTAAGTTCACATGTTATGATGGCAAGGGTGATATTGAACAACATCTTCAAATATTTTATAAATAATTCAGTTATTATGATTCCAATGATAAACGTTTGACCAAATTATTTCCATGGAGCCTCAAATACTATGATTTTAGGTGGTTTTATGACTTGCCTCTCTAATTCGTGAAAACATTCAAACCTCTTATACATGAATTTTGGCACACTTTGATATTAAAATTATCAAAAAAATTTCCTATGCTCAAATTACAAAGATAAAATAAGAAACCAATGAATCAATTAATGAATATTTCTTTTGATATAACAATATGCTATTCGAAATGACCAATCCTATGGTGGGCAAATAGTTACAAGACATTTTCAAGAAAAGTTTTCTTGATTATTTACATGAGTCCATTGTTTTAAAAATAATTAATATTTTGATGACTTATACCATGTTGTATGAGATCATGAAATGAAGCTTATATCATTGAATAAGATCAAGTATGTAGAAAACACACCAGCCACATCTACATCTAGTACACAATTTACAATCAAACTAAGTTATAAGGTAAAACCTCATGATATTAAAAGGAAACAACCACCACAATTAACAAATTACATAATAAATTAATAAAACTATCCTATCTAATACACCAAGGAGATAATTTATAGATTTACTTAAGCCTCCTGATTCATTACACCCATGGTTACTTGAGTGTCATCATATATCTCTCCCTTCTCCTATAGAGGTTGATTTAAATAGACCTCTAACTAAATGATATGATGTAAATGCTTATTATGACTATCACCATGTCCTTAGGCATTCTAAAAACATATGTTTTACCTTAAATTATAAGATTTAGGTCCTCATCGATGACCAATAGATTACATTTGATGATCCTTCAAAGGAATTAGGTTCACAACCTAGTGATCACCATAAAAATAAAATATTTAAATATTTTTTACAAGAGAATTTTTAAAAGGAAGAAGAGGTTAAAATCGTATATTTTAGTCATATAAAATGTTACTTAAGTGTAATTTGTGTCACTTAAGAGCACCCATCCCTAGCTTATCCCTATACCTGTCTTAGGGACTCTTTCAACCATTATATATATTTCATGTGGGTATTACACATCCTTAAACATCTCAAAATCACTCCCACACCTTCCCCTAGTCATTTAGGACCCTAGTGCCCCAGGTTATGCCACCTAGACACTAGCATACCCATTTAGACACCAACACAATACACTAGTGACCAAGGGACTTTGCTAGTGTTAATTGCCTAATTTCAAACCCAACAAATATATTTTCAATTCCTAAGACACCTAGGGTTGGCCTTAAACTATTTATCACTCTAAAATTACACTAGATCAATATATATACACCACTTTTATCCCTTTATCCACTAGATGGAAATTAAATGTAATATACACAAAAAATCTTAGAACAAGTGACACATAATCAAGGTCATTGATATATATTTTACCCTACTTCTACATATATTCATCTATAGATAGATTAATATCATATTACATAAATTTATAGCCTTAAGCCTTACTCAAATCACTCAAGTTGACACTCATAATAGCATTCACTTGTACTTGTACCCGCAATTAAATTAGGATAACTATATTGGGCTTGATCCTTATTAAGGTATTGATATGTAGGAAACTCTAAACATAGTGGGGTGTTGAGGATGTCTATCCTACCTAGATAACATCACATTTTTAATACTTGTTCCACTCAAATACCTTAACAATATGGAGATCTAGATTTTGCATATAAAATCAATCCAAAATAGGTCATAGACAATGAAGTAGGTTTCATTCACATAGAAAACATATCTATCAGACTCATACACACCTACTCTTATAAGTTCACATTAGTCCATACACAAGGACACTAGCTTAGAATAAAGGACACTAACATAATGCAATATTATCCAATAAATTATTATATCGTTTAGGATGAATTATGATGCTTGGATCCTATTTAAAATAACTTGATCAACTTATGTCCTAATTTTTATCCTCTAGATCATCTATCTCAGTTAGTTTCTTGTTAAGTACTTATTTATGTCATTCATTACTATTTTTATAAATATCATATTAGGTTAATTATTACACAAATTATTATATATATTTATTACATATTTATTCCATGATTTATTTTACTTAGACCCTTTAATATCTTAGGATTTATAATCCTTAAATCCCTTAAAAGTTAAATAATTTTTTGAACCCAACTTACTTAAAATACTACCCAAACTTATTATTTACTCTAAACTCCTAAGTTCATGAAATTTTGATGAGATTGGGTATTTCCTAAAAGTGAAAGAGGGGATAACTACAATTTTTTGTCCTCTTTTTGAGGACTAATCTAGGATCAACCCAAGGCATGGCTACATGTATTTAACTTCAAAAATATAGTTTGTGTGAATAGTCTCCAAGAGACTCACTATTACCGCTAAACGATGTGACTTTGCCATAGTTATACCAATGTAGACTAAGTTTCACTAAAGTTATACCTCCAAGAACATATAGTGGGATGACTTTGAAGGAAATAAGAGTATGCCTTTAATAGGATATCTCACTAAATATGAGTAACTAGAGATTATAGTAAAGTACACATAAATGCCATAAGATAATTGGTATATTAAGATACAAATTAATAATATTACAGAAGGAAATAAGATAACTCACACACTGATTGTAATATCTAAGCACATTATAACCATATCACACATAAAGTAGAAAAGTATTAATCCAATTAATATATTATTAACAAGCATTTAAAAAATGAATGAAATAAAATTAAGACACATAATAAAACCTTTATAAAAAATAGGAATTGTATTTATTTAAAAGTGTTATTACAATAATTTATTAGTCTAGAGAGATGGATGAAAAATTATGTGAAATCCTAGCTATAATTTGACAACACTTTCAAGAAAACTTTAGTCAATGTTATATTATAATATATCTTTTCCTTGTATTGATTAGGATGGATCTCACCTCCAAATAACATGAAGATCCCACCCTGCACCATGATGGACCCTCATGATAGTTACAACCATAATAAAAAATTAAAAAAAATAAAATCCCTTCAAACCCACAAATTATCTATAGGGGGAACACTTAATTGATATGTGAAGGTAGTTGTGAAGATTTGACTCCAAACTACTTTGATTTGGTATCTCTGGCCTCCAATGTAGCTGCCATGAGATCAAACTCCTTATCTAAGTTATCAAGGTTCATTGGGGCCTCCCTAAATATTACCTCAATTTGAGTTGTAATTATCTGGTAGATTTGGAAGGGTGTTTCTATTGACACATAGACACTAGAGATAAATTTAATTCTCATCATGGACAACATTGATAGATATATCACCACCTAGGCCCCTTCTTGGTTTTCTTTAGAGACATTTTCTCTCATTACCTAGTTGAATTGAACCAGGTGGATTCCAAATCCTCCTTGGTCTAATAAGGTATCATTATCATGGAATAACATAGATAAATTGACCTCCTTAAAGTAATTTAATATCTTTTTCCCCCTCTTCCAATGGTCCAATTTCAATGTGAGACATGACCAACCAATCCTCCATAATAACACTCATATTCAAAGTGTACATTCGATACAAACACAAGTCTAAGGTTGGAATAAGTTTCATCTCTAAAAAAATACCCTTTTTTGACCACCACTTTTAGTTTCCTATACTTTCTATAAATCTACATTATCTTCTCCAAGTAAACTTGGGTTCACTATATAAACACATTAGTCTCAATTAGAGTCTCCACTACCTTCTTAGGAACTAAGAAGAGTAGTAAGAAGGTATCCTTGACTTTTTAATCATTCTAATGTGATAATTTCTCTTCACTTAGGGTTCTAAGTTTTGAACATGGATTTACATTTCCTCAAGGATCTTTTCAAACATATCACGAGTTTTTTATGGAATATAGAGTGGGTCCTCAACCATCCTTTCTTCCCTAGTGGAAGTCCTCACCTTAGTGAGGGAAAATAAATCCTAATGGGTTTTCCAAACCACTAGGTTTTCTTCATAAATAAATATCTATGTTAGTTTCCTCTTCATATTTCTCAAAGTTTGGTCAAAGTTCTA
This sequence comes from Torreya grandis, assembly GCA_037957365.1. NCBI lineage: Eukaryota > Viridiplantae > Streptophyta > Pinopsida > Cupressales > Taxaceae > Torreya > Torreya grandis. Next base: position 470,247 of record JARHVA010008125.1, read on the forward strand.
TTGTATTTCTAGGTTGCCCTAGGCAATCATCTCCAGTACCTACAACCTTGGTCCCATTACCTAGGTCACAGGAGGTGTAAGAAGGGTGGTTGAAATGGAGGTGAAGGATGGAGAAGGAGGAAAGGATGCTTATTAATATTGATTCTAAAGGCTCTTTGAAAAATAATGAAGGAGGTATAGTGGGGAAATGGTGAGGCACCACTTGGGGGGTTTATAGGAGTGGAGTGGAAGCTATAAATGTCATGACCAATTGTTAGAAAGTGGTAGGAGTGAGGGGTGGAATGGCAAAAAAATAAATAAGAGGTGTGAGAGGGGAATTTTTTTTGGTACCTACTAGGAGTCTTGGTCTAAGCTCACCTTTAGATTGCTAGGTACATCAAACCTTAAGGTATGTATGGCCCAGGGTTAAGGTATTGGTGGATGAGTTGGTTGTGCCTGGGCCACCTAGAATTAATTAACATGAGTCTATATTTTTTGAGTCTAGATTATTAGATTTATCTAAAGAGGTAGATATGGAGCGAAGACATGAGGGGGAAAAGACACTAGACGAGGTAGATATGGAGCTAAGACATGAGGAAGAAAAGATACTAGAGGAGGTAGATATATTGGAGGAGATAGAAGGGGAGTTAGGGCATAAGGAAGAGAAAGTGGCTAACTACCATATAAAATCATCTAGGGGATAGAAAGAGGAGTTAGTGTAGGATCTTATGAAAATTTATTATGAGATGGAGGGGGCATAGATGGGCCTATATATGTCTTATTTCCTTTCTTCTTCTTCTTTTCTATGATCTAGGATAATACTTCCTAGTCATCAATAACATCCTAATAGAGCTCATAATCATCATTCACCTAATGACCATAGTTGATATTGAGTCAAGATGAATACCACACCAAGTGAGATCTAATTATCTCCTTGGGGTCCTAATATCAGATCTTGTCCCTTTCTAGGGTAAAAGAGTCCCAATCGATCACCATGTTCTATATTGGAGAGAATTCCTTATATGCATGGTGCATAATGGTTATTAGGAATGGTGAGCATAAATTATACTATAATTTTATGAAAAATGAAAAAATTCCTTCCACCAGGTAATAGTCAATTTTCTACTCTTCTAGACGGTTTGAGAATAAATATGGTAGGTAGAGGGGATATTTGAGTAAGCACATAATTCAAATCATGGTGTCCTCTCTATAGATCTATTAGTCCTTGATAGTATTGATGGATTACTATATTTATTATGATAGCTAAGGAATTAAGGATAGATTGATTACTTAGTAGACCATAGGATATAAATACTTGGATATGTCTTGGTTGTGGTTTTGGAATTGGTGGCCATATAGTTTATATAATACCACATGGAATACTGAGCCCTCAATAACCCATGCAAGAAAATAAAAATAATTTAAAGGTATAACTCCATAGAATACATCCGTGTGGTATCTCATCATGTATAAATTGATCCTATCTTAAGCATCCATGATGGCATTGATAATCTTGAAGTTGATTAGTCCTCCCATATCCAAAACTTTAGAGAATGTGAGGATCATATGGAGGAGTGGTACCCATGGATCATTGATGTGAAAGAAGTCCTAGGATTTGAATAATTTTTTCAATAAAATCATGCATATTTAGACTTCCTCAAAGAAGGTATGGACTGTGTATACATTTATGTCCTCCTTATTAACCCATTTAGCATTCAGTTTCTTAGTCTAATCATATAAGACATCATATATTTGGTATGTTTCCATATACACCTTCATCACTACTATATACTAATAGAATTTTTATTTTATTAGGGAGTAATATGCCTTATAAGTGTTCCTAGAGATATCAGCAATATGGTGTTGAGAGTTAGAAAAACACACCTAATCATGGATCTTATCTTGCACTCAGATGGTGGTGTGAAGGAGGTTGCCAAATAAGTCAACATAAGGAAATGTTTCTATATTGTTAATTACTCTATGAAATTTGTATTTTTTATAATACTTAAGGGCATCTTTAAACTATGTTTGTTGATTGTTATCAGATCCTAAGTTTCTAGGAACTTAGTTGACCACTTTGAGTATGTCATTGTAGTGTTTGAATTTTGTCAAGCCAGTTGGTAATGTGGAATCCTAGTACTTAGGTTTGAGTTTTGGGTTTGAAGAGAATGTGACCATTATAGTAAGATAAAGGGGAGATATGAAGGCTTTAATCTTAGGAGGCATAAAACATAGGGGTATTCTATGAGAATTATAAATTAAAGGGTAGATTATTCTCAAAGGTATACAATGGTAACCATTAGTGGGCTTTCCTTAGGATTTTATAAATACGTGTATATAATACCCTTGTATTATTTGTGTTTGGTGGCTCACTTACTATGAATTTAAATTTGATTTGGTGGATGGATTTCCTCTCTTAACTTCTTAATCTAGATTTAAATTCAGATCCCAAGATATTCTATATATAGTTAGATATGTAAATGGCGATGGGATGTTTTTAAAATGATCCAATCAGTTTCAAATTTCTATTTCATTAATTCCCAACACATGCTAAGCACGTAGTCACATCTCTTAGAAGTCTCCCAATTAACTCCCACTTTAAGACACATGCCATCTACTCATTGGTATTGATAATGGTCACCACCTAGGCATAAATTTGTACTCTATGCCATACCCTTAAGAAGGGTAATGTGTCACTTAAGGACATGTGTCAAAATTTTCTTGGTTCTCTAGTCTTATTTGTATCTTATTCTAGCATTCATATGGCCTTAGGTGGATGCCAGCCAATCTACCTTATTGGGTGGCATGGTGCCTCCTAATTTGGCTAGGCTCTCCCAAGATCTAACATTTATGGTATGTCTAGGGACTTTATACTCTAACATTAGGTGATGTGTCACTTCATGATTTGACTAGGCTCTCCCATGATCTGACATCTTTGATAGGTATAGGGACTAGTTGATCTAATAGTTAGTGATATGGCCCCTATTGATTAGGTTAGGATATCCTAATCTCTAAAATTTATAACATGTCTAAGGAATGACCATTATAATGCTTGGTGACATGGCACCTTCTCATCTAGCTAGTATTTAACATATCTGATAAGAATGAAGACTAGCCATTCTAACACATGGAGATGTGGCACTTTTTGATTCAGTCAGGCTCTTCTAGGATCTAACATCTCTAATAAGTCTATGGAATATCCATTATAAAACTTAGAATAGGTATTACCTCTTGATTCATTTGGGCTCTCTTTTGATTTTACATCTCTAATAGGTCTAGGGACTGGTCACTCTGATTACTTACAACATGGTGCCTCTTGATTTGGTCAAGATTTCCTCAACTCTGACATCTCTAATAGGTCTGGGGACTAGTTTATATTGACACTTAGTGACATGTTACCTTCTCATTTAGCTGGGGTATCCTATGCTCTAACATATTTGACATGTCCAAGGATTTCCCATTATGACACTTAGGTGATGTGGCACCTCCTAATTCAGTTGGGCTCTCTCAAGATCTAACATCTATGGCAAGTCTAGGGAGTAGTCAGTTTGAAACTTATTGAGATGGTGTCTTATCATTAGGGTGGTCTTTTCTAGGATATATAATAATATATAGGTCCAAGGATTATCCATTTTAACCTTTAGGTAATGTAGTGCCTCCTAATTTAGTCAAGTTCTTTTTTGTGTGAAATTGAGGAAAAAAAAAGATGTGAAAAGATATATAATGCATTTAATACTTACTCATAAATTATTAATATTGTGATTTTATATGAAGGGTGATGGTTTTATTTATCCAAAAAAATAAATGATAATCTATGAAATTACATCAAAATAGACCAATAATGTTAGCATCTTAATTCATGAAAGAACTAGTCTACCTTAGTTATAAAAAATGAGGCATGTCACTACTTGGGGAAATCAAGACAACATGTATTCAAAATATTTAAGCTTATGTGAAACCAAAAAATAAAAAATTAAATAATCATAGATATATGGTTTTCGTTATTTTTATAGGGGTTCCCTATTTTAAATAAAAATGGGGCATGTTACCATACTAAATGGTAACTTCCATAGGGATAGTGATGACAAACACTTATAACCTGACTAGTTTATTTTTCTTTCCTTGCTCAACACACATATTTTATAAGGGATATTTATTCAAAATATAAAATATGACACACTAAATTCTCACAATAATAAGTGGAATAGTAAGCTTTCACCTTATAGATGTCCACCAGTGTGTGTAAAAAGTGATTTTCATTTTCCATTCAACCTCAAGTTTTATTCAAGCAATAGAGGATAGACTAGTTATCAAGCTTCATTTGGGCATTGATAGATTTATATATTTTAGGAGATATAGATGGGAAATTGATATACTACTAGATGAGCATCAATATTCTTGATAAAGATACCTATGGTCCTAGTCATGGCCTTGTTTCACTACCAACCAGGATGGAAAGCCTATGATGGAAATTGCCTATATAAAACTTTTGAGGCAAACTCATAATTAATATTCAAAATGATTTCCTTAATATTTTAAATGATTTCATTTGAAAATATTATAATTTATTAGTCTTACACATTTAGGTTTTGATACCAATCCAAGAGTGAATGGATGATAAGGAAGTTCTGAATACCTAGCCAGTCTTTGATTAGCTCAAATAACTTGGTATTTTCCTGAGATGTTATATTAAATTCAGATTTATGGTTGTATTAGGATGTGGTTTGTTATAAAATCCACTATTTTATCTTATAGTCATTGGAATATTAGATATGGAATTTCAAAAGTTTCAATTACCATCTTAGAATTTCTTAGATTGAAGGTTTCAACTTGGGTCTTCCTACATTTCAATAATCCTTCTAAGCTTTGGCCTTCAACTGGAGTAACTACTAATAAGGTCAGGCATTAGAGGAACACCAAAGAACAAAGAAGTAAATGAAATTTCAAAACATAAAATAAAATAAAATCACATAGTGAAAGAAAACACATAATAAAAAATTAACCTATGTAATTTATACATTACCACCTTTGCTCGGATTACTTAGAAACTACGCTAGAGGGGGTAGCCAAGAAGTAGTGTTTTAGGAAGAACCCAATATTTTAAGTATAAGTGGTAGCTTATTAACCTTTACATATTTGAGATATAAGTAATTCCAACCCAATATTTTGGCTATTTGGTATGGTAAAATCTAGAGGGGATTGAATTTTGAATGTTGGCCTTTCTTCTTGTGAGCCTTCTCCCACATTACAACCAGGTTAGAGATTATTAAGTTTTTGACCTTTTCCCTCTTATCAAAACATCTTTTAATTATATCCTAGTGTCTAATAAATACTAACATGGATTCATCTTAGGATTTATCTAACTAAAATATGTTGAGGATTATGGAATCCACCTTATCATTTAGTTTCATGAATTGTTGCATAAACTTATAAGTTAGTATCCTAAGCATGACTCACATGATTGACTCTAATCCATAGACTAGAAGGAGAGGAGATATTTTGATGGATTTTTTATACCTAGTAAATTATACACATAGGTCAAAATTTATCAATGTGTGTCATTCTTAGGGCATTTTTGTAGTTTATTTCTTGATGGTGTCAATCAAATTATTGTTAGTGGACTCAGTATATTATATATATTATAAAACTTTCCATTTATCAAATTCCACTTAACCAAACATTCAAGATATACAATAAAAATCAAACAATAAACATCACACAAGATAGAGAGAGACACCAGATATAACGTGGAAACCCAATGTGGGAAAAACCACAGAAAACAATCTCAAGTATATTCATGAGAACAAACCCATATGAGCACCATACCCCTTTGCCGAGTACCAACCTCAGCTGAAATTCATGAGCACCAAACCATAGGAGCTTCAAACCCCTTTGTCAAGCACCAACCCCTTTGCTGAGCACCAACCTAGCAATAATTTGTGGGCACCAACCCCTTTGTGTATACCACACACCTATCTCTCAATGTTGTTGTCTTAAAAAATGATACATCAATACAACATCTCCTTCCTCTCTCTCACCTTTGCTCTTCTAAGCTAGATATAACAAATACAAATCATATTCATCTCTCACAATTGATCTTCTAAGCTAGATATTACAATATCAAATCAACCTCTCACATCCATATTACAAATGGCTTCTCAAGACTTTATTTATAGCTTTCCAAATGACCTTTGGCCTTCCCCCTTTGTGACCCTTCAATCCTCATGGAAAATGGCACCAATCTTGGATGACCCTTCATATCCAATCCTTTGAAAAGTCATGTGGTGACCCTTCATGACCAAAAACGTCCTTCCCACTTTTGTCCTTATCTTTGGTGACTTTTTGTATTCCTCAAAGTGTCCCTTCATGATAAATTGCACCCTTACTCTTTTGTCTTCACTTGGTGACTCTTGGTATTCCCCAAGATGACTCTTCATGGGAAAATTCATCCCATCCTTCTTTTGTCTTTACCTCGTGGCTCTTCGACTTCTCCATGGGCCATTATTTTGTCTCACATGCAACCAAAAATATATTTGTTAATATTAAATAAATATTAACTCACATTAGCCAAGATAAACATTATTAAATGAAATGGGGCCTTTATCACCAATAATACTAAACCTTTGACATCAGTGACAATATTTCCAACAATCTCCCCCTTTGTCATTGATTCAACCTCAATCTTGAAACTGCCACATCCTGTCACTTGCACATCCTATCATCTAAAAACATATAGTAACTCCCCCTTACTGTAGAAACCTGTACCTATTCCTTGTACCTATTTTATACACCTGTACCTATTATTCTCCCCCTTTGACATCAATGGCAAAGGGCCTACTTGGATCTTACACTTAGCTCCCCCTCACTTGATGCTAAACATCAATGGTAGGAAGTAATAGAAATTACTCCCAACTCCTCTCATTGATCTTTGAATGTATCCTTTGATCATGCCTTTGAGAAGATATCTGACAAAACATATACATTGTTCCCTATCCTTTGAGCATCTGTAATCAACTCATTTGAATATTTTCTTCTGATCTCACAAGCTTTAGCATGAAACATTAATGTGTATCCTTGATCACATATTTGACTAACACTTAACATATTATGCTTAAGAACTTTTACATACAAAAAATTCTTAGTCTTAGTTCTACCATAATCCAAACTCAAAGTACCTTTTCCTACTATCCTGGCAGTGGCTTTATCTTTGAATCTCACTGTACCACCATTGATCTTCTTTAGAGATATGAATTTAATTTTATCTCCTATCATATGCCTTGAACATCTACTATCAATTAACCATGTTTGATCTTTACCTCTCACATGCAGAGTTGCCTACACCATCATAAAATCTTTTGGTTGTTTCTTCTACCATGAACATGTCTGAACCTTCTTCCTAATGAATGGAGCTTTGACACTCTGATCCTTATTCTTGATGAATGGAGATTTTAAATTCTAATCCTTCTAAACTGACTCGAACACACTTCTACAATACTGAGCTATGTGTTCAAAGTTGTTGCACTTATAGCACACTATGGTCTCTTCATCAAAGCTTGATAGAGGAACAAAAGAGTTGTGGCTTCTGCTTGACTCTACTTGACTTTCCTTTTCCTTATTTCTGAAATTGTTAGCTCTTTTTCTACATTCTAATTTCTTGTGACCATATCCATTACAATAAAAACAATAGCCATAGAAATAATACATGTCTGTATATCTCTGACATGATTGCCTTTTGTAGCTTTGTTCCTTCTAGCCTTCTCTATTTGAAATGTCCTTTATATTATTCACTTCTCACCTTTCTGTTTCCTCTTGTGTAAGAGCTTGAGCATGGCTCTTTTTATTTTCAAAACTGATCCCTGTCTTATCTAAATTTTCTTTTTGACTTTCCAATATCTTATTCAGCATGTTAGTGCTATTTTCAAATTTTGAATCACTGACTACTTTATCACTAACTACTTTCTTAATATCCTCTTTTAAAGAGGAAATTTTAATAACATACCTTTCACAATCTTTTCTTGTTATTTCCAACTGTGTTATGAGATCTTCTTCATTATTCTTGGCTTATTCAAAGTGTGCTTATAGATCTTTAATCATTTCCTTTGACTCTTGTTCATTTTTCTCAATCTAGTGCTTTCATCTTTGATTCTTCTTTTGAACAGCTTCTAACTCTTCTAAGGCACAAATGAGCTCTCCTTCCATATTCACTTCAGCTTCCTCCTCTTCTTCTTCTTGATCATCTTCATGTATGGCCATGAATAGAATCTCTTCTTCTTCTGAATCGCTGACTCCACTATCTTCGCTTGAGCTAGGATCTTTAGAATATAGGCTCTTCTTCTCAAATCCTTTCTTAGATTTGCCTTTGAAATTCTTCTTGTATGTAGGCTTTTCTTCTTCATCATCTTTAACTTTATCTAGGCATCTAGCTAAAAAATGTTCAATCTTTCCATAATTAAAACATTTAAAAGGTAATTTTTATTGATATTTACCTATTCCTCTTTTTGTCTTGCAAATGAAAAGTGCTCCGTTGTCATCTTCATCATCACTGGTGTTAAGCATAGAATATACTGAGAGGGGGGGTGAATCAGTATATTATATATCTTATAAATCTTTCCTTTAACTGAATTCCACTTAATAAAAAATTCAAGATATGCAATAAAACTTAAACAATAAACATCCACACAAGATAGAGAGAGACACCAGATATAACATGGAAACCCAATGTGGGAAAAACCACAGAGAATCAATCTCAAATATATTCGTGACAACAACCCCATAGGGCCTTTTGATGTTTCTCATTAAGAAGTTCCAGTTCCTATAGTCTTTCTTTTCTAGATTTTGGATCAGTGATAATGCCCCTTAAGGAGATTCATAGGGAGGTAATCTCTACATCCATAGGCAATATTGCTTCTATCATATATACTAAGGCATACAAAGTCTCCCCAGTAGATGTGTAGATGCTTATGTGGTAATACTAAAGTGCTATATATAATTTTAGGTACCAATTCATACTTGCTTGATTAACTATCTTCTTAAAATTTTTGATGAGGGTCTTATTTGTTGGTTCAGCTTGTTCACTCCCTTGGGGGTAGTAAGGAGAAGAGCAATGTTGATTGATGTGATATTTTTGACATAAGGCCTTAACTTCTTGATTTTTAAATGATTTACTATTATAAAAAATGATTTTGTTAGGGATGGAAAAATGGAAAATGATCTCATTAAGGATTAATTTATAAATTTTGAGGCCTGTGGTATAGGTAAGTAGAACTGATTATACCCATTTAGTGAAATACTCCATTAATATGATGATAAACTTGCGACCATATTAAGATGTAGGATTTATCCTATCAATCAAATTAAGGCCCCATATATATAATGGACATAGAATCATTTTGGGTTATAATTATTATGTGAGTGCATGAATAATATTTCCATATTTTTGAAATGCTACAAATTTTTATATATATTAGTAGGAGTCTTGCTTCATGGTAGGCCAATAATATCTCGTCTAAAGTAATTTCTTGGCCATGGCTATTCCACTAATGTAACCTCCAAAAATAACATCATGGACCTCTTTAATCATGAGAGAGGCCCTTATTAAGGTCATACATCTTAACAAAGTCCCGTCATAGCCTATATAATATAACTATGGCTAAGCAAACTTTCTCAATTAGAGTGTAATTTATCTCATAAGAGATTAGAGTGTGATTGAGATAATATACTACTTATTCCTTGACCTAATAATTATTTGTGTCAAGATATCACCTATTATGAATGAAGTTGTGGAAATATACAAGAGCAAGGGTCTTTCCATGACAAGGGGTGATAGCATAGGTGGGTTTGTCAAATACTATTTTAGATTATTGATATCTTGTTGGCACTTAGAGTTCCAATTAAAAGTGGACCCTTTATTTAAAACATGAGTGAAAGGAGGACATTTGTCTATGATCTGAGAGATAAGTCATTGATTGGCTTGAAATTTTACCTAAATAATTCAAAGATGCTTCAGATTGGAAGGAGTCATTTACATAATTGATTTTAATTTTCTTAGGTTTACTTCTATGGCTCTCCTGGAAAGTATGAATCCTAATATCTTTGCTATGGTAATGCCAAACACACACTTCTTTGGATTTAATAAAAATTTGTATTCTCATAACCACTCAAAGATTCTTTGTAAGAATACATGATGTTTTAACTAGAGTCAAGACTTCCCCAAGATATCATCTACATAATCCTTAACTATATCATGCATCATGTCATGGAAGATAACTTCCATGGCCTATTGATAAATTGTACTAGAATTTTTTAGGATAAATGGCATGAATTGAAAGCAAAAGGTCCCCCATGGAGTGATGAAGATTGTTTTGTATTGACCTTTAGGAAAAATTATAATTTGATTATAGCCTAAAAATCCATCCATGAGAGACAACATTTCATAGCCTACTATTGAGTACATGATCATGTCAATATTCTAAAGTGGTAAGTCATCCTTGAGACATGCTTATTTATAGCTCATAAGTCCATGTAAATCTTAATTCCTCCTTGTTGATTATCCATAGTAAAAATATTAGATATCCAATAATAATAGTCAATTGGTCAGATGAACCCAACTTTCAAGAAAGTTTGTAACTCATACCTGACTAATAGGGCCACTTTGGGGTGATTTTTTCATAATGTTTGATTAATTGGTTTAGCATTGGAATGAATGAACAAATGATGCACTACTAAGGAGGTGTAAAGCCCATGCATGTTAGCATAGATCCATATAAATATGTCTATGAATTCTTTAAGCTACTCTCTGATAACTTCACATTCCTTAGGTGTTAGAGATGCCCCCAATTTGACCATTTTAGGACGTTGTTTAGTCCCAATGTTGACTTAGATCACCTCTTCAATGAGAGAAGGTAACTGATCTTGTAAATAAGGATGTAATGATATTTTTAGAACATCTAAATCAAAATAGTCTAGGAGTTATATAATAATTTTTATATATTCTTCTAATTTAAATGAGGCATGTCGGAGTTCTTCTAGGTTTTGAAAAGGCTCCTCTTATTCAAGTTGCTATTCTTCACTTTGATCATGGTGTATTTAATCTTCTCCAAAATATGTAGACTAAAAAATATTTATGAAAAAGCCTTTCTTATGGTCACCAAAAGGCATAAAGTCTTAAGCTCCCAAAAACTCTAAGAGTGCTTCATTATTTTGAAATGTATCAAAATATGGCTCTTAATTTTGATCCTATTCAATGATTGAGGGGTAGAGGAAGGAGATGTTGATGGTGGAAATGGTAGTGTCAAGGAAAAGGTTTGTGGAATAAATATCCTTGAAATGACTATAAAAGGAATCTATCTCGATGACTTCATCAGAGAGAGAATACTCAGGAATTAAAGGAGTATCCATAATAATATTATTTAGGTCATCATCATATAGTATGTACCCTAAACCAAGATACTATGGAAGTTATTGAACTGATATGGGTTCAAGTATGATGTGTTCTTGTCTCCCTAGTCCTTTCCATTGATAATTCATGTTATATAACATCTTATGGACATGGGGATATCAGTTTATAGGAGATGTAATGTCCTCATCATCTGGAATAATACATAATTCATCTAATTAATCAATATACTCTTATGATAATAGGACTATGCTAAATAAGGCCATTGGTCCAAATTAACACTTGATAGGATTAACCTTATGCATGGTTAGGGACCCGTAACTTCATGGGGTAGAGAGGGAGATCACCTAGAAAATGTTTTATATTTATACTGTTTACAACCTATGGATGTGATTTTTAAGTGGGTAACCTTAGGTAGTAGATCTGATGTAGGTACAAGCTAATCTGGTCATATATATACTTGGTAGCTATTGGACTTAATATGGAGTTATTTTTTCTAGGACAATGATATGATAATGATAATTGATCTATTGTACATATGTGAAAGTGATTGATTTTTTTAGGAATGGTGACTTCCATTTTAGAGTGGGGGAATTTTAGACACTGATGTAGGGTTGATGGAATAATATTACATCTTATGTATCTAAGAATGACCTAACAACATGTTATAAGTTAAATCAACATCCTTAACATGAAGTAGAGTTTGGTGCACCACAAGCCCCATGGCAATGGGAAGGTATATAGTTCCTATGGATGACTATTCATAATCATCATATGCTTTGATTATAATTAAGATAGGCCTTAAAGATGATTATGAATACCCCAATTTATTTAAGAAGTCTAGATTATGATATTTAATGTCGATCCTTCATCTATGAGCACTCAGGTAATATGATGATAGGATATGGAGACTTCAATAAATAATGGATAATTATGGTGGGGGGAAATCAAAGGTATGTCTTAGGCACCAAAGGTAATCTACTAAGAAGGGGATAAATATCCTACTAATGCCTATAATTTATTAGTATCTAGATCACTAGGGACTTTTAGATCATTTAAAACTCAGTTAAGTATTTGCTAATGTAAAGGGGATGTATTGAGAAGTTCCATTAATGAAATTTGAACTAGAATTTTCTCAAGATGATGAATAATAATATAATATTTATTCAAATATACTGAGACTTTATTATAAATATTCCCATATTGAATAGGAAAAGAGGTAGAAGGGTCTTTGGTGGTACCCTACGAACTATAATTTTACTATGTTTGGTGGTAGCCACACAATCAATTATGGCCTAATTAATCTTTAAAATAGTGTATTAAGGTAGAGTGGACTCTTGGGTACTTTGAATTATAATGGTGTTGACATAGTGGTATGGCATATCATGGTAGTTAATATGGTTAGAAGAGGAGGCCTGACCCTAGTCTCTTGGTGGATTCTTATTTATTTGATCATGCTTGGGTAGTATATCCTTATAGATGCCTACCTCCCCATTTACATATTGATTTAAATTATTTTCCCCTTATATTTTAGTATCACCTCTTTTAATTAGGTCCCGAATGTAGTGATTTAATTGCATACATATTTCTATATCATGACCTTTGACCCTATGGTATTTTAAAAATTCATCTTCATGGTACCAATTTGGCTTTGGTTGACAATCATCTATAGGTCTAATTTTAGGAAGCATGATCATATTAGAAATAATTAATTGTTTAAGGATTGTTTAAATGGGTACTCCCAAGCTAGTGAGTGGTCTTTTGCCAATATAAGGCTTTATCTTGCCTCATGGAACTTAAATAGAAGAGATAATCTAATATTCTATTGGGTTATTCTTTTACAATGTTTTAATATGATGTTGTTTGGAATCAGTAACCCCATCTCCAACAACATTCTTATTTTTGTTGAAGATTATTGACTTTATAGAAAAGGAGTTGTCATGCTTCTAATTGTTCTCATTTCAAGAGTTTAATTTAACTATCCCATTTTCAATAAGGGCCTTTTAAATTTGAATCCCCTTCTCAATTATTTCATCAAAAAATTTATCACAATGGAGTTTTAATTGATATTTGACTTGGGAATTAAGGTTATCAATAAATATTTTATCTAACTCCTTTTCAAGTACTATACATTGTAAGCGACTTGCTAAACTTCTCCATCTTTGTAGGAAGTATGATAAGCTTCCCCACTTCTCTATTTTGTATTATAGAGGTCTATGATTGAGATATCATGTTTAATATTGAATGAAAAATGTTTGAATAATTTCTTAGTTAAGTTCCCAAAGCTAGATACCCCTTAGGTAAATAAATGAGCCATTCAAAGGTGGGCCCAATAAGTATTTTTGAGAAAAGTCTCAATAAATATACATCTTCATATGATATTTCATGGCAAGCCACATAAAACTCTTGTATATGGTCTTAGGGATCACCTTTTCTTTGATATTTTTTGAATTTAGGAACTTTAAAGAGGGGAGGAAGAGGTATTTTTAAGATGCTCATGTCCAAGGGAGAAGATAAAAAATATTCATATTTGTAATTTAGAGCTTATAAGCATGGATCTATCTATTAAAGAGTCTCCTTCATCACTTTCCACTCTTGTGTGAATGTGGGGTCCCTAAGAGGATTATAGGTTTTATTATGATTATTATTGGTTATATGGGCATTTTAAGTGTTATGGGTGTTTTGGGTATTATAGAGATTTTGACAGGGGGATGAGGGACATTGATTTTAAGCATGAAGTAAAAGGTTTATTTGTTATGTTAGTTGTTCTAGTTAGTCCTCTAAAATTTTTTGCTTCCTATTAGTCTCAAAAAAATAATTATATAAGGGTGTGGTGCATTATTCTTCCATAAATTATTAGTCCACACCTTCCTCTTCTTTAGGTATTTTATGGGTATGTACATTTTGATGTGGTGTATTTAGATTGGTAGGAAAACAAACTATATGTTTTAGGAGGCTATGATCAAAATTGGAGGGTTGTGTGCCCCATATTTCAATTATTTGGGATAAAAATTGATAATTATTTTCATATAGGTATCATTCAATTAAAATCCTAACCTAATCATTATGAAGGGCATTCAATCATTCATCTTCTCCTCTAGGGGTATGCATGTCATTATGTGTATTATCATGATCTTGAGTTAGATCAACTATATTCCGCAATGGGCCATTGTCTTGGTTTAAATATTTTCCAATCCTAAGTTAGGCATGGGTGTGAATTACCATTTTTTATGAGAAAGAGATATTTGATGATGTATGATAGGTGATAAGAAAGTATTTGAATATTAGCTCTGTCTTGAAATGAAATCAACTAATTATCAAATAAAATGATGTGATGATTTTTAGAAATGGATGGGATGACTAAGAATTACCAAAATACAAATCCTTGTAAGAGTTTAGTATAGAAAGGATAAAGGAGAGTGATGGGATCAACTACATTGCCTACTAGAAAAGAGGTAATTTTATGGGTGTTATGTGAAGAAAACACTTTATAGGGATGAGTGATGGGTGATAGATTATAATATTAATAATATTATATGTTGATAATACATAATATATGGAAGTAATAAGTTATAATGAGGATTAGAAGTATGGGTAACCACTATAGCTTGATTTCAAGTCTAAATATAGTATCCAAGGGTGATGGGAGGATATATGATGGATGGGAAGATATGAGAAGAATAGAAATAGAGGCTATAAGATAGATACTAGATGGGTGGAATATATGATAGGTATGGGATGGTGTATGGGATAAGTGATGGAAGATCTAGGGTGGACATGAAGGATTATAGAATCTACCTAAGATAAGAATATATGATGAATATTATTAGATGTGGAGGGTGTGACAAATGTAAGATTGATACTAGATGGGTGAATAGTATGATATCTACGGTAGGAATGGAAAGTATGGGAAGATTGGTTAGTATAGGGTAGAAAGGATGATGGAAAGTATATAATGTGTCATTTTATAAGGGTTCATAACTTAATATTTGCACCATTAAATGGCTTCATGGGTGAGGTTTTAGGCTGGTGACCCATTATGGAATCAACTAAACCCTCTCAAACCCATTTTCACATGATGGCTACTTAGGAGTTGATAATGAATTTATAAGTAGTATGTCTATTATGGAAGAAGGTTCTTAATCTAAGTTTACACAAGTGTTTCTAGTTGTGTACCAAATATATTCAAAGGTAATTTGGGGCTCAAGTACATATAGGATGATGTCTAACTACCCTACATATTAGAGCTTAACCAATCTTCACTCCATTGAACCCTTTATGGGAAATTCTACTTAGGTGCCAAATGATATCTCTCCTAATTTTTATACTTTGTTATAACATGGAGTTTGGTTTAGTGAGTGGTGATGAAATCAATATCATCAACCCCTAATTACTAAGCCCATATGTCCAAATGAATTCAATGTCATGTGCTATCCTAAACTCTGGTAGGGTTAACAAATAGGCACAACATAATTAATTTACTAATTAATTATTCTATGTGAGGAAAACACAAGTATATGTAATCATGGAAATATAATAAAAATAAAAAGCAAGTATATACAAGTGATAAAATTGAACTAATATGTTTTTGACACCCTTCCTTCAAGCACAAAGGTTAGAAAACAAAATGGGGTGCCTTAGTTTTGAGTGGTCCTACACTAAAGTGGTTAGTATTTTATTTTCTTATAAAACCATGAATCCCTACAAATCCGCAATTACAAAGTGCAATATTTCAACCAAAAACTACAAGATTGCTATTCTAATGCAAAATCATATATCATGAGTTTCAATCTTGCATAAGTTAACTAACCATGATAATTTCCCTATAAAACCACAATAGTTAGACAAAAGCACAACTCAGTTATGTAATATTATAATTTACAAATATTTACAATCTATGGTTTCATATAAAATGGAAAAAATATAAAAATATTTCTAAGATAGATAAAAATTAGTGATATTACTTTATACACCAAATTTCAAGTCTAATCAAATATTATCAAAATGTCAATAACACCCAAAACCTGATGGCACCAATAGGAATGGATATACAATATAAATCAAAGCATAAAGAACATTCTTACCATCCTCTTTACCTTCTCATGCCTCCATTCCAATATTAGAATGTAAATTTCTTGATTATTAGATTTCTTGTGATACTTTGAAAATGGCTTCCAATGGATGGGTGATGTAGATAATGGCTTCAAATCGACACTAGAAGAATGTTATGGATGTTAATTGGAGTACTTAATGGATTTCTTGATAATTTATCATTAGTCTTAAGGTTAATCACAAGAGGTCCAAGACACCCATTTGGAATAATTTTTATCACCCTACTTAGTAAAAAATTCAAGAATATCCACCTATAGGCTAGTCATATGAAGTAGATCAGAAGGAAGAGGTACATTATTATTCTAGTGACTCAAAAACTAAGTCATGTAGAGGATATTAATGCATGATTCCTAATCCATAGTGAATATTGATAACATGAATATATAATTAGGTGGGTGAATCACTTAAATCCCATCATCAATCAAGTCATAGGCAAGGAAAAGGTATATATAGGGTTTCAACAAAACTCAGTTAGATATCCCTAAGAGAACATACATATATATTAGAGGTACCAACTTAGTTATAGACAAAGTATGGAATCAAAGTGGTAAGGCCTAAAAGAGGCTAATTAAGATATATATACAATTCAATGGGTTTGGAATTTAAATAACTTCAAGAGGTATGCTTGAATACCTCCAAGGTAAAATTAATCCCTTGACCCTCAAACCCTACATAAATAAATGAGATACTTGGAAGGAGAAATCAAGACATGGAGCTACATGTATACATATAAAATTGGCCACCAGTGGCTTCATACTTAAATTTAGAACAATTCTTACCAACTATTTAATATCGAATCTAATAATTTATAAACATCTTGAGTTTGACTTTATAACATGTAATTAAATCAATTTAACACATAAATCAAACAAATTCATACATTAAATTAAATCAAATCTTTAAAAAATTATCCAAATGCCTAAAAGAGATTAATTAAATTGAAAATCCTAATTAAATTCATCCATGATCAAATAAATAAATTATCAATAAATAAAATTCAAATATCAATAAATATCTTAGGAATGAATCATTACCCTTTTGTGATTTTAACAAATGCAAAATATCTAAAACACACCTATTTCATGCTAATAATGAAGTTTGGACACCTTTTAACTCTACTAGGGTTAATTACGCAAACCTAGGTTAGGGTTTAACTCACTCCAAGATGATTTTAAAGCCTAAAAATATAATCCTAGAACTTTTTATTTAGAGAGATTGAAACATAGTAGAGTTATAATGTTGGATTTGATTCATGAAGAAAATGCATAGTATTATAATGCCAAAATAAATCCAAGACACGAAGACATTTTAAATCTATATCAAAACATAATCCAAGCCGAAACTATGATCATGATGCCAATCATAGATGGAGATAGCCAAGCCCCATTGATGAATCCCTTTTGAGCACAATCTAAGCAAGCCAAGGGAAGAAGCCTCTTAGAGCATTCAAGGAAGGTAAGAAAGGTATGTTTTTTTGACATTTTCATTGTGATTTATTCATTTTTTTTCCTTCCCCATGATTCTCCCTTTGATCTAGACAAGGTAGTGTTATGCATGTTTGTATGTTACTACTTTCCTTTTGAGTTGTTTTTATTGATTTCATTGTGAATATAACATATGATCTAACTACCCTCATTACCTTGATCATAAATGGCACTCCTAGTGGGACTTAAATCATCCCACATACCAATAAGATCAAAATGAAAATACTAAATTTTAATATGAACTCTTGAATTCCTTAAAATTATGGTTTTTGATTTGATTTTATATACTCAATTTTTTAATTACACTGAGTTTTGACAATTAATCATTACCGATTCTTTATCGATCGATGTTGATTCTCACAAATCAACATTGAGCCCTTATATGATAGAGTTGTTATATTACTAAGGGATTAGATGTTGTTATGTGGACAATTTTATTGTAGACTTTGGTGTTATTCTATAATTTTTTTCTCATATTAATAACCAAAATACCTTGTGAAGAAAAATGCATTTTCTATTTTATGTGTTTTTACATACATGATAGAATAGACACTGATTTATAAAGATCAATGTTTATTCTTGCATGAATTAACATAAAGTAACTTTGTAAAAGCACAAAGAAAACCTAAAACCAACTTTTTTAAAGTTTATTTGCTAAAAACTAATAGTGTTTCTAAGAAACAAGTCATTATCTAAAAATTGCAGGTTATGGACATAATTTGAACACACACTTTCTAAATTTTTAGCTATCCAATATTTTGTTTTGAACTTATATTATGGATAAATTTTTTATTTTTATGTGTTTTTGTAGATAGGATATAATCGACACTAATTCATACAACATCGATGTTGATCCTTGCATGAATTGACATCGATTCACTATGTAAATACATATTATGAACTTGAGAGCTAAAAATCAAACATCATTTTCCCAATCAAGAAAGTTATTCAAAGTAGGGGGTTATTATAAAAATTTTAGTTTTAAGGATTATTTTGAAGTCAAATTTGCTTGTTTTTTACTAATCAAACATTTTAATTTGTGCTTTAAAAGGAATTAGTCAGAATTTAAACATTTCAATCTAGATCTAAAATTAACATGATTAATCTTACACATTTGGATATTGGTGTTTTAAAATTAATCTAAGGTTTGTTAAGTCTTATAAACATTTCATTTTTGTGCTTAAAACCAGTCTTTAAATCTTAAACATTTTTAAATTGGTATTTAAACATGAACCTAGGATAAGTCTTGAACCTTTCAACATTGGGCTTAAAACGAACATAGATGCTTTTTCTTCATTTAGTTGTGTGAAATTATTTTAATTTTTTACACTTAAGGTAAGGGGTATAGTAATTAACAATGATCACATTCAAATTTGGTGCTTGAAATCAAATCTCACTCACAATTTTTTGTAACTTGTTTGTTGATTGTTTTTTTCATAAAAAGGATAATGCATGTATGCTCTCCCCCCATCCCCTATAGGGAACTTGTGGCATCAAAATCACATTTCCATTGAATTTAGTGCCTATTCCAAGGCATAGAAAGGATATTACCTAAGAAATTAATGGACAAGACCTTTTGACAACAAGCTAATCGATGTGGATGCAAATGATGTGCTACTTTTATTATGTGCAAACATGAAAGTTTGAACACATGGGACAGATATAGATGGTCATAAAGTTTTAAGTTTTTAGTCAACCCCACTTTGTCACACCTTGATAGAATTTATTATGATATACTTAATTGTATTTTTGTCATTTATTTTTTATTATTTAGTGTCTTATAACTAAAATTCCTATTGTTTAAACCATGTCATGAAAGAGTCTTATGTCTAACATCAATCCATTGTTTGAAGAGGCATTATGCCATCCATAAAACACATTGATTTTATCTTAGAAAAACCTTTTGTGTCAAAACATTATGTGTGTTACTTGATTGAAATGGGTAGCATTATACTACCCAAATAAATTTACCTTCCATGCGATAGTAAGTATTGAAGCAATAACCATTATAACATCGTCTTTAGGGAGTGTTAATGTTATTACATTGCCCAAATTATTTCAAAAGAATTACCTTGTCTTGTGTCTCAATTATCATTGTTTGTAACCAATAATTTGTGTCTTATTGAACATTTGTTTATCACAGTCACAATGTTCAATTTTTTCTTGATTATTTTTCATCAAATCCTAGTTTACCTTACTTGAGTTTTTGATTAACTTGTCTAAATATTGGATTCAAACATTTATTGATTTATGTTTAGTCCTCAATTTAAGGGGATTATACATAAATATTTATCTTTTGGGTTGTGTAACTTTGGTCAATTTGATTACTCAAATTTGGAAACTTTATTTTTTATGCCTTTGTTTGATAGAGTTAGTCTCTCTTCAAAGTGCCTTTTATTTAGTGTTTTATACCAATGAGATCATGTTTATGCCTAGAATCAAGTGCCTAGTCTTTACCAAACTATTCCAAGTTTGTTATATTAATCATCATCATCCTTTGTTTCAAGCCTAGATTTTGATGTTGCATTTGACAAAAAGTCATAGCATAATGTGTTTTGAGCCTAGATTTTGACTCCACATTTGGACAAAATACCTAGAAACTTTTCCCTTTTCTAGTTTAGACTTATTTGGAACACGTTTGGACATTAGAGTTTGGCATCTTATTTTTAGGTCATTTTACTTTACTTTATTTGTATAAAAAAATTAATGTTAGACATTTAATCTTATATTATTTTTAACAAGTATTTGCATAGACATTTTGGAGATTCAACTCCACCTTAAACCAAGCTAGATCATGTTTGAACCCTTTATCTTTTTAGACATAGTTTTTTAGAGTTTCAAAAAATCTCATCCTATCTTGTTGTAGAACATTTGTCAAAGATTTGACCATGGTTCACTATAAATGTAGTGACACTATGTGTAATCAAGGATATGGATATGTTAGCACACAAGATGAATTTTTTCAATACCCTTATAGAGATGATGTTATTTGGGAGACAAATTCATATCCACCATACAACACTCAAATAGGGGAATAGATTTTAGATCCTTTGGCCAATTATTTGGTTATCATGCCTCCTTACACATAGCAAGATCAAAAATAGATGGCCTAATATTTGGCTTGCATAACTATGGTTTTGTAAAATGTCCAATAATAACCTTATTACATGACCATGCCATCAAATTATGATCTCAAAAGAGCCATAGTGTTATGGCATGACAAATTATCAAATCTATAAAGAGGGTCTTATAACATGTTTTACAATCTGAATAATGATCAAGCCTCTTCTAACAACCCTCATGCCATAGTATCAATGCCATATAAATATCCACGTATACTTATCACAAAAAGTGGTCTCATAGAGGATCAATTCATTCAAAAGTAGATAGCATATAAACATATCAAAACCTGTCACATAATTTTAGCAATAAGACCATGTCAAATACACCTCTTATTCAGTCACTCCATTCAATAATATTTTTATTTGAGTTGATAGGTAAAAAAATTAGGGTTTAGACCCATTTACACAAAACACACTAGTATAAAACATGTTCAGTACCCTAACCATCAAGGAAGTGTCTTCTGATTCTGTAGAGTAAAAAATTACTCTATGTTTCATTCTATTTTTCAGTCACTCATCATGAAATTTTGTCTACGCATACTTTGGTCTGAGATGGTAGAGTTTTGAAATAGAACATGGGCTCTATTTTCCTTTTAATTCATTTTTGTCCAAGTATCGAAATCAAGTGGAATCTGACAAGTGTCATCATCTAGGGCATCCTTCTCAGTGGAAATTGCCAAGTGTCATCATCTGAGGCACCTTTTATATTTTCTATGAGTTGGTCAAAATGTGCCACATATCTCACAGTGACTCAGAAAAATGTGCCAAGTGTCACCGTCTATAGTTTCATATTGACACCCGCATTTCATCTCTTTTTGATGAAAGGTTTTAACAAGCTAAGTATTAAAATCAAGTAAAAAGTGCCAAGTGATAGTCACGAAAGGTCTCAATTTTGCTTTTCTAAAAGTGATAGAATCTGCCACGTACTCCATCAAAAGAAAGTGGAAGCCATCACATGTCACGATCTAAATTATCTTCATCTTTGCTTCACTAATATAGTAAAGACCATGGTGGGTCCCATGTTTTGTGTCTAAAGCAAGCAGAAGCCACCAGGTTTCACTGTCTATGTAAATGAGAAATGAGACCCATCTATTTCTATGGTATAAATAGAGTAAAGTGGAGACTGCCAAGTGTCATCTTCCATATGTTTCTAAAAAGGTAGCTAAAAGAAGTGAAGACCACCAAGTAACCCCAGATAATTAAAGTGGATATTTCCATGAGTCCTTTAATGAAGCAATAGAGATTGACACCTATCCCTGTGTCACTTTTAAAGTTACTCAGGTAAGAAATGTTGTGGGTCTTATTTTCTTTTAAGCTGTTGAAGTTTTGAGGAAGCAAATTGTGACAAGTGTCAAAGGTGGAAAGATCCTAGGCAAAGACAAAAAAGAGTATAAGTTATGTGCAAAGTGGTGTGTGTCTTCAATAGGTGTTGTGGAACATTCTAGGTGCCATTTTCTGGTGTCTCCTAAGTAATAGGAAGATTTTCAAAGAATTAGATAAGTGTTACCTAGCATTTAAGAGAAGGGAGCGTCCTAAATTTGTTTCAGCCAATAAACTACCAAAACATGAAGCATTTTAGAATCTATAAAATATCTTCTGTTAGACACTTCCAGTTTGATTAGATTTCATTTGGGCCGTTAGATTGGGAACAAGCAGACAATCAAGAGTGAATCCAAGGCTATAAATAAGGGCACAAAGATCACCAAAAGATCATCAATTATCAAAGAGAATTTGGAGAGAGAATTATTGTAAAGAGTTTAAACTTTCTAGAGCTATGACTAAGTAATATCATTTTATTTATTTCTATCTTCCTAAGTTGGAAGGTGTATGTAACTGTGCATGTTTCTATGCTTCTTATGTGACTAGAGAATTAATGAGAAGATTGAATCTTATGCCTTTATTTATATTTTTTGTGTCATTTGCAAAATTAGTCTAGGCTGTAGACCTTCTAAAACTGTGATTAGGAATGTCATTTTATTTTGTCTCATTTTCTTGAGTTGAAAGGTTTATATAACTGTACATGTTTATACACCTCTTATATGACTAGAAAATTTGAATAAGGAGATTGAGCCCTATGCCTTTGTTGACATTTTTTGCATGACTGCAAAAGTAGTCTATGTTATGAGCCTCTGTTTCTATTGTTTCCATCTTTTACATTGATCATGCACTTGTTTGCTCTTAAATGTAAATAAATCCTACATATAGTCTCATTGTGCTCAAGATTAAGGTTGAATTACATTTAGGTGCATCACCATAGATTATATTTCCTTTCTTGCATTTGTGTTTCTGATTAAAATTCCTATCCCTTTTCCTAGTATCTACTCAATATAAAGAAGAACTAGCTTCTCAAAAATCTGGAGGTTGTTTCGAGTCGCAAGTCCCACATCTTGAAACTTTCCATTGTTGTTGATTATAATCAAGCACAATTTTAAATCATCAATAGTTTTTGGCATGCCTGATGGGACCAATCTTGAAGTTTCTTTCAATATCATATGAACTAGAGAGCTATGAGGAATCATAGCTATGGACTAGTAAGTAGATCACAATCTACCATAAATCTACGTATTCTTTTGCCACCTTTGGTAACTAGTCCAAGAAGAAGAGTCAACCAATTTATACCAATACCAAGAGCAAATATGGGAGCCCCTATACTCCCAAGAAATTATGTGAGTTGGAACACTGGTAGTCCATTAGTCCTCATAATACCACCAGCCACTTGGGACCCTATCCCAGTGAATGCCCTAAAAGCTCTACCTAAATTTAGTGGGCAAGACTCTAAAACACCTTAGGAACATCTTGAATATATACCAGATGTTTGTGCTATACATGTTGTCACATAGCAAAATGTGGCCATAAGATTATTAGCAGCTTCTTTTAAAGGGAAGGCTCTAGAATGGTATCGTTCTTTAACCTCAAATACCATGTCTACATGGGATCAACTCAGGGATCTTTTCTTTAAAAGATTTGAAGAGAAGGGTGATATGTCTTCTTTGTTATAAAAATTAATTACCATTCAAAGAGGACCACAAAAGGCCATGACTGACTTCAATTTGATATTTTAAAAGACTTGGGAAAGAATCCCTGTTATAGCTTGACTATTACTAGGTATGGCCATAGTGCTTTATCTTAAAGCTTTGAATTCAGATATATCTATTATGATTCAGTCACATGGAGGACACACTTTGCTAGAGGCTTATGAATATGCGCTCAAAGCTGAGAACAATTTAATAGATGCTAGAAAGTTACCCCTAAGGCCTCCCATGCCCATTCCTAGAAATGTCCTTGCCATTACCTCAAGAAGTCCCTAAATATATAGCCCCACTTGTGTCTATGTACACCTATCCTCAACCATCTGCTAAAGAAATTGTCCCTACTCATTCATCTGAGCTAGATGATATCAAGAATATCCTAAAGACATTTAATAATGAGTTGATCAATATAAAAAGATAGAAGAATACTTTCCCTAAGCCTCCATATCAAGGCTATCAAGGAAATAGATTTTTATCTCAGCCAAACCAATACCAGGGTCCTCCAAGACAAACTAAAAATCAGCCAACAAACCAATTAGTTGCAGTCCCCACACCCTCACAGACTATTCTTCCCAATTCAAATAGGGAGATTGTTCCAGGGCAAAATAACTATGTGGATAAAACTAATGTCTGGTGTTTAGCTTGAAATAATACTCATACACCTAAAGATTTTCCTATGGGTAATCTACAACAAAAGGTGGCAGAGTAAAGAAGAATGGATGGTCAGTTTACAAGTTCTAGTGATAATCAAGCCTACCTGTCTTTTGGTATGCAAAATTTAGTCCTAATGGCTTAGATGTAAGGGATGTCCTTGTAGTAAGAGGAAGAAATAGCCCTAGATCATGCTTTGTTCTCATGGGTTGAAGATGAAGAATCAGTTTTCTTGAACAAAGCATCTACCTCTAAAAAACTAGTGGTGCAATCTGATTATTACATCAGATCAAAGAGAAGGATGGTGGAACAGCCTGAGGTTATAAATAGTCAAGTCATGGAGAATCCTCCATTTCAAGGACAGAGAAACATAGATGCTAGATAAGAAGTGCCTCAGCCAGTGTAGAATCAAGGGATTCTTACACAAATTCAAGAAAAAACAAGATATCCTTATTTTCAAATAACTCAGACTCTGGGACCAATAAATGTGGTGGATCAATTGAAAAAGACTCTAGCACAAGTTTTAATATGGGATATATTAGCTATTCCTGAATAGAAGACACTACTACAAGAAGCTCTACAAGGCCAAGCAATGCCTAAAGGTACTATTATCAAAGGACCTACTAAAAAAGAAAAGCTCAAAGTTATAGTTCATCTACAGATAATAGCCCTAGTGAATAATACAATAGAGGTAAGAATATCCAAACCAGATCCCTTCTATTTAACCTGTATAGTGGATAAGAAATTGTTTCATAATGCAATGATTGATTCAGAGGCTAGTACTACATTAATGCCCAAGTAGATAGCTGATGCTTTAGAAATTAAGTATGAACCACTCACTAAAGTAGTCATACAGCTAGATGGCAAAGCAGTACAAATAATAGGAAGAATTAAACAAATCTAATTACAATTATATGCTTATATTAATATAATTGTAAATCAAGATGTAGTAGTGATAGATATACCTCCTATTTTTGGTTTATGTTTGTCAAGAGACTTTATAGCCAAGATAGGGGGATATATGTCCCTTGATTGGTCTCACCTCATTTTAAGAGCCAAATATGGTTCAAAGATGAAGATATTATCTAAGCCGTTATATAAGGATCATATCACCAATGAACCAATTGCAAAGTTAGAGGCAGCCCATACTATGATGAATAAAGAAGAAAGGGTTTTTGTCGAGGAGCTAGGTGAATGGACTGAATATAATAAAGAAGAAGAAAATGATCATATATCAGCTATGATGCAAAATGACCCATATGGAAATCATGAATCTATTGGTCTAGGCGCTTATGTTATACTTGATGAAGATCATAAAATCCCAAATGTTCTAGGGGAAGAAAAGTCAAAAGATACCTCTTCTATCGATCCTCAGGTCTCTCAACATGAATTCAACATTCTGAGTGAGAAGACACAAGCGTATGCCTTAATCTCTGATGAAGAAGAAATAATTTCTGATATTCTTCTTACTTTGTAAGATGATGAGGAAGAGCATGAACATTTCTTGGATCATGATTTGAATGATTTGTTTGAAATCATTGGATCAGGTTATACTA
This sequence comes from Torreya grandis, assembly GCA_037957365.1. NCBI lineage: Eukaryota > Viridiplantae > Streptophyta > Pinopsida > Cupressales > Taxaceae > Torreya > Torreya grandis. Next base: position 496,575 of record JARHVA010008125.1, read on the forward strand.
TTTTTTAGTGAAGCTGTGAGCTAGTTGCAGAGGAACAAGATAGTATTGAGACTCAATTACATGTGCAAAATTATTTCAAACTTTCAAAATTATCCTTTCAAGATATTAATAATTTTAAAGTTATTGAAGAGGATGATCATGCAGTAGAACCTGAGTTTGAGGAAAAAGGAGTTAAGTCAATAAATGATATATGTCAAAAGGCTTTTGTTGATGAATAGATGGTTGTTAACTTCTTGGTAGGACATCCCAATATCAAGATCCGATATTCAACGAGCTTCCAAGAACAAGAAGAGCTTATGTATGTCAAAATCATGTTTGACTCAGACTCACTCGAATGCAGGAAAATCAATGTGGCATACACAAAGGGAAATTCACCAAAGCTATATCCAATTCAATCACTTGTATGGCAATATAAGCTGGCTTGCATTGAAAGAGACTTTATAAATTTTGCTTTTGATCTAGGAGGGAGATAAATATGCTTAATTAATGTAGTTGGGTAGTTTCCCCTTTCCATATTGCTTTATTTTCCTACTTTATTTTCCCATTTTTTGTTTTCCTACTTTTATTTGAAATAAGTGTTCTTTGAACACATAGTCGGCAGCTCAGAATTTTCAAAATTTTCAAAAATATCCAATACATTGAATGTCTACCAAATCTTTAGAAATCCCCAAGGTACCTTGTGCTGCCACTTGCATAATGTGTCTATCTCCTTGTTCCATAAAGATTGAGTAGGATTTACTAATAGTTATCCAAGTTTAATGCCATTTGAGACTTGATAGGTCAATAAATACGTCTTAGTAGGAGTTAAAGTTTACAAGTTCTCAAACATTCTTGCATCTATGTAAAAATATCCTACTACTTGCATTTTTTTGTGCTTAGTAAACTTGCTTCAGTGAAAGTATTTCCATTTTGCAAAAGTTCATACAAGCTATCACAAAAAAGATATAGAGATGGAGGGGGCATAATCTTCACAACAAGGAGTTGGGATGTATGAATCCCTTGATAAGTTTCTTACAAGTAAATTGTATGATTTAGCTCCTGCACAACCATTGAAGACCTAGCCATAGACCAAGTTTCCTAAAGCTGGTCAAGTAAGTGACCCAGTGAAAATAAGAGATTATGCAAATGGCATCATGGACCCAATTCTATAGAGAGCTAGTAGTAAAACTCTTAAAGAAGGGGCACACCAAAGGTGTCTACAGAGGGCCAGAGTAGGGAAATATGAAACATTCACCATGAGGATATGGACCTCACAACTGGCTCAATTCATTGTCCCAGTTGTACATCCATGCCCGACCTGGTTGAATTATGTGTAGAATTATTCCATGCACCTTCATGCACCATTCAATGAGGTCTATTCATGGTGCAAATCACACCGCAAGCTATCAGGGATATGTTAGCCCTGCATCATGATAATATAGCTACATTTCCCACTATTGCTAAAATGCAAAGAATGTGGGCAAACATCAACACTCAGTCAAGGTTCCTGAGATCTGAATTAAAAATGGGTGATGATGACACTATGGTACCCACACTCCCTACACCAAGAGCTCAATTCACCTAAGATAGACAAGATGCATTTTCAATGATGGATTTCATCTTTGGCATGAAATATGATATGGTAGTTTATGTAGAATAAATGGCTATTCTCTTTAGGCTGAAGACCATTGATAAAACCTAGGAGTATCGGCTCAACTTTTCTTAACAAATTGCTTTCTTAATGGTAAAACAATTGGCCCATTTCAGATCAAAAGGTGTGTTTAGGTATTCTTCCTATTTATTCCACCTCATGCTTTTTTAGAACTCAAACCTCTTTGCCCAACATATGTATCTTAATATGTATGACCCAGATTTTGATCTCCAAAGGACCATCCTTGTGTCTCCATGGACACACATTTTGTCAAAGACTAGTGACTTGTATGAATTTTGGGAATTATTTGTTACCCCTATTTTTTGCCACCTCAGCCCTAAACCAATTATGAATAGATTATTCCCAAGTGTTTCAAATATTCTGGCCAGTTGCCCCATTCCTTCTGATTTCTATTTTGGATCCCACGATACCATTATAAGAGTCCATGGTTTTTGTGGGAAACCAATATTGCTACCTAATATTTTGACTCTTAGGTTAGCATTCTTAGAGGTCACCAGGTAGGTATCCATATTTGACAATTAATTTGGTTTTGGGAAGAGAAAAAAATAAAAATGTATGATCTTCCATGGATGACAACAAGCATGGTTTTAGAAACCAGGGATGCAAAAGTTGTGTTGCTCAAAAAGCTATCCTTTCTGGGTTTCCTTCTAGTAGAAGACAAATGGGTTTATGACCCAAATGGTTTCATAGCCTCCTGGGTAAGGACTCATAGGGTGGCAACCATAATTGCACATGAAGGCCACCCCTTTTGGGAGAATAGAATAAATCCTAGGGAAGACACTCTGAGTTTTTATGTTGAGTTAACAGACCTACCCCTTCCACACAATAGGCCATGGGAAACATTCTATGTCAAACAAAGGGATTATGATCCTAAAGTCAGAATGACATCTGGCTTAAGAAGAACATTAAAGAATAAAGATTGGGATGCCAAAAAAATAGAGGCCTATTAGAAATATAGGTAGGAAATTTGTCAAACAACCCATTCTTTTAGAAACGTAGACACAGATGAAAGATGGGAAGAACTATGGGATGAGTGTCACCTCTCCCTTGTATCTAGCCTAGAGATAATTAATTTTCCAACACTAGGTTTATAATAGGAAGTTAGGGCCAGGTCAAGTCAAGATTCACAAGCCTTAGAGCAAACTATAGCTACAGTAACTATATCAGTCTGGCCTCAATCTCTCAGTTCCATAGAAATGTAGAAAAGTGTGGTGCCTTCATCATCACAAGCTTCCCCATTGGCCCCGGTTATAGATATTCCTAAATCTACACAAGAAGTAGATGTGGAAGGAAAAAGGTCAAAGAAAGAAGAAGAGACACTTGAGAAATGAAAGAGGGTATAGTTTTAGTTCAGTTCAGAAGAGGATATGGACACCACACAGTGCCAATTATAGGGTACTATAATTACTCCTTAGGTAAGTTTTATTCCTCCCTCTCCTTCTCAGTCTATTTCTTCTCCTATTGGCATGATGATTTCATCTAGCCAGATGACATCCCCTGCCACTTCTACCATTCCCATTTCTCACTTCATCCCATCTATGCCACCTCAGGCTTTAACATTACCCCATTTCTTCCCTTCTATTCCCAAGAAAATTTCCCCTCAGATTACCCATAGCCAATAATTGGCTATTCAATATGGTCTACCACAAGGACATCCTTTTGCAGGTGGGCACATTGCCTCTCCCTCTACCTTTTAGACCCAAGTAGATGCTACTAGGAAGGCAAGGGAAGCCCAAAGAGAGAAAAATAAGATCAATGAAAATAAAGCATTGGCTACACCCCATCTACGGTCACAATTTGACCCCATCCAACAACAATTGATGGTGACTCATTTGTCACAAAATGTAATAAAGCTAATTGAGTAGATGTAGTTGGAGGATTACATAATGAATGGAATGGCCATCGACATTTCCCTTTTAGGCCATAGGACAAAATTGAGCTACTGATTGAGTCCACTTCTATAGTTACTGAAGACTACTTGAAGATATTAAGGAGGCTATAGAAGATGGAAGCTGAGCTAGCCAAGGAAAAGGCAAACTATAATAGTTTAACCTTAAAAGTTGATAGAAAAGATAATGAAATAGAGAATCTGAATAAATAGTTGCAAAATATTATTTCTCTTCAGACTCACTGGGCAGTTTAGGCCCAAAATGATTCTTTAAAGGTAGGGCTCACACACGTAAAGGATGTGGTGACGACCCTTAGGCATGAAAAGGTAGCATTACAAGGGAAATGTGAGGAACACCTAGAACAAGTTACCTAATTGCAATAAAAGTTTTTGGCTGAATAGAATAATACTATGGCCATACAAGCCCAATTTCACTCAGAGCAACAGAGAGTAGGACAATTGACACTAGAGTTGGTCAATAGGCCAAAGATTTTTAGAGTGTTAAGTCTAATAAAGGAGCTATATGAATCCATGTGGAAGAGAATCTCTTCAGAGATTATTTAGCTCAGGCCTTCTCTCACCTTCATACTAAATGCACAAAAATTATGCAAAAAGGTGGAAAGTTCAATTATAAATACTCTAGCTACAGTCTCTGAGAGAGTAATGGACTCACAAACATTGCTGTAAAAGCTCTATGATGCAACAGATGCAACATTTTCAATAGCAAGAATCAATGATAGAATGGTCTCTGCCAAGCGAGTAAATGAGGTTCTCAATTACAATTCTATAGCCACCAGTGGAAGAGAGCTTATAGATGTCATGAAGGAAGGAATCAATGAAATGAAGCAGCATGTTGAAGATCTAGTACAATTAGGTTTTCCTTCATTTCTTGATGACAACATTGTGCTGATGGTAGAAGAAATTGAACCCTTTTTATTGGCCAAACAGAAGGATCAAACAATTTTCTAGGATCTATGGGATGATTCATCAGTTCCTGAAGTAGAAGCTATCTTGGTTCCTATTTCCTAGCTTGAATTCAAATTGAAGGCTATGATTCAAATTTTGCAACATCACACAAGGATATTATTAACCTTGATTTAGCCTTCAATGAATTGCAGAGTAAGTAAGGATTATCTGATGATGAGTGGTATGCCTATTAGACAACATTTTTAAAGCTGTGATTTTGAAATTTTTGATCTAGCGAGAGTTTTGGTTTCTTTTTAAGCAAGCTTAAAATTCCTTGGGGTTGCTAATAAATATAGAGTAAAAAATTACTCTACGTTTCATTCTATTTTTCAGTCGTGCACCACAAAATTTTGTCTTCGCATACTTTGGTCTAAGATGGCAGAGTTTTGAAATAGATCATGGGCTCTATTTTCATTTTAATTCATTTTTTTCCAAGTATCAAAATCAAGTGGAAGATGACAAGTGTCATCATCTAGGGAATCCTTCTCAATGAAAACTACCAAGTATCATCAGCTGAGGCACCTTTTATATTTTCTATGAGTTGGTCAGAATGTGCCATGTATCTCATAGTGACTCAGTGGAATGCACCAAGTGTCACCATCTATGGTTTCATATTGGCACCCACATTTCATCTCTTTTTAGTGAAAGGTTTTAACAAGATAAGTATCTGAATCAAGTGGAAAGTGCCAAGTGGCAGTCATGAAAGGTCTCACTTTTGCTTTTCTAGAAGCGACGAAAGTTGCCATGTACTCTAGAAAAATAAAGTAGAATCCATCATGTGTTGTAGTCCAAATTATCTTCATCTTTGCTTCACTGATATAGCGAAGACCATGGTGGGTCCCATGTTTTGTGTCTGAAGCAAGTAGAAGCTGGTAGGTGTCATTGTCCATGTAAATCAAAAATGAGACCCATCTATTTCTATGATATAAATAGAGTAAAGTAGATACCGCCAAGTGTCATCTTCTGTAGGTTTCTAAAAAGGTAGCTAAAAGAAGTAGAGACCACCAAGTAACCCTAGATAAGTAAAGTGGAGAATTCCATGTGTCCTTTAATGAAGCAATGGAGATTGACACCTGTCCCTATGTCACATTGAAAGTTACTCAAGTAAGAAATGTTGTGGGTCTTATTTTCTTTTAAGCTATTGAAGTTTTGAGGAAGTGGATTATGACAAGTGTCATAGGTGGAAAGATCTTGAGTAAAGACACAAAAGAGAATAAGTTACTCAAAAAATGCCACGTGTCTTCAATAGGTGCTGCGGAACACTCCAAGTGTCATTTCTAGTGTCTCCTAAGTAATAGGAATATTTTCAAAGAATTGGCTAAGTGTTACCTAACATTTAAGAGAAGGGAACATCCTGAATCTGTTTCAGCCAATAAACTACCAGAAGATGAAGCATTTTAGAATCTATTAAATATCTTATGTTAGACACTTCCAATTCGGTTATATTTCATTTGGGCTGTTAGATTGGGAACAAGCAGACAATCCAGAGTGAATCCAAGGCTATAAATAAGGGTGCAGAGATCACCATAAGATCATCAATTATCAGAGAGAATTTGGAGAGAGAATTATTCTAAAGAGTTTAGACTTTCTAGAGCTATGACTAAGTAATATCATTTTATTTTGTTCTATCTTCTTAAGTTGGAAGGTTTATGTAACTATGCATGTTTTTGTGCCTCTTATTGACTGGAGAATTAATGAGAAGATTGAATCCTATGACTTTATTGATATTTTTGGTGTCATTTGCAAAAGTAGTCTAGGCTGTAGACTTTCTAAAATTGTGATTAGGAATGTCATTTTCTTTTTTCTCATTTTCATGAGTTGAAAGGTTTATATAACTGTACATGTTTCTTCACCTCTTATATGAATAGAAAATTCAAATAAGAAGATTGAACGCTATGCCTTTGTTGACATTTTCTGTATCACTACAAAAGTAGTCTATGATATGAGCCTCTATTTCTATTGTTTCCATCTTTTACATTGATCATGCACTTGTTTGCTCTTAAATGTAAATGAATTCTACATATAGTCTCATTGTGATTAGGATTAAGGTTGAATTAAATTTAGGCACATTGACCTAGATTATATTTCCTTTCTTGCATTTGTGTTTTTGATTAAAATTCCTATCCCTTTTCCCAGTATCTACTCAATATAAAGAAGAACCAGCTTCTCAAAAATCTGGAGGTTGTTTCAAGTCTCAAGTCCCACATATTAAAACTTCCTATTGTTGTTGATTAGAATCAAGTGCAATTTTAAATCATCAACATATTCTACATAGAATAGTGAGCAAAACATAGTAGACAGCATGAAAGTAACATCCAATTTAGACCAAAGTGGTGTTAACGTATAAAAAAATAGCCAAAACTAAAATGTTCCTTTAAATAACACCATTAATGGTTCAAAAACTTAGGGAGTATGAGTTTATACATCCCAACCTCAATCAACTACTATTAATACTCAACTAGCTACTTCTTCTAACACCCAACATCAAGGATTAAGAAGTCAACCAACAACCAATGTTGTGCCACAACAAAATATGATGAATCTTACTCCTCCCCAATAGGTGATGAGTAATATTACATAATATAAGGCACCATATAATCAAACCACATATAAGAGGTAGAACATATTTCCCCCTTAATAGGTCGTAACCAATGTTCCACCTTCTTAGGTATTTGTGAACATACCTCTTTAGTCATAGACTAACATGTCGATTTAAAACCAAAAAATATATAAACAATAATGTGGAAATATTATTTAGTGATAGATGTCAAATTTACAACATGCATCCACTTCTCAATTGGGATTCATGTACATAAGATGTTTCAATGTTACATAAATACCTATTTGGTAATAATTATCTTTTGTGTAAAATTTGCCACAAGTTTAGAGATAGGGTCTTGGCTCATAGGTTCCCCCTCAACAACAAGGTTCAATTAGTCAGTAACATGTCTATATTTAACCTCAATAGGCATAGTATGACTATATACCTCCATCACAACCTCAAAATTACCAACATCAAGCCTATATACCTAATCCCAACTATAATATATCACCATAAGATGTTCAATTTCAATAATCATGCCCTAACTCGTGCATTCATATTCCTGGTCCATTTCCTAGCCAATCCAACATACCCCAACAAATACCTCCATCACACCCCAATATAAATTCTCCACTTGTGATCTCCCAACCATCAACCTAGGCTAATATTCCAAAAAGATTCCTCTAATAAGAGTCACAATAAATGAAGGCTACAATTGCCACCATCTAAGTTGGGAAATAAGTCAAAACATTCAAGTTGGACAATATGTGTTCTTACCCTTTCAACATGGATTACTTGCAGATACCATTTCCTCTAGGGCATGAGACACTAAAGTTTGACAAATACAAGGGGAAAGGTGACCCTAAGGCCCATTTAACATATTAATTTATTACATGCCAACTAGTGGCCTATAATGACATATATTTGTTATTGTTGTTTTCATGAAGTCTAGCTAGATAAGCCATGGAATGGTTCCTGAAGTTTCCCAAGAATTTAGTTTTTAATTTCAATGATCTTTCACATAAGTTTGTGTAACACTTCTCTTACAATCTCAATAATGATATTTAATTAGTAGACTTAAAATAAGTAAAAGAGAAACCAGGTGAAAGATTCAAAATATATATATAGCGATGGATATCCCTTTTAAACCAATTTACCCATAGTCTACTAGAAAAACAATTAGTCACTATGTTTACCAAAATTATACATAGTTAGATATCTTACTATTTTGAATTACAGTGTGTACATACCTTTAAGGAAACCATTAACAAAGGGTTGGTGATGTAAAAATCCCTTATTAAAAAATAGATCATTAAACTAACCTCATCAAATTAGAACATTGGCTAGAATCAAAACTAGAATAATGGCCAAAACCAACATCTAGTCTAAGCACAAGCATCACAACCAACATAGGCTAATAGCAATGATAGACCCAAGCAAATTAATCACAACAATAATTCTATAAGAAATAGAGTAAAAAATTCATGACATGTCCAAATTATATAAACACCATCTACTCAACCTACACTAACTTTCCATATTACTCCTAACCAACAACCTCTTCAATAGTTATAGTATACACATCAAACACAATAACCTAGACCATCATAGAAAATGAAAGAAATATAGTAGCCCATGATTTTGAAAACCCCTCCTTATCCAGGGATAAATGTGCCTACTCACCATGATTTTACTGACCTTGGATAACCCATTGAATCATTCTTTCACAAGTTCAAAACAACTAACTTGATTAAATGACCTATTCATAACTATCAAATTCATGAAAGAACTGACATCCTATATTGGTATAGGCCAAAACAATTGTATTATTTTCATAGGGTTAATGGCCATAATTTGTAGTGTTGTGTGCAAATTAGACATATAATTTAGAAGATATTAGAGAATGGAGAGATCACATTGGATCATATAGCTTCCACCTCCAATCAGATCCTTAACATTTATCAAAATCCTTTTCCTTAGCATAAAAATCAATAATAATAACAACAAGAAGAAGAATAATAAAAATAACAATAACAATGGACAATGAAACATCAACACCAATAGCATAAACAACTAAGTTCAACCCAAAAAACTCAATAGAATCAATAATAGAACCAATAATGGACAAACCCAAGGTTAGAATGATGGCAATAACCAATAGACCCACCATGCAATTGCACATGACTATAACTCAATTATAGGCCATATTGTAGGAGGTTACACTATAGCCATTTAAATTAATCCTAGACCAAGTACCAATCAAAAAAGACTATTTTTAGTCATACCCAATCAACCAAATGATCCTAGTAATCCTTATTTGAACTGGGAACACACATAGCTAAACCAAGTAAAGATTCCCATGTGAGGACCTTATACTAATAACTCATCATTAGCCCATGAACATGCATAAGTACATTAGCAATCGATACTTAGCCTATTTGGTCCCCATCCATTGTCCTTCATTACCAATAATGGTCCTATACCTAATCCTACTGATGTAATCACAATTTAGTAGTTAAGGATTACCATACCAGGACCACAACCATCTACCACTTTACCCATCATCCAACTAGTCATTCTACATTAGAACAAGCCATCTAGAACTATCCAAGAAAAGATGTTTGACATTATGGAACAATTACAAAAGACACCAAAATAAATATCCATTTTAGACTTGTTACATACATCGACCATCTACAAAAACATCTTGACAAAGTTCCTTGGTCAATCCATAGGTCCAAATGACATATCCCCTAACACATTTCAAGATTTAGTTAGACACCTAGATCCATCTCAAAAAGTAACCTTCAACCAAATTGATATGTCATCCCTTGGCCCACTACATAATAATCCATTGTACATCAAAGTTTAAATAAATCATAACAAAGTGAAATGTGTCCACATAGACAATGGATCAGGTTTGAATATTATTTCTCTAAGGATCCTCAAGATTCTCAAGTATATGGAAACAAATCTCCATGTAGAAACATCACCATCGAAGCCTACGATAATCAAGAATGATAATCACAAGGCACTATCAGCTTGTCATTTAACATTGGGCCTTTGACCCATTTTACACTTTGCCATATGTTAGATCTTGATTTATCATATAATATGCTTTTGGGTAAAACATGGTTACATGAGATTCATGTGATCCCATCAACATTGTACCAATGTATGAAGTTCTCCCATTCATGAATGGAGGTTAGTATTCTAGGAGATTTTCATCCATATGAGAATTGTAAATGTCTTGAGGCCAAGTTTAAGAGTTAAAATTACCATTTCAACATGAATCTAGTTGCCAAGTAGGACAATGGAAAAGAAATTCTTATTGATTTACAAGAGGCCAATTGTATAGACCTTCATACCCTTGATTCTCTTTCCCACATGCTACCTCATAAAATTTCCAATCATTATACCATCTTGGTTAATGGCCAAGGAGATTATTTGACTCATGACACTTTTCATATTGCAAAACTCCCATATAACCCTAACTCCTTTGGAAGACCAAAATCCAAACCACTCAACTATGGGAAAGAAAGGTCAAAGGCCATAAACATAGTCTAGCACCTATCACTTTAATACTATATTTTAGCCAATAATATGAACCTATTGCAAAAGATATATCATGGCTATACAATGACAAACTAGTTGATTGTTACAAGAACTCCAAATATCCCATTCCTAATCAGATAATGGAGAACCAAGACAATGAAGGAGGAGGCCTTGGGCCAAATCAACAGGGAGAACTTGAGCCAATTTTTATGACTAAGTACAAAGGAACCTATGGACTTGGATTTAAACCACTTAGGGGTAACCCCACGTATCTTATTTGAGCTCCATCACCAGTGACTATTGATGATGATGTTAGAGGTGAAGCAAAGTCTAATCATAGAGAATTTGATGACATAGCCTACACTAATATGTCTGAAAATAATACCATTTGTATCCTTTAACCAATCATTTATCATAATCCACTACCATTATATTATCCCCAAATGATAGACTGGGACCAACAAGAATGGAATGTGATAGTTGATGATTTTTAGAATGATGAGGCCTTCTATGATTTTATAGGCCTTAGGGATAATGCTCCATTGGGATATCATAAATCAAGATTCTTAATCAAATTTGATCCTAATGAATCCTATTTTAGAGAGTGGGTGAACAACCTTAGCCAAAAATAAATAAATAAAACATTGAGGTTCGAATTTGAAAACCTCTCTAAAGTGCTTTTAGACTAGGGAAAAAGTAAAGATAAAGGCATTATAGTGGTGAAAACCTATTTTAGGCACCACTAGATGGGGGCGTGCAACCTTATTCAAATTTAAACTAGGAAACCATACATGATGAACTTGTCCATAAGTCCAATTTTAGATTTGAAAAGCAAAAGGTTTTGATCAAATCATTAAAGAAACTAAAAATAATGAAATTATTTGTGGATTTAAATTCAATCTTGAAGAACAACAAGCCTTTGATTGAATCATACAAGAGTTTCCAACTACTTTTTTCACATGGCCTTATGTACCCTTAGGGAATTCTGATTCATCATGTCTAAGAGAGCTTGAAGAACCAATCGTAATAAAGAAATCTAACATTTCCAATTAGTTCAAATCTTTACCCACTATTCTTGAAGATGGTTCAACCCTTCTAGTGGAAAACATAATAAAGGTTAACATTGAGACTCCAAATGACCTAAAATGGATCAAACTAGGTGCATCCCTTATTAAAGAAGAGCATGAAGTATTTATAGACCTAATAAGGGAATTTGTTGATATATTTGAATGGACATGCTTAGACATACTTGGTTTGGACCCCACCTTAGTTGTTCACCTCCTTATGGTACATCCTGATCCAAACCTATAAAATAAAATTTATGCAAGATGCATCCTTGTATTTATCTATTGGTAAAGAAATATTTGACAAATCTCTTTGAAGCAATATGTATTAGGCCAATCAACTATTTTGAATGGATTTATAATATAGTGATAGTAAAAAAATAGAAGGAATCAATATCTATACTGATTTCAGGGACATTAACAAAGCCTTATCAAAGGATGCTTTTTCATTTCCAAACATTGACATGATTGTCAACTCCACAGTGGGTTATAATATGATTTCACTGATGGACAGATTATCAATCTATAAATAGATCATAATCACACTAGAATACCAACACAAGATAAATTTCACCACTCTATGAGGAACATTCTATTATTAGGCTATGCCATTTGGTCTCAAGAATATAAGGGACACTTATCAAAGATCCATGATATTCATATTTCATGATATTATGCATGACATTGTAAAAAACTATGTTGATGATAGATTTGGAAAATCAAAGATCAGGGTCGATCATCCAATAACCTTGAGGAGGAAATTTGAGTGACTACATTAATACAAAGTTATTATCAACCATAAGAAATGTGTTTTTAGAGTTACTTCTAGAAAATTTCTTGGATTCATTGTGTCTCATAGGGGTATTAAAGTTTATCTAGCTAAAGTATGAGCCATAATAGACATGCTACCACTGACCAATCTAAAGTAGATCCATAGTTTGTAGGGAAAGATATAATCCATCAGATGCTTCATATCTCAATTGATAGACAAGTGTCATGATTTTACACATATTTTGAAGAAGGGTGTGACATTTATTTAGGATGATGATTTTCAGAAAGATTTTTAACAACTAAAGGACTATCTTTGAAATCCACTAGTCATATTACCTCCTCTACTAGGGTAACCATTCCTTTTGTATCTATTAGAGATGGATAAAGCCATAGGAGCAATTATAGCTCAATATGATGATAATGGAAAAGAACATGTAGTGTAATATCTAAGCCATATACTGGTCATGTATAAACACAGTTATATGCCCATTGAAAAATCCTATTTATTTATGGTCTTAATAGCTCAAAAACTATGACATTACATGTTGAACAATAAGAGCGTGGTCATTTCAAAAGTAGATCCACTCAAGTATCAACTATCAAAAATAGCTTTACAAGGTTGTATGGCAAAATAGATTAGGTAACTTAGTGAGTTTGAGATAGAATATGTGAACCAAAAAGCCATCAAGGGGAAAGTTCTTGCAGATCAACTTGTTGAATCACCCCTTAAAGATATAAAATAATTAATATTTCAATTTCTTGATGAGTCCATAATGACTATCATTGAAACACCTCTTGAGGAGTAGCATTAGAAGTTGTATTTTGATGGATCATTCACATCACATAGATCAGGAGCAGGCCTTTTGTTTATCACACCACATGGAGATCTAATCCCTAAGTCATTCAGAATCAACTTTCCTTTCACCAATAACATGGACAAATATGAAACACTCCTGACATGGTTTTGATAGGTAGTATAATGTAATATACATCATTTAAAGGTGTATGGTGATTTATAGTTAATCATCAATCAGGTTCTAAACCACTTTCAAACTAAAGATGAAAAGTTGGTTCCCTATAAGGCCATGGTCAACACTCCCAAATAGTAAATTGTCAACATCTAGTTTGAACATTTACCAAGGGTAAGTAAAAAAATAATAGATGCCATGGATACCATTATATCTTTGATTCAACATGTAAACATAGCTAATTAATACCACTTTCACATTGAAAATATAACAGTGCTAGCTCATGAACCTTCAACTGTTATAATGATTTGTGATATTATTGGTCCTAACTCTACTAGGTATTCATACCTATAAGATTATATTTATGACCAAATACTACCACCAAAATTATCCTTCATCCACAATGACTAACATTACTAAGACTAACACTATACCATTATAGTTTTGATGTAACTCTACTTCATTATTTAACTTTGGTAAAATCCACACTAGTGTTACAAGAAGCTCACAAAGGGGTATGTGGAACCCACAACAATGGTTCAGTCCTATCCAAAAAGGTACTACATATTGGTTATTATTATCCAATAATAAATTTAGATGTATCTACATATATCAAAAGATGTGATAAATGTCAATGACATGCCAATATAATTCATGTCATAACTAAGACTTTAAAACCAATGTTGACACCATGGCCATTTTTAACATGGGGCGTAGATCTCATTCATAAGATCAATCCCACCTCATTAGATGACCATAAACATATCCTTATCATCATATAATATTTTATTAAGTGGATCAAATCTATACCCCTCACTTACGTGATGAAAGTAAATTTCCAAATTCATCTTTAACCGTATCATTTGCCACTATCATATCCCTTTTGACATTATATCTGATAATGGAGTATCATTTAAAAATAAGGATGTCAAAAATCTATCTGCCAAGTACAAGATCACACAACATTTCTCCATGATATATTACCCTCACTATAATGGTAAAGTCGAAGCATCAAATAAAACCGGTATCAACATCCTTAAAAATATTATCAATGATTCTAGTCATGATTGACACCTTTAGATATTTTGAGTCGTCTAGACATACTATACTAATCAACTCAACCTAATAGGAGCCAATCTATACTCACTTATTTATGGTACTAAATCCATTCTTCCTATTGAGTTTGAGTTTACATTATTATACATCTCTTTGAAGCATGTCCTGGATGATGAATACTATCAAGTAGCTCAGATATAAGAGCTAGAGTTACTTGATGAGAAATGCATATATGTAATGAAAAATATACAGGTATATCAAAACCAACTCCATGTCCACCAAAATCAGTGTGTGAAACATAGACAATTCAAGCTTGGTGATCTTGTCCTTAGAGAGAACAAAAAGAATACCATGACCAAAAAGAAGCATAAAGGTAAGCTAAAACACAATTGGGTATGTCCTTTCATCACTATTATATACTATAGCATAGGAGCATATATTTTCACCACACCAGATGGGGACAAACTTGATGAACCTATGAACATTATACATCTCAAGCGATACTATGCTTGAGTGACTTGTATTATCTATGATTACCATTTCAAGTTGTACCATATTATAAATATTATTCTTTGTACTATACCATTATACTAGTCTTATCATCCTATCATTATACCAACCTATCACTTTACCTATCATGTATCCATTTGACCATTATAATCTATCAACCACAACACATTTTGATCCATCCTATCCTAGCCCATTTAGCCTTGGTTCATCCATTGGTTTCACATTTTTTAGTACAAAGAATTAGATCAATCTCAATAGTTGTTTCAAGAATTTTAGATAGAAGCAATATTTTAGCATAGTAAGATAGAATTTTGGTATTTACATCCTCCATTTCTTATTCCCTTATTACCACATTTGTATATGTCACCCTGATTATATCCACCTGCATGGGCAAATATTTGTCTCACCGGTCTTGGTACTAATTATAACCACCTATGGGTAAATTATTATCATTGATCTGACCTTTTATATCCTAGTTATAACCACCTATAGGAAATCTAGGGGCAAATTTTTTTTATTTTGACTTGACATACCAACTGACCATTTCCTATGTCATATTGTGCCACTATGCCAACTTTGCTATTTTTTATTTGAATTGGCTACTACACTAGTTAGATTCTTCCATTTTAAGGTGGAACTATTGTGACATAGGCTATGCTCAATTCATGTTGAGTCTAGTTCAACCCCCCCACTTTCCACCATGTTCTCACCATTTTTTGAGCATCCATTTCAAGATAGACATACTCTCATCATTTTGTGAGTTTGGACCGTTTAGTGTCTCATCATTCTTGATTGAGTTGAGATAGTCCAAAAATTCTAAAAGCATTTGATAATCATTTATAAAAACCAAAAACATTGATCACTTTCTTGCCTTAAGGATTTTTGGAACCCTTACTAAGTCACAATAAATTACTTGTCACTTAGTTTCATCATCATTTTTGGCCTTTTATCCCACACTCTGATCATTTTGTGAGGTAGTTCATATTCTTATATTACATCCATCATGTTTTCCTTATCTATCATATTTTTCTTCTATCCCATATTCTGGGAAAAAGTACATTCAACCTAAAGTTTTATTGGATATATCATCCATAGAACTATGTAGGAAATGTCTACTTATGTAGTGCATATGGAGATAGCTCAGCCACCCTCTTCCTTTTATTGTATTCCTCCATCATGTTTATTTGTTAAGTTTTCACCTATTTTCTAAGGGTAATGTTCATCACATTATTTATGTCATGTTATTTTTAGTAACATTAGGAGTAACTATTTTTTGTTTCTTTATTATTTTTTTGTGTGCCTATTTATTTACTTTTGACATTGTTACCTTGATTCAGTCTATGTGCATTCATTAGGTGATTCCATGTGTATTATTATTGAATCCATCTATATTAATATTTCAACATTGTCATTATGGTTTTTATCATTGGTGTATTATTTTTAACTTAGTATTAGATCAGGAGTCAGACCTTATGTATATTTTATCCAAGTCCTCATGGTGTTATATCATGATGCCTATCATTAAGTTCTACAATGAAAATAAGCTTCGATAAGTCTACACCATCAATACAATATCAATATATCCTTAACACCAGTATCAACAACATTAATGATCTAATCCCAATCATATTCTAAATAAATTAATTAAATAACAAAATAATTTCAACCTTTGTTAGTTCAGATGAGCATCTCCCTACTAGCAGGTTGGCCATTTCTTCTTATTTTAAGGTACCATTTGTGACCCCTTTATCCAACCTATTCCTTAAGGGGGTAGTTATAGTTAATTCATCACAATTAAATTCATAAACATATAGACCTTTTTAATATTTAAAAATATGTTACTATGCTTATAACTTGAAATGCCTTCCCAAACAGGGGAAAATTGTAAACATCTAAAATTCGCCTCCAATGACTTCATACCCAACTTTAGAACAATTCTTTCCAACTGTTTAATATCTAGACTAAGAATTTATAAACATATCAAGTTTGAATTCATAACATGAAATTAAATCAATTTGGCTCATAAATCAATTAAATCAAACAAACAGATACATTAAATTAAATAAAATCTTGCAATAAATGTTCAAATGCCTAAAAGGGATTAATTAACTTGAAAATCCTAATTAAGCTCATCCATGAGAAAATAAATAAATTATAAAAAATAAACTTCAAATATCAAAAATATCCTAGGAATGAATCATTACCCTTTTATGAGTTGTCCAAATGTTAAATATCTTAAAACACACCTATTCCATGCTAATCATGAGGTTTCGACACCTTTTAACTCTATTAGGGTTAATTAAGCAAAATTAAGTTAGGATTTGACTCATTCCAAGTTGATTTCAAAGACTATAAATACACGCCTATAATTCTTCATTTAGAGAGCTTGGAACATAGTAGAGTTATAATCTTGGATCTAATTCATGAAGCATATGCATGGTGTTATACTGGAAAAATAAATCTAATCCACCAAGCCATTTTAAAGCCATATCAAAACCTAATCCAATCCAAAACCATGATCATTATGCCAATAGGAGATGGAGATAGCCAATCCCCATTAATGAAGAATGTTTGAGCACAATCTAAGCAAGCCAAATGAAGAAGCCTCTTGGAGCATTCAAGTAAGGTAATAAAGGTATGTTTTATTGAATTTTAGTTTTTCTCTATTCATTTATGTTTCTTCACCATGCTCTTCCCTTTGATCTTGGTAAGGTAGTGTTATGCATGTTAGTGTGTTATTGTTTTCATTTTGAGTTGATTTTATTGATCTCATTGTGAAGCTAACATATGATATAAACACCATTATTATATTCCATGATCACACTAAAAAAGATGTTGGATAAAGATATAAATTATGGGGAGGAGGTGTCATGATAGTATTTGGTCCATCAAGTCACCCACAGTGGACTCAAACTCATTGACCCTTATACTTAAACACAGTGAACACATAATTAGTTAGCCTAGACAAAATGATCACTTGAGGGTCTTATAGGCACATTAAGGTCTTGAAATTATTAAGGAATGGCCATTATGACCCATTCAAGGAAGCCATGATGACATTTTGGTCAGATAAATAGTGGGTATACCCACTATTTTATCTTAAACCAAACCATGCCTAAGACAAGCAGTATGAGGGCTAGATAAGTAAAATCAAGATTTGGAAGGTTTGCAAGACATATTAGAACACACAGGAGGTTTTGGGATAGTGAAACATTATTTTAAGGTCCCTCAATATAATTCAAATGGTATGACATGCAAAAATATAATTAATTAACTTAGTGATAGGCCAATATATACAGTCACACAGGCCTACCTACAAACCCTAGTACCACATCAAGGTTTATTCAAGTTATTATAACTATTTCCATGATCAATTCAAGATGTATGAGGGTGTTTAAGACCCAAAAAGTATGTTCCAATTACTGGTAGGTAAATAAATTTATTAGAATGCCTTCAAACCATGATTGAACTAATCAACTTGGACATAAGTAGTTTTAAGGGCATATTCAAGTGCTCACCTACTCCACCACTTACACACTTAGAACCAAAGATCCTAGGGAATTTTAAGTCTCCTTATAGACTAAATATTAATGAAATATTGATTGGAATTATGGGGAATATATTTATGAATGAATTTAATAATTTAAACACTCATAAATGGCTTGCAGACTAACCTAGGGTCACTTTCTTACATTTATATCTTTATTGACTATATTCATGGGAACCTAAAACATTCATGGAAGGTTATTAGTTCATTACCATTGAGATCCATGGCAATCATTCTAGACTTGGATATTCATATAGTAGGAACTATCCTTAAGACTCCTGAGCACTCCTAAACCTCCATAAAACCTTAGGCAGACCCAATTTCAAAAAAAAATGATGTATTTATATCCTATCAGCCTAAAATCATATATAAAATTCATAAAAAGGTCAGTTTAATTCAAATAACACTTCACCCATGGTATGTGATTGCACATACTTGTATGGAAGTACGATAAATATTTACTTTTTTATGCATTTGGGTAGAATACATGATTCTAGGAATAATGAAGAGTTGTAAATAATTGAAGGGGATAGTTTGGGACTTTTTACATCCCTTTAAGGAATAAAATGTTCAATATTTCATCTATAATGGCCTTTTAAAGTGAACTTAAGATCTATAATTAGCTAATGTTTGAGGAAGGTGAACTAGTCAACTAGGAAGAATGAGATTTAAAGTGCATAATGATGGTTTGAGCCTATATCATGGTATAATATGTTATTTAGGGAATGTATATCATGTTTTCATAGGTTATAAAACTCTATTTTATGTATGTCATGGCTTCTTAGTGAAAATAGTTAGGCTACTAGGTCTAATTGACCTACTAGACATCTTTGGTCATTGAAAGGACTCAAGTTTCATGTAAAGGGGATAAATAAGAAAGTCAATGTAGAGTACGATGTCATGTAATTGATAATTCAAAGGAAAATGATGCTCTTTAAAGTCCATTATACAAGGTGGAGGTAGTTTTAAGGCTTGGTCCATATGCACAAGGACCAATAGGTTATTCAATGCCTTTTGGGAGGCTTAATTACACCCATGTATGCTATGTAAATGCCATTGTGAGGAGTGAATAACTATTTTGAGTAGGGTCAACCCTTTGAAAAGCATAAATGTCATTGATTCAACCTCAACTACCCTTATTTCAATGCCAAAAGGAGCCTTTAAAGAGTATCAATGAATGGAGAAGTTTAAAGTGGATGTTTGGTTGTAAGTGCCTTTAAACTAGGCCTTATCCTTATTTCCCTATTTCTCTAGTTAATCAAAATGACCTTTAGACAAGACAATATTGATTGGAAGCCATGGAATTTAGTGTGTTAATTATGTCCATATTCTATTAGTGTGATGAAGATTTAAAGCTTATAGATTGGATGAAATATCATTAGGTACATCACCACACTTTAGATTATGATTTAAATTATGCAATCTTCTTTACCCTTTTCGTCCCCATAGAATTTAGATCTTATAAATATTGAAATGAGAAAATTAGATGAGATAAACCCTTAAAATCTAAAGGTTTAACTTGTAATTGGATAACCCATAGCCTGAGGTCATTCCCATATTGGACTAGATTTGAGGTTTGGACTTGAAAACTCTTCTTCTTAGCTACGGTGTAACTTAGAACCTCATATAAGTGATGTTGTTGATACAAATACCATTGGTGGTTTCTACATATCTTATTATTTTGATAAATCATATTGGACCTATAAGGGATTTGGGAAGGCTTAGGTTTTCCAAAATATGTATGATATATGGGCAACTTATAAATATGAAAATATTTCAAATGGTACATGACAACTCTTACATCCTCAATAGTGACCTATTGTGCAAGTGTTGTAGGGAATGGATTAGCTAATGTGGAATCAAGGTCTCTTGGGTTGATATAATTATACTTGGGTGGTTTCAAATATATTTCTTTGTCCTTATTTGTTATTAATTCAAAACCAAGGCAATAGTTATAATTGCAAAATTCAGCCTCTAGGTGTTTGCAATATTGGTAGGGCTATTATCATCATGAATGGTAACCTTAATTCCATCATGTGGGAAATTGAAGCACTAGAGTAAAGTGTATGGGATAAATTTCACTTCATGGATCCAAGGGTGACCAAGAATTATATTACATGACAATTTAGTGTCTATGACATAGCACATATTATGATGACATACATATCCAATATTGATTAAAAAGCATATAGCTCTATAGGATTCCCTTTTGATGTTGTCATATGCCTTGATCATGATAGTCTCAAGATAGAAGTTTTTATTAGTATAACACAATCATTATATTACATTGAGAAACACTATGTTTATCCATGAATCATTGTCTATAAGAACCCACTTGATTTTATGATTTTTTATAACAACCTCAATGTAAAAGGGATTGTTATGGCTAGGACCAAGAGTAAACATATCTATTTGATAAAATGTAATATTTCATATACTAGATAAATTCCCTAATTTTTTTTGAAAGTTTTAAGGGTTAATGTCTTGGGGAATAGTGGACTATTGAAGGAAGTCATTTAAAATAGTTTGGTGGGCTTCTGCCATATACAAAAGGTCTAAGATAGAAATTTATTTTGGGGTTTTAATGAGTTAGTCTAAGATACTATATAAATTTTAAATGTAATCATGAAAGGTTTTGGCCTTGGTTTGTAGTGTTCATTTTTGGATTAGAAGGTACAATGTTCAGATTTATTTTAGTGATGAAAGAGGGCAAATGGCCCTATAGGGTGACTCACGAGTGTCTAGTTGTGATTATGCAATTTTGAATTAGCAAGGAGTCATTATAATCATAATAAGGGGGTGGTGGCCAATAAATAGTAACCCAAAAAAAATAAGGCATATTATAATTTCTTCAACTTAATGCTACATTAATTAAAGAAGAGTGTCTTGACCCTACAATGGGGGGTCTATTACTTTGAAAAGCATTGAATGGCTCATGAGCTTTGATTATGATATTGGTAACATGATTAAAAGACATATGTCCCATTGTGATATTATAATTATATGGCATGTTTTTTTAACCTAATTTATTGCCATATGTATTATGATCATATTGATTATGATTTTAGCCTTGTGCTTGTTGACTTTGGCCCTAACCTTGATTTTAATTATTTTTTTATGGCTATTTATTATGTTTAGGAAATGGGTCCTTATAAATTTCCATGTCCTAATTAGTGTTTTTAATCATGTGTTTTATCTCAATTTCACCACTTTTTATCAAGTCCTAAATAAGATGCCTCAATTGAACACATAAGTAAATGGCATGGTTGATGACATGATAGAAATTACAAAACTCATCTTATTGATATCAATAAGTTTTGATTTGATATTTTTTTTATTATATCTATTTAAATGTGCATTTAATTATTGGATTAAAAATAATCATTCAATTTCACATATCATTCATGAATCATCCATTCAAACACATACATCAATTAATGCATAAATAAACATCCACATATGCATGTAACATATGAACACAAGAGATATGTGGAAACCCTAAATTGGAATAAAACCCACTAAAAACCATCTTGAAATATAATAATATAATAAATTAATCTATATTTAGTGAGACACCAACCCCACAAGGAGCACCAACCCCTCACTAGTTAAGCACTAACTCAACTAGACCTTTAACAAGCACAAAATTGAAAGGAAACACCAAACCCATAGGTAACTCATCAAAAAATTATCTAATTATAACCTATGATTATCTTTGGATACATTTTTCTCACTCAACTGATGATGGTCACCTTCCTTTTTTCTTCACACTCTTCTATCTTTCTCAAACAACATATTAGGCCTCTTCGCTCAACTAAGCCTTTTCTTGGTAGAATTAGGTCATATAAACTTAATAATAATTTATATAATAAATGTTATAAATTAATAAAATATTAAAAAACATATTTTATGGTATTCAATCCCTTGTCCTGGTTTCTAAACTTTCATTTCATTCGCTTATTCCCTTAATATTCTAACTAGTCAAATTAGGCCTGTTAGACCTTCTTCTTATAATTGACTCTTGATTTCACACACCTTGGTCAGAAACAAACCTAAAAATAATTATATAAATTTTTTAATATATCATAAAACACTTTTAATAATTGAAACAACCATTACATTTGTTTTTTACTACTAATAAGGACCAAAACCACCATTTGGCCTAATAGAGACCTAATGCAATTAGGCCTTCTCCAAGCACATGTTTCACCTTGACCACATTGGAAAATATTGAGAATATAAAAATTTAAGAAAAAATTTAAACATGATTCAATTAAAACCCTAATAATCTCACCTTATGTCTCCAATACCATTGATCTCATTTCACTCCTTGAACCATACCATTAGGCCTACTCACAATTAGGGCTTCTCACTGCTACATAGTATACTTTGAATATCTTAAGAATAAATTCAAATTTTCCATATAAAATAATAAAAAATTAAAATTTATATAACCTAAATGACCTCAAATTAATCACCATGTCCATTAGATTACACCATATAGGGCAAAAGACCCCAAACTAACCACTTCCATATGCTCACTCAGAACTATAGATAGGCTTCACAAACCAATCAAGAACCTTTGATTTTTCACACATTAATAAGAGTTTATAATGATTAAAAATTAATTATATTGAACCTATGATAAATATATAATAACTTAATGTGGATTAAATTCTTAAAATCTATGCATAATGACTTAGGACAATCAATCTTGTTAATACACAAAAAACTACCTAAATGCTCCAAAACACAGTCATGGAAACAATGACTTAGAACACTTGTAGAATCACTATAATGAAATTAAAATGAGTTTACATTATCCTTAAAAATACTTATAACATATTGAAATAAATATATAATAATTTTTAATATTAATATTAGTCCTATATACCAATCTCGTGGCTTCACTGTACATAGACCTCACTATGTTAGATAAATCATTTTCAGATAAACTTTATGCCATACATAAGATTATTTAAAAAAATTATCCATTAAAAATATGTATTATAGGTATTTAATAATAATTCCAAGCATTTGTATCCTTCCCTAATCATTGATAACACATCCCTAATCTCATTCTCACTTTTCCCTGGTTTTCTAACTATCTTTCTCACTATGCTTTCTTAGCGATAGGCCAACTTCCATGACCGGTTTAGCATATTTTAAGTATATAAATTTATAAAAAAAACATACATGGGGAAAAAATTATCACACATCATCCTCTAATCATTTTCATGCTTTGACCTAGTCAACCCTACTTAGTACACCAAAATTCCAAGAAATAAGGAGTTTCCTATAGCTTCCACTCACTCTTATGACAAACCAATGCCACCTATAGGTACCTAGGAGAGTCCTATATATGTTATAATCTCAAACCTAGGTTATAAAAACAATATGATCCATTTGAAATAGGATCATCCATAGTAGGTCATAGTTAGGGTTTTAGAGTACTAAAAACCTATTTCTGCTCCTAGCAATCATTCATAAAGGATGCCCCTTAAAATCCAAAACCAATGACAAAAAATATACATAATACCCTTCCACAACTATTTTTAACTTATTAGTATTTCATGCAAAAGTTTCACATGCCAAATAGCATAAGAAAATCTTTCTCATGTTTAAAACCTCATTTCATGATTTCTCCTCTAGAATTTGACATTATAATTGGTCACCATACTTGAAATAGCCTCTCACACCTATGAAAATTATATCATGATCTATAACACCTTAGAAACTAAACTTGACCCCGCATTAGGCCACACTAGGTCTTTTTGCTCACTAGGCCTAAACCTATAAGTCACATTTGGAATTTGAACACACCTTAAAACCTCTTTATAAAACCTCTTTCACTACCCTAAAAAACTAATACTCATGTAAAAAAAAATCATACCATAATCACACAATACCACAAATATTTTTACAAGCCTAAGACTACTCACTTCATCAAGCTACCAATCATATGCCTCTTCACTAGGTCTTTTCATGTAATTGAATAAGCCATGAACTAGAATTTAAACCTCCTTTGAAAGATTATATACATTATACACATGTTTACATAGTGTCAAAAATATTATCACATTCTCTACCAATTATTTTCATTCTTGATAATACCTCAAAATTCCTTGTTAGGTCAGGTATTGTCTAGGACTAGTCTAATTGCATGCTTATGATCAAAACCATACCCCTAAATGTTTACCTTGAAAATTTACTAAGTGTTTAATCACTTAATATGAATGTTTTGGCATCCTTAAACATCCATTCATACATGTTTGTATCCATTTTTACTAGTCCACCATATTCACACACATGATCATGATATGATAATGCTCCTTAAGAGTAGTGCTCAAAACTATGCTTACCTTGTATCTTGATCCTTACCTTGACATGTCATAAACCTTAGAATAATTACTAAGTTGAATTAAAATTCTCTCTCAATAGAGATATAATTTTTTTACTTCAAAATTTCTCTTGTCATAAGACTTATTTGTTACATACCACTTTACCATGCATGGCCTCAACTTTGACCTTGACATTAATGACATCCATCTCAACCTCAACATAAATGTAACGACACCAAAAATAGGAAAATACCTAAATAATAATCCACTTTATCATTGATGGATAACACTTAAACAAATCTAAACATTCTCATCTCCCCAAGCCGAATCTTCTTAAAAATAACCATTCTCCCAAACTAGAACTCTCTCCTCCTTCAAAATTAATGACAAAGGATCATCTCTTGAAAAATATATAATCCTTAGACCTAGAAAAACACACCTTTTCTTCTCCAAACATGATCATTATCTCTTTCTTAAAATAACTGTACATAGATCATGCTCACACACCTACTCTTGGAGCATGATTGCCTCCCCTTATCTCCATGAGGTATTCAGACACTATCATGAATGTGACTTGGTTTGATCAGGTCATCATACAAATACTTTGTAACCCTAATCTTTAAATCACACCTCCATTAGACTATTGAATGAAATTTGGATCTAAAACAAAGAATACAAAGCTCCCCTTAAGAGTAGACATCCTTCATGTTTATACTCATTAGCTAAGTGCCTCTATTAATCCTAAAGGATTCACCTTTTCTCTAGGGTATTAAAACAACATAAACTCAATAAATTCATAAATCTCTATGTCCTTACTATATTGAACTTTCTTCATGATCCTTTTAGTCTTAAATTCTTGGTCTATTTGTCTTGAATCCTTCATACACAACTTAAGTTGATAGGGAGAATTATTGGCACTCCTTTACATCTGAACTATGTTCCATCATGAAAATAGTCCATTTGAACTTACATACTAACCATCATTCACCTTAGGTATATTTGGTCTCCATTCACTATTTTATCTTTTTTCTTGCAATCTAGGGACCTCAATTTTCTTGTTTTGACTTGATAATACATGATTACAAAACTTTTTAATATGACCAACCTTTTGAAAATTGAAGCACACTATTCTTATTGATGGAAACACACCATTACCCATATCTCTTGACTAATGACTCCCTTCATATTTCCATGCATATTCATTCTTGGATGGCCTTATACAATGCCTTAATCTATGAAAAAATTGGTTACATGAATAATAATAACCATTTAAGGTATTATCATACCTTATAGTATTAGGCTACCTAATATGATCCGGGCAACAATTTAGGGGACAATTCGGGTGATGGGTCTGCCCCAATTGATGACAGAACTTTTGGGAGCCATAACTTTTCCACCATAGCTCCAATTGACTCGTCATTTGAACTGTTGGAAATATAATAGTGAGGGGAAAATCATGAAATGGAATTTAGATATTCTTGATGAAGTTTAACCCCTGAAAACACAACATAAATGCCCCAAATTTCAATTTTAATAGTGCAGTTTAAAAATAATAAGTTTTTAAAACTAGTAATTCCTCAAATTTTGTATTATTGTAAATTATGGAAGTCAAACCACTTAATCTCCCTCTATATTGGTGAAATTTCACATCCTCCTCACACCTTTAAAATAGGTATAAATTAAGATGTAACCTGAAATGGAAATTAGACATCTCTTCTCAGAGATAGGCATATGTTTAGGTCTGTAAATTTGATCAATAAAACATCTCTTCTCAGAGATAACATTATTTGAATTGTGTTGTTCTTATTTATTGAATTATCTTTCAACCAAAGCTTTCAAGTTTTGGATCAGTGGTATCAAAGTAGTTTGTCTTTAGAGTGTATGATCCTAAGGATGAGGTTATATTATAAGAAGCTTGGGTGGAAAATAGAACCGACAAACTATCCACCTATTCATTCCTAACGACTTCAAATGGCATAAAACATCGAGACATCCAATATTTTCAAGGAAATGGTGAATGAAACCCTCTAATAGCATCAAGTGTAGATGCTATAAAAATTCTCTCAAATTATCCAAAAAATCTTGATGGGAAATTCTGTTTCCTCATCTGCACCCCCATATCCTTTCATTACCCCAACAGCCTTCAAGGTTTAGGTGAATTTTGATATCCATACATTTGAAGGAAAAATAATTTTTGATGAATTATAAAATTTGTTTGATCAATTGTCATCTTATTTTTCTATAAATAAATTCACCAATAAAGAGAAGATTACTTTTGCTCTTTTGAAAGCATCATTACCTGTCAAAAATTGGTGGGAAATGTACAAAAAGAGATTCAGTGTAGATGATATTGGCCTTGAGATGGAACCTACATGGGATGACTTCATAGAATCTATAAAGGAAGAATACTACCCCATTAGAGCATATGACGATCTATATATAGAGTGGCAAAAACATTTCCAAGGTAAGGAATAGTCTGTTTAAGATTACACTAACATTTTTCATTCTCTATCTGCGAGATTGGCCATCCAAGAAAGTGAGAAACACAAGGTTCTCAAATATCATTTTAGACTACAATGGTACATATGGGGAGAAATGGAACTCTTCAATTTGGAAACCATCAGTGAGGCATACAAGTTCATAGTGAAGATTGAGCAGAAGCATGGAAGAATGAATATGAAAAATTAGCCTTTAAAATGGAAAAGTGACAAAGAAGGTCAAATACGAGGCCAAAATTGGAATCAAAAGGAAGGAAAGACTGGGAAGTGGTGTGATTATCACAAATCTATAACTCACTCCAAAGAAGAATGTAGAGCCATCAAGTCCTTACTTTTTGAGTTACAATCCTCAACATCTACTAGTCTACCTCATACAGACCCTGTAGTTGAAGAGGTTGAAGAAGAAATTGTAGATGATGATCCTGAAGCCATTATTGCTTCATCACAAACTGATAAGGAGAGGCTAGATGACAAGGAAAGGTTGTTTCACTCTAAGTTATGGGTGAGAGGTAAGCCTCTGCATTTCATTCTTGATAGTGAAATTCAAAAGAATTTAATCTTTGCTAATGTTATGAAAAGCCTAAATCTATCCATGAAGCCTCACCCAAAGCCATATAGTGTTGGATGGTTGAGTCTAGGGAGAAACCTCCATGTCACCTACCAATGTCTTCTCTCATATGCAATAAAACCTTTCCAAGATGAGGTCTTATGTGATGTGGTCAATATAGATGTTTGTGATGTAATCTTTGGTCATCCATTCATGTATGATCGACATGGCAGCTATAAGTCAAGAACTCAAAGGATCACTCTCACTCTTGGAACATAGTGCTACAGGGTACCAGAGGTACCACCTTCTACATCTGTCTCTCTGATTAGTGCCAAGAAATTTGTTATCAAGGTGGTCAAGCCACAAGAATCTAAAAGGGCTGATTTTACATCCCTAACTAGATAAACAACACAATAATAGAAGTAAATAAATATTGAGCTAAAGAAGTTCATGGCCTTACATCCATAGACTGATGGTCAGACAGAAATGGTGAACGATCAGGACCTTCACAGTTCCATAAATCGTAGTCCCTTCCAAGTATGCATCGAGAATCAAATTGAAGTACAACTACCACACTTTATGAAAAATATTGATGCAATGGGGACCATTTATTTTTAAGGATGGATGAATGATCCAAGAAACAATTTAGTGGACAATTCGGGTGATGGGTCCACCCCAATTGATGATGGAACTTTTGGGAGCCATAACTTTTGCACTGTAGCTCCAATTGACTTTCCGTTTGAACCATTGGAAAGATAATAATGAGGGGAACATCTTGAGATGTAATGGATATTTTTTCAATGAATTTTGGCTGCCAAAAACCCAAAAAAAGTGGCCCAAATTTCAATTTTAATAGTGCAGTCTAAAAATAGTAAGTTTCTAAAAATAGTAATTCCTTGAATTCTATATTGTTGTAAATCATGGAAGTCAAACCACTTAATCTCCCTCAATATTGGTGACCTTCCACATGATCCTCACACATTAAAAATAGGTATAAATTAATATTTATCCTAAAATGGAAATCAGACATCTCTTCTGAGAGATAGGCATATTTTTGGGTCTACAAATTTGATCAATAAAATATCTCTTCTCAAAGATAACATTATTTGAATCGTGTTGTTATTATTTATTGAATTATATTTCAACCAAAGATTTTGAGTTTTGTATCATAATAGGATTAGTATTCATTCTAATATCACCATCATTATTTGATTAACCATTAACATTTAACTTTTTATTATCCTTGATCACATTAGTATTCTTCTTTTGGTCTCCATTGAAACCAAGACCTATTTTATCATTAGCAGTCTTTTGACTACTCAGGATGTTTTCTAGATCATTGGAAATATTATTACACTTCACAAATGAATTTAAAATACTTGATGCCTAACCTAACTCAACTCTTAAGGAATTAGCTTTAGTTACATACCTAGGACATTCTTCTTCTTTAACATTTAGCCTTGTAGTCAAAATATCAATTTGAGTCTCCACCTATTTGACTATCTCTTCTTATTTTTTGGAATTATTTCTCAATATATCTTCCAACAAAATAATTTTCTCCTAATAATATTTGAAAAGATACCTAATAACCTTATTATTTTTCTTCATCATCTTCAATTGTTCTAGAGCATTCATCAACTCAACCTCAAATTCTACCTCACCTTCTTCTTCATCTAAATAACGAATAGTACCTCCAAACCAAATGGGCTCTTTTTAATTTGAACAAATTTCTTACTTAGCCATGAAGAGAAATTAATTTACATCAAGATAACCATATTCATGTTCACTCTTAGAATCACTTCTCTCACTCACATTAGATGATATATAGACTTCATTGGTGTAAATATTTCTTTTGTTCTTGAAACACTTTTTCCTGTTAACATACTTTCTGAAGCTTTTCTTCATCTTATCATACCTATACGAATTATTGTCATCATCATGCTATTAATAATCATTTTTTTTATGTTTATGAGGTTACTTATTAGTAAATTATCTAATTTCTCCAAAATTAAAGCATTTGAGTGGAAACTCACCCTTGTATTTACTTGAACTAGTTTTAAACTTTCTTGAAAACATAAATATTAACTCATCTTCATCAATATCAGAATTATCAATATTTGGATTTATTTCCTTATGTATTATTCTCCTTTAATTTATTTGTTACCTTAAATTCAGCTTCATTCTTATCAAGTTTTCTTTCACTTATCTTCATCTCATAGATTGTTAGGGTACCATGAAGTCCTTCAATCTTTAGCTTGTATATATCTTGCATCTCTTCAAAAACAAAGAATTTATAATAAAAATTATTATTTAGATATATTAATATGTTTTAAATAATGATATAATATTTCAATTATTCACATAGGCCCCTTATGATGTTGACCACTTCATCAACCCTGAATAAGTAGGCTGAAATGGTCTCATATTCATTCATACTTAGGCTTTAAAATTATCTTTTATGGGTTTGTAATTTATTGAAGTTGACCTTAGAGTCTCCCTCATAGATAGTATTAAAATTTTCCCACATATATTTGGTAGACATACAGTGCATTACCTTCACAAGATTTGCCTCTAATAGGCCATTAATAATATTATTCATTTATTTTGAATTATTGTCACTAGCCTTCTTACCTCCAGTATTTATAGGGGGAATAAAGGGTGCACTATATCCATCCAAAAATAATAAAAAGACATCATGAAATTGAGACATCAAATATGTTCTCATCTTGACACTCTAAAAATCATAATTAGATCCATTGATCAATGGAACCTTACTTGTATATAAATCACCTTGTGCTTAACTAGCCATCTTCATTTGCATAGGATCTCCTTTAGGCTATTAAGTATACTTAAAAGGACCTTATATGATACAAAATTTTGGAATTATATATTCTAATATGGGTGAGGGTGAATCAATGGCTTTAAAACAATCATTAAATTTCACTTATCATTCATGAAGCATTCATTGAAACACATACATTGATCAATGTATAAACAAACATCCACTTAAGTACGTAACATATAAGAATAATATATATGTTGTAAACCATAAAGTGGAATAAAAATAACTAAATAATATCTTTAAATACAATCCTATAATTAATTAATCAATATTTAGTTAGGCACTAAACCCACAAGGAGCACCAACTCAACTAGACCTTTAACAAGCACCATTTTGCAAGGAGGCACTAACCCCCTAGGTAACTCATCACAAGCTCATCCACCTAGAACCTTAGGTCACATTTGTAAATCTATTTATCACTAAATATATTGTGATCTCCTTATTTTTTTCTTCACAGTCTTCTATCTCTCTCAAACAACCTATTAGACCTCTTCACTCAACTAACCTTCTTGGCAAAATTAGGTCATATGACCTTGATAATCATTTATATAATCATTGTTAAAAATTAATGAAATATTTAAAACAATTATATTTTGTTCTTCAATCCCTCTACCTATTTTCCAAACTTCTTTTTCATTCACTTATTCCCTTAATATTCTTACTAGTCAAATTAGGCCTATTAGACCTTCTTCTTATACTTGACTCTTGATTTCACACACCTTGGTCAGCCAAAAACCTCACCATACTTATATAACCATTGTAATATATAAAAAAAATGGTTAAAATTTGAAAAAAAAATTAAATATTTCATTCACCACTCATAAGGACCAAAACCACTATTAGGCCTAATATAGACCTAATGTAATTAGGCATTCTCAGAGCACAAATTTCACCTTGACCACCTTGGAAAATATTAATACTATAAAAATTGATTAAAAAATTAAAAAAATATTCAAATATACCTCTTATAATCTCACAATATATACCCATCACCATTAATCTCATTTCACTCCTTGAATAACACCATTAGGCATACTCATAATTAGGCCTTCTCAATTCCAAAAAGTCTTCTTTGAATATCTAAAGCATAAACTCAAATTTAACATAGAAACCAATAAATAAATCAAATTTATTAAAAATAAATTAAATAATATTAATCACATTGTCGATTATACTACAACATATAGGGCAAAAGACATCAAACTAACCACTTCCATATGCTCACTTAGAACTGCAAACAGGTTTCACAAACTAGTCAAGAACTTTTAAATTTTCACACATTCATAGGATTTTATAATTATTAAAAATTAATTATAATTAACATATGAGACATATATAATAATTTAATGTGTATTATATTATTTAAATATAGGCATAATGACTCAAGAACATCAATCTTGTTAATACACAAAAAACTGCCTGAATGCTCCAAAACATAGTCATGGAAACAATGACTTAGAACACCTTTAGAATAATTATCATGAAATTAAATTTTTTTATATGATAATTAAAAATATTTTAACATATTTAAATAAATATATAATAATTTTAAATATAAATATTGGTCTTAAAGACTAATTTTATGGTTTCACTATACATAGACCTCACTATGTTGGATAAGTCATTTTAAGATCAAATTTATGCCATACACAATATCCTTAAAAAATAAATACATTATGGATATGTTTTATATGTATTTAATAATAACCCCATGAATTTTTATCCATCTATGATAATTTATAACCCATCCCTAATCTCATTCTCACTTCTGCTTGGTTTTCTCACTATCTTCCTCACTAGGCCTTTTTAGCAATAGGCCAACTTCCATGACCAATTTAACATATTTTAATTTCATAAATAGATAAAAAAAATTACATGGGAACAAAAAAAGTATCACACATCATAATCTGATCATTTTCATGCTTTGAATTGGTCGACCCTACTTGCTACACCAAAAATATAAGAAACAAGGGGTTTCATGTAGCTTCCACTCACTCTTCTCACAAAACAATGACACTTGTAGGTACCTGAGAGAGTCCTATACATATTAAAATAACCAAATAAGGTTACAAAAACCACTATGATCCATTTCTAACAATATATTCCATATTATGTCATATTTAGGGTTTTAAAGCACTAAAAACCTATTTCTGATCTTAACAATAATTCATAAAGGATTTCCCTTAAAATACAAAAATAATGCTGATACAATACACCTAGGAACCTTAAACAACTATCATTAACTTTATACAATCTCATGTAAAGGTTTCACATGTCAATGAACATAATAATATCATTCTTGGGTCTACAATACTACAGTCTATGCACACAAAAAACCTTATAAACACATTTTATTCTTTATCCTTTAGAATTCAACCTTAACATTGGTAAAAATGATTGAAGAAACCTATCATATCTCTAAAAATTCTCTCATGAGCTATATCATCTTCAAAACTTAACTTGACCCCCCATGAAGCCACATTAAGTCTCTTTTCTCACTAGACCTAAACCTATAAATCACATTTAGACCTTGAACACACCTTGAAACATCTTCAACTAATCTAAAAACCTCATAATCATGTTATAAAACCTCATACCATGCACATACACTACCGCAAATATTGTTAAAATCCTTACACTACTCACTTCATTAAGCTACCAAGCTTATGCCTATTCATTAGGTCTCTTTATGTAACTAAATAATCTATGAACTAGCCTTGAAACCTCCTCTAAAATATTATATACATTACACACATGTTTACATAGTGTCAAACATGTTCTCATATTCTCTACCAATAATTTTCATTCTTGATAACACCTAATACTCCTCATTAAGTTATATAGAGTCTAAGATTAGTATAGTTGCATGCTTAGGATTAAAACCATACCCCTAGAGGTTTACCTTGAAACTTTCTTGACTATTTTATAACTTCATATGCATGTTTGGTAATCCTTAAACATACACTCATAACTATGTGTATCCATTTTAACCAAACCACCATCGTCACACACATGATCATGATATGACAATGATCCTTAAGACTATTCCTCAAACACATGGTTACCTTTTATCTTGATCTTGACCTTGACATGTCATAAAAATGAAAAGAGTTACTAGGTTGCCTTAAAATTCCTTCTCAATATAGAGACATTATCTTGATCCTCTTGGTGATTGAATAACATATGCTCTGTATCAAGTGAAACATGTTACAAAGCATCTCTAGGTTTGTTTTATTCAAACAAAATCCTTATTTCTATCATATATGTGAGATAAACTAGGGTATGTTTTTATTTATCCATTGTAATTTATTATTACTTAAGAGCATTATTATTTATTGAAGTTTCATCCAAAGATTTTGTTAAGTTTATGATAAGTTGATCTACATATTGTTAACTAGTTTTGTTGATCTTGCTAATAAGATACTGATAATTGGAATTAGACTCTATAAGTGTCTCTTTTCCCTTGATAGAATAATCAATATTATATTTTTTAATATGAGCGATAGATTAGTCTTGATGTTTCTTTTCTACCCTAATAAGTGTGTGAAACTATTCTATTGGAAATTTTGGTGGTAGCTTAGCACTTGATTCTATCAACTATAAAATGGATTATCCTTGTCTTCTAAGGGTTGATTTTGATAATAATATTCTTTATACCTATAGTTTTTGGGATATCCTCAAACACAATTGATTTCTCCTATTCTTCATAATAATGATTTTCGTTATAACTAGGGTTGTAAGAGACCTCAATACAAGCATACCTTTGTGCCATGTTTTAATATGGTTTTTATACATTTGCTAAGATGTGAAATGTGTTTACAAATGTTTAAAAAGGGTGTTTAGATTTATTTTAATAAAATACAAGGTAAAATGAGACTATAATAAAAGGAAGTGGCATAGTACCACACAATTACAAGAAAGTGATTACAAATTTACTCAACCTTGGTGGGTTGAAATTATCAAATCATAAGAGAGAAGATAATTTTGAAACCTAAAGTGTAGGATAGAATGAAAAACTTAGGTAAAAAATACATCAATATTATAAAAATCTAGATACAACTATGGTGAGTTATGACTATAGAAACTAGAAGAGGATACTTCTGATTAGGAAGATAAAAATGTGAACCAATAAGATCAAAATGTGAATTAACATAATAAATCCTAAGTATAAATATAAAACTAAACTATCATCACAAAAATGCCACATGAAAAAAGGATGTAGAATGTATAGGAACTTAAATCATGAGTAAACAAAAGATAATCTAAGTCCATAATGAGCATAAAATGATGTTGAGTCTAGGTAATGGTCTTCAATACATACGGGAAATCATACCCAAGTTACTCAAACCAAGTGAAAAATGTAAATGGATAGCACCTTGGATCATAACTTAGAAAGGAAAGACTTTGAATTTAGATAAAAATTAAGGATTGTAATATTTTTCAAAGTAGACAAGTAGTCTAGACTCAAAAGAATAACATAATAATGTTGTTGAAAAAATATAAACACAATGTTTTAAATAAAGATTTGAACAAGGAAAGAAGTGATTTCAATTTGTTCAATGTAAAACCTCTATGTTCAAATGGAATGGTGTATAATATAGTGTTTTGTTTCACACAAAATATTTTTAGACTTAGAAAGACCAAGCAAATAAAGGATAAAATGGCATACATGCCTAAGTGTGATTTCTTAAATCCTTAAATTTACAAGGTTTCATGGTATAATCAAATTATATCTATATACATGCTCTTGAGAGGATTCTACTTTATTAATCCAAATAGTAAAATCACATGAAAAGTAGTGTTTTTATGCCCCCTCTTCTTTTAATAGGTTGTATAATGACATGGAACTTTGGGATACTTGCCCTGCATCAACTATATATCCAAAACAAGTCAAGTTTATCTAAAACTAAATTTTTATGCATCTAGATAGTCCCAAGTATGGATAACACAATAAATTCTCATGTCAATTGGATACTTGTCAACTATGTTGTTGTGGAAAGGTCTTATCCTTTTCACAACCACTACATCCATCAATTGCTCAGTATAGTGAAATGTCTGAGTTACCCCTATGATTTGAGGTTGAATACAACTAATGAAACTTATTTTAACCACTCAAAACAAGTGTCATAGTAGATCACCTTAAATTTATATAAACCACCATGGAGTGGGATTTAAATGATTCCAAGAGATGAATTATCAAGTCAATTCTTCCCTAGAGAACCCATGAGGAGTCGATGAAAAACAAGTGAAAAGACTTTATGGTCATTTACAGGTCACCCAAACCATACAGATTTGGGGAGGGACTTAGTGACTTTATTTTCACACCTTTATACAATTAAATAAATGTTAATAATGATAATTTTTAGTTACCTAAGTTACTTAAATGAGATGGAGGGAGAGTATACATGCAACACCCATCTTGCTAAAATAAAACATTGTAATAAATAAGCATAGAAATGTAACTCTTATGAGTATTCAATTATGATTTGTGTTTATTTTAGATCACCAAAAAAAATCATGTAATGAAGATTGAATTTGATTTTAAATGGATAATAAGTGACATTAAATCCTATCAACAAGTTTTTAAAAGTTTAAAACCAAGGTGTGAAATTGTTAGAAAAACTTGTAGCTTGTTGTTTTAGTTCATTTTTCTATGCAAGTCTATCTCACCATTACACAAAGCGATGTTGCTATTTCATAATTAATTCCCACTATATTATAGTTTGATCTCATTGAAAGTAGAGATAGAGAAGACATTGGTTAGTGATCTTGATGATTATAGGGTGATATAATTAATTATCAAGGCATTTTTACCAAAGTATAATGCATTTTTTTAAATGATAAAAATAAATAATAATCACCTATTAGTTTCTGGTCCAAAATAATCTTAAGGTTCCTCAATGTAATCCCACCAAAATAAAATGCAATCTCACCTATTCATAGAGTGTTTCTACCATTTTTTTCTAAACACACAAGCAAACAAAGAGTATATAAGATGATTTTTCCATTCACATATTTGATTCCCCATTCTATAGGGTGATCTCATTGATGGGTGATTTCATTGATGTTTAACTCAATTCTTCTAATTTTCAAAGTGATTTTACCATTTTAAAATCTAGACCTACTATTTTTCTCAAAATCTATATAAATGTAAAATGCATGAAAAAGAAGTGCAAAAACACCTCCAAAGTGGGTTTGAATTCAAAATTAGAAGGTATAAATACTTGTGTGAGGTGCAAGTCCCACCAGGCATGCCAAAATGTAGCTTAATATTATGATATGCATTAGTCCATGCGCTACTCAAGAAAACATCTATAAAGAAGCATATAGACACTAAAACATCAAGATTACTCCATGAAGGGGTGTTTCTAGTGAATTATAAGAGCTATTTAAGAAATGAATACCATCAAAACTTCTAAAAAACATCCCTCCTTATAAAATCATCCAAAAACATGCTTTTCTCTAGATTTGGTGCTCTAAGTTTACATCAATGAAGAGTAACATGCTCCTCCATCATTTCCTAGTGAACCAATGGCTTAGGATCACAAGATTGGTCAATTTATGCAAATAGATCAAGATTTTCTATAACAATTTTTTCATAGTAAGTTTTATAATTAAAGATTAAAAATGGTGGTCTTGGCTCACTTATTAATAGCTTTTAAATATTATTCATAATCAACCATAACCATCCATATTGAGATCAAGATCTATCGCGATGTATTATTTCAATTTTGGAGGGACAAGCCCTAAATATGCCCATTAATATTTATAAAAATGGGGTATTGAGGAGGCATGGAAGGAATTCATTTTGATATTTATTTCATTAATGGTGTATGAATGACCCCACGTTCATTATGTCATGGGATGATGTAGAATTGAGAAATCACTCTTCAATAAATCAATATTCAACAACTGTCATAGAATTTTCACTTAGGCTCCTAATTTGGTTTAATTTTATTGAGTGACTTTGACTAATTTTCTATAATTATTTAGAAATATATTGCACACTTAATCAACCTAGTCATAAATGTCATTTCATTATGTTATAATTTGACTAGAGTATAATTATACGAAGGTGTTAGTTGTGTATGTATTATGGACATGAAATAACATAGGCACATGGAATGTGATATCAAATTAGAAGAATTCAGAGGTCCAAGGTATCATTTTACATTTTCAAAATTTGACTCATGGTGATTTCAAAAAATATAATAATCATAAAAAATGCATTACCCCATTCAAGGCTACATTAGCCTAAATCAGTGCCTGTACATGACAAGTTCAAATGATTTAGTATATTTTAGTGATTTTGGCCCAAATTTTGTGTTGTCATAGAATATTTCTTAGATTGAAAATTATAGTACAATAGTGATAGGAATTATATGTCTACACCCTATAGGTTTTCCATCAATGACTCTACTAAATACTTAGGCATGGATTTTGATTCAATTATGTTCATTGGCCTCTATACCAAGTACTCATCTCTATGGGAGGTCATATAGAATCTTAATTCATTTGAATTATAAGAGGATATCTTTACTAAGGAGAAATAACTTACAATAGACCTTCTCTTATTCAAGAAACATGGCCTTTACTATGTATCTACCAAATTATAATTCATGCCATGTATAGACTTGTTATGATACCTATTCTTTAAAGGTAGAATTATAGATGGAGATTATCTACACTACATCAACAACAAAATAGTTTTTTCATAAATCTCAAAAGAAGCATTCATGAGGTATTTAAATCTCCCTATTCGAGATGTTACATTAAACTTACATACTATAGTCACTTGGAAGAAAAAAACAATGTGGAGTGAACAATTAGATAATGGCTTCTCCTAGGTGATATGTTCACTCTCAAAGAGCCTATTAAGAATCTTATCCC
This sequence comes from Torreya grandis, assembly GCA_037957365.1. Classification (NCBI taxonomy): domain Eukaryota; kingdom Viridiplantae; phylum Streptophyta; class Pinopsida; order Cupressales; family Taxaceae; genus Torreya; species Torreya grandis. Next base: position 535,211 of record JARHVA010008125.1, read on the forward strand.
TATCACCTGATTTAAGATGGGGATTTTCATATGCATGGAATTATTGAACTTAATTTTTAAATACTTAAGCATCCAATTCTTTCATTTTTAATGGATACCCCTACTAGACCTGCTCATTTCTTCAAACACACCTATGCATTGGGAAAAGTCATTAATTCCTACATATAGGAACAAATTATGAACAAGGATAAGAGACCCCAAGGTGTAATTTTTTATATTATGTCATACCTAATAGATGTATTCATGGGAACTATGTATAAGAATAATGGGTTTCTATGGAGTCCTAACCCTGATGTTATCAATAAAATAATATATGACTTTTACTCTTTCATCTACATATATACATATGTTAGGAACATTTCTAGAATACCAAAGGACATCTACCCTTAGGTTTAAATATCAATTAATGGCCAACCTATGCCTAGGATTTCACCTAACATTACCAAAACACTCACCAATGTTGGAGTATTTTTGATCTACCCTGATTATATCATCATCATGGTTGTTGGTCATAGGGTGGACCCTCTTCGACTTCCCAATTTTGCTCCTAATAAGGTGGAAAAATAAGAAATTATCATCCAAATATGGAATGGAATAGATGAATATCTAAAAACTAACAAGAAAGACCCTTTCCATGTATCCCATATCATTATTGAGAGGATGCATTATACTTTCAAGAGGAATTCTATGGAAGTTGGGAATGTGAGGAGAGCATATACATTGGACACTCTACCCCATAGGGATTGGGACCCCCATATGAGAGTTCAACAAAAGATCTAGAACCTAGGCATTCCATATAAACATGAGACATTTAACCATGACTTCTTATTTCTTAATGTAAAAAATGATGAGGAAGTAAAAGAAAGAGTAGTGACAATGGGCTTGAGTGAAGACTTAGTGAGACTAATACACACCAACCCCTCCCTTATACTCAGCCAAGATAAATTCAAGATCCCACTATCAGGGGGATGTATATCCTCTAAATTATGGAGTATAAGGACTTACCAATAGGTAGAAAACCAAGGTCAAGATCCCCAACAAACATTAGTGGCTACAGAACAACAACAAGAGAAAGAGCATCTAGAAAGAGACACATCAGTTATAGAATAACATTAATAGTAGTGAGAGATAGAAGATATACCCACTACTAAGCATGAATAAGAGGAACATACTCTTCCAGTTTAAGTATCTCCTATTGAACTAAGGAGAGTTAAATAAGAATTAGTATAAAAGTTGAGACAAGAAAAGGACAACATAAGTAGGGAAGAGGAAGAGATCATTTACTTAGATTATTTTGATGAGTAATAAATGACACATTTTTGTGCCTTTAAAAACTTTAAAATATAATATGAATCTCCCTCCACTTACCCAAAATGTGACTACTCCAAAAGATGATAAAATGACACTATATTATCAAAGGAAACCAATGGGGGAGAGACCTTAGACCCCATCCATGAAAGCACTATAAAAGGTAAAACCTTTGTTATAAGTTGAGCCAAGTCAAGAGATGGATTAAGAATAAATATAACAATCAAATGTCTTTAGCTTACAAGAAATAAAAGCAAAGGTACCCCTCACTAGCAATCAATCTGGTAAGGGTGCTCTTTTCATTTCCCCCTTAGGAATTTTTCCTCTAATGTCATTATCAGTTACTTATACTATGAAATTTTTATTTGTTTCAAATTTAATTAATATGAATTAACTCTCTAATAATCTTATTTTCATTCACCTAACCTCTAATCTTCTAGTTTCCACTTCTACTTCTTTAACCATTACCCATACAGTATCTACTAATGTAGTATCTATTCCTTCAGTCTCCATCCTTTAAATCATAATTATTTGCATCCCTTCCACCTATTTTAGAAATCTTATAGTCTGTATTTATTTTTCCTTTAGATAACCCATCACTCAATTATTTATCTCCTCTACCCAATTGGGTCCACCATGCCTTCTTCAAGACTAGTCCAGATCATAACGGTAGTAATAACTAAGAAGGCCCCAAAAAATAAACTAGTCTATGTTGTGAACCCCATGAAATAATTCATGAACATATAGTGTTTCAAAATAATTTTTACCTTGATGCCAAAAACTTACATTAAACCTGAATGTAGGCATGAGGAGTGTGTATAAATACAAGCTCAACCATCAGATCATTCAAAGCTCATTCTTCTAGACTGGGACAAGGAGTTAGGAGATTTAGCTTCTAAGATTCCCAATATAAATAGTATTGAGATTCCTATTGTAATATCAATTTTTTACAAATCTAGAACCTTGGTCTAGAGGGTTATAAAAATAAAGACTGATGATAGCATTGAGAGAGGGATGATTTTAAAAGAAAGAGAAGAAATTTATTCCATTTAAAAAAGGTAAGACAAGAATAAGGGTTAGTTCCCATGTTGGAATCATAGGGAATAAAAGGGGGGTGAATCAGTGATAATTTTTTTTTATAACTTTACTTTATCATTCATGAACTATAAAAGCAATATAGTGAACAAGCAACACATCAAGAACTAATGAGATAAGAGCATAACACATAGAAAACTTATTTGAGTGGGAAACCTTCAAGGTGAATAAAAATTGGTCATATTTTCAAATGGAATAAAATAATATAATAAATTCATAAATATTTATTGAAGCTCCAACTTCACATGGAGGACCAATTCCAACTAGCCAAACACCCACTTATCTAGGCTTTAACAAACACGTATGTACAAGAAGGAACTAACCCCCTAGATGACTCATCAGTGACTTATCCACCCAATTCATTTGATCACATTTAGGAAACCTTATTTCTCAAATATCTGATTATGACCACCTCTTCAAATCTTTACACTCTTAACTATCTAAAAAATCCTTTTATGATCCTTCGCTCAACTATGTCTCTTCAATATAGATTAGGTCATTTGACCTTGATAGTGATCTATAGTACCCATATTATATATTCATGATAATTTATCTAAAACCTTATGATGATCTATAATAACTCCTTTATTTATTATAGGTGATATATCTTTTGCTTCAACTCACTCATACTCAAAGCAAGATAATTAGGCTTATTAGGCCTTGTTCTTATACTAGGCTCTATCTCATACACCTCTTGGTTATCCATATACACTTTACATTTATATTTTAAATAAAATATGAATTATCACATTAAAAACACATGAATAAACCATTAAAATAATTTGGTCATAGTATATAGGACCAAAACCTCTTTTAAGCCTTAAGCAAACCTAATTCAATTAGGCCTTCATTAACATATGTTACCCTTTGTTCTTATTAGAGTACATTAAAAATTATTACATGATAGGAAAACCTCATAATAAACTAAAATATAACAATAATAATATCATCTTATTTCCATGACACTTTTTATCTCTAATCACCACTTAAAGCACACCATTAGAACTATTCACAATTAAGCCTATGCATACCTAAAAAGTTTGTCTTGAACAAATGAAGCATAAACACAATTTTAACAAAACATAATGTCAAAAAAATTCACATAAATAATTCATATGACCTCAAGTTCATCACCATATGATTTATACTTCACAACTCAAGGAAAAATTAACTCAAACCCTTCTCTACAAGTAACCCAATTAGAATTGCCAACCAGCCTAAAAACATAATCATGAAAACCTCTAACTTATGAAACATAAAGGAACACACTCAAGGACATAAATTTAATTAAAATTATCTTAAAAAATTATTATAATGACATCCATCAAAATATAATAATCTCTAATATAAATATTGGTCTTACAGACCAATCTCATGACCTCACTGTATACAAACTTCATTGAGCTAGACAAGTGAACTTGTGATAAATTTTTTGATATATACAATGATCTAAAAAATATATATCTAAAATTAAAATTTATTTAAATTATTTAATAATTTATCCATTTATTTTGATTCATCCCTATTCCATGATATCACATCCCTAATCACCTTCTTACTTCTACCTGGGTTTCTCATTGTTTCCACCTTTAGGCATGTTAGCAATAAACTATCATGGATGAATAGTTTAACACATTTGAGGGAAATAACCTAAAATTAAACCACCATGTAAATAAAATAAAAAGTCTCAATTTTTATCATGCATCCATTTATCAACTTTGACTTAGTCAACTCTAATTGTTATAGTAAATCTTTGAGAAATAAGGCCTTTCTTATAGGGTTAACTCACTCACCTAAAAAAATCACATATAGAGATTCTTGGGAGAGTTTAATAAAACTATAATGAATTAAATATCCATATAAATCCTTTGTTATCACTTTATAACAACTTATTTCATAGTAGGTCAGTATTAGGATTCTTTGAGGGTTTAAACCATCTTTTAATCTTAACAATCTTTCATAAGTCATAGTCCCTTAATCTATAAAATCATGTCTATAATTTTGATCTAAGACACTTCCCAATCCACCATGAATAGATAAAGTTCCCATGTAAATTTTACACGTGTCAATGAACACTTGAAATATCTTTTTTGATTGAGAACCCTTCATTATGTGCACATGAGAGACCTCAAATCCACTATTCATGCATTTTATTGAAAAACATGACATCAAAATTGTTAAAAAAAAAGTATAAAAATATATCACACCAATTAAAATGCTTACATGTTCATTCTTATCTTCAAACCTAAATCTCATACCTCATTTAGACACCATCTCTCTCTTTTCTCTCTAGACATTGACCTGCAAAACACATTAGACCTTGAAACTATCCTTCATGCCTCTTTCCATGTCCTCTCCACCTTAATTAAATTTTAACACAACATATCACATGATAAAAAATGTTTTACATCCTTAATAGGCCTTGATAACACCTCATGACATCTCATTAGATCAGGCATGGTCTAGAATTATCTTAGTTATAAACTTGGACTTAAGGTATTACCCCTTTAAGATCACCTTGAAATTATCATAACTAATAAAATTAATCATATTAAATATAAAATAACCTTATACATCCTATTATTCCTCTTTGCATCCATCTCACCAACTTACCATGCTCACACCTTCTCACAAGGTCTCTTCATGTTATGACTAGTTCCATGACTAAGTTTCTCAAGCACTTGAGATTTGACAACTAAATTTGAATTTTTTTTTGATTTTATTATAACTTTATCAAATTCATAAAATTATCCTCAAAAATTTTCATACCTCTCAATGATTTTATTAAATAAAAGCATTCTTTAATGACATCATGAACACCTTTCTTAAGAACCTTTAACATCAATGACAACATCAATGCCAAACTTCAAAAACATGAATTATTCTCACCAAATACTACACCATATAGGAGTTTTTTTAGGACTAGTTTAGTATTTTAGAACCATTTAAAAACCTTTATGCATGTGGATTACCTATAGTATATGTAAACCTCTAGGTTTAAGGGCTAGCTCCCTAGATTGACCTTTAAGTTTTTATCATCTACACTAACTAGCTAACTACTTGGATAAAAAAAGGTAGAAACATAAATAAAAGTAAACTAATTTGATGGTGTTATACATAATAATTATTAACAATATGCTATCATACTCTTGTAATAAGGGAAATGACCTAATACATTATCTTCAAATTCCTATAATACTTTAACTTTAAAAATTCAACATGGAGGTGACATGCATGGAAACTAATCAAGATGAGTGATCTAGAGATAAATTATAGATAAAAAGGCTAAGTTAACACTTTAAAATATAATCATACACTTAAAAACACTTCATGTGACCTGCTAGAGTGGGATAATATTGCATCAAACATGGAAGGATCGAGAGAAAGCAAGGATAGATGCCAATCACTTAACTATTCACTATACATCTCTTCACACATTTTGACAAGATATTATATGTAATAAGAACTAGTTTTAATGTAATTTTCAAAGGTAAATTAAAACATCAAACCCATATGGCTTCACCATACTAGGTGTGGAATTATAAAATAAGAGCTAAAATTGCTTGCACTTATAGAATGTGTGAGATGAGAGAGAGAAGTGGAGCTCAAGGGTCATAATTCCACTTGTAAAGGCATGATATTTAGTTATGTTTTATATGGATGTAATATTAAATATATCATGAAATTTCCCTTTGGATAAATTTCCTTTAAAATAATGAAAATTCATCACATCTAGTGTACGACCCTTCAACTACCTTCTTGGAAATTGCCTTCATCGTTAGGCCTCTCTTGAGCACTCCAAATTAGACTAGGAATAGTTGGAACATATACACTATGAAATGGGGCTTATAATAAATCTTAAAATTTCATTATATGTGTCCCTAACTATTAGTCTTCTTAGCAAGTGTTTTCATCATTTGTAGTCACCATCATTAGCTCTATAGGCCTATCTTCACTTTTGGCACTGAGATAGCCTTCACTTTATTAATCAAATATATGTAATGGAATATATGACACCTATCAAGAGTCCCTTTACTTACAAATAAATTATTTATACCTCAAAAGTCCTCCCAAATAGACTTATCACTTTCTCACATGGTGGTCACCCTCCATCCACATTGTTTTTAATAGTTTGCCTAAAGTAAAAGGAGCTTGAAGAATTGTTTCCATGTAATTTTTATATGATAATTGATCATTTATATTTATTATAAGTCCCAATTGGCCTCCCATAATGACTCTCCTTCTTCGAAACTCCTTAAGACATGCAAAAAAATTAAAATATATTAAGAAAACCTATTATATACCTTGTTTGTACAAGTAGGGTACCAAACAACTAGATGGGATGGATATTGAGATATTATTATTTAATAAAAATAATAATTTATAGGTCATAGTATCTATTTTGGTTGTATCTACAATAGTTTATTTTTAATCAAGTCAAAAGTAAGGGTTTTGGAGGGTTTTAGCTCATTTTTACTATTATCATTTATTCATAAGACATAGACATTAAACCTATGAAAAAATTCCACTAAAAGTATGTTTATGACCTCCTTCAACTTTAACCAAGATATTGGGTCTCCATGATAGGTGTTTGTACTAGTGTGAGCTTACAAATATGGCATATTAAGCTTGAGAGTAAAGACTGGGTGCCCCTAGGTTACTCTTAAGCCAAAAAATTACTTTTTTCATGATTTGTTTATAGACAAAAAGATTTAAAAAACCTTATATATACCTATTAATATATTCCAATTCAATATAAGGTTTATTTGGTCCTATAAGTTTTATTGAAACCCCATTAGGGCTTTAGGATTAGACAAGGCCTAATAGGCCTTAATATGTTCATACATGTTTAGGCCATATTGTTTGATTTAAAAATACTTTGATGCCTCATTCATGTTTTTTCATTCTTGAAACAACTTACTAAACCCTTATATAATGTCTAAATAGTCCCCAACTCATCTCCCTACTAACCCTGCAATCTTAACTCTTTTGGATTGCCCTCTATCTGAGATAGAACACTAGGTATATCTCATATCTACTCAAGTAATGTGAGGGCATGAGTATCTCAAATAGGTCTTGAGGAAATTATATACTAACTTTTATAGCTATATCACCTCAATACGGCCATTAATAAACTTAAATGTCTAGACAAATTTAGAGAATTAATGACTATGTAGAATTCCTTGAGTTAACTATGGGCTGAGAGTGTGAAGGTTTCCATGACTTTATCTCTGATCTTCCAATCATATATGTGTAATTATCCATACCAATGTTAAGTTTTTTTAATCATCTCCAATATCCCATATTTTTTTTAAATCCTTCACATGTGATTCTCCATAACTAGGCTTAGTTGGTAGACTATGTTACTATAGGTATGCACTCAAAAAAAGGATGTGCATGTAGTTGAACATCTCATGTTAGAAACTTTATTTCATGTTCTAATATATAATTTAAGTCCTCAATGTACTCTTATAAATTGTTTAAACTCACCTCATATCATGTATTAGGTTTCATGTCCAAACCTTTCTAGCATTCTAGCTTGGGCTGGTCTCTCTACTATTACTAGGTATAGGTATCTATCCTTAGGTCATAAAGACCCTTGTAGGTGACTTTAAATCATAGATATAGGGTTTCATTCTTTATATTCTTCTTGGGATACTTTAGATAATCTCCCAACTACTTATATTCAACCCTTAAACCTAGGGACTTATATCAACACCAAACTGTCATGATCTAGTGTGTTGTCACTCTATTGTCAAATTGTAGGTGATCATTTTGAGAGAAAAATGACCTCTCTAGGTGATATTCTCTATCAAAACCTATACATAATTTATCTATTTTGGTAATAATTATTTTATCTCCCTTTAAAATGATTCATTTGACCAAAATGTATGCTTCCATTATATCTTGGTGTACTAAAAGCCCATTTTAACCTAAAACACTGTAGAGAACATTGACATTCTATAGTGAAAGAATGCATGAAATGGAGGCCTCATCTACATTACCTCTTGGGACCAAAAATAGATTATTATTTTTCAAGGATTTACTCTCATATATAATCTTAATTATGGAACACTTAAGATTATGTAGACCTTGGTACATTTTACAATGGAAGGATCAAAAGTAAGGAAAGCTCCTTGTTTTGGAGACTTTAAGATAAGATATCCCTTATGTCACTTTGTGTAATTATGAACATGATCCTCAAGTCTTATTTCCACCTTTAAACCCCACCATGATTTTTATGACACCCTCCATGTTATTAGACCTTGAAGACACTTAAAACCAATTTTAAACACCTATATTAAACCCATCACTCCTCTGTTAGGACCACCTACAAGTGCATATATAAGACATACGATAGTGAATGTAGGATATAAAAAATGTGCATGGTGGATGGTTATAAAACTAATCCTAGACCTATAATTAGTATAAATTAATCTTATCCACCTTATGCTACTTCAAAAAATTTAATATGCTTTCATTCCAACATGCTCAGTCTTTTGTGGGGCACATGTAGGTCAACATCAAGGTTGAGAACTATCTATATGGAAGAACTAGTTATCATAGTTAGTCGTGCATCATTTAAGTAGTTAAAATTCATTTTTCATGTTCTAAGAGTGTATTAAACATCTTTAAACTTTTCATTCCATCTCCATGACTATTCTCAAAACCCTCATTCACCTGACTGCAGGTGAATATCTACATGGAGGTCTATTGTCACATGTTTTTAAATGAGTTTTACCTCTAGATATGAATTTTAGCCCACATCTCCTTAGATAAGAATGATAAATTTTAAATGTATTAAAAAAATAACATGATATCTTGACATTAACATTATCATGAAGGTAAAAACAAGGGTATGAACTTATGCAACTGATGAAATGGTCTACAAACTAGTCATTCAAGTCTCAACTAGAAAATTGAGGTACTTGTGCATTTCTCTTTCACTTCACAAATTAAAAATGAGTTGATAACCATGTGAGGACTATCTACAAACATATGAAATACCTAATTATTATGGATTAAATAAAACAAAGAGGAAACCTATAGGGTATGGGAATAATCAAGCATAAAGAAACAATAAAATTCTTATCATTGGTTCATAAAGCACATGCAACCAATCTTCTAACTCATACCTTGGATTTTAAGTAGACCAAGTGTAATAACATCCCTTAAAGGAATTCAACTTGATTCTTCACCTGTTGTCTATACCATGAGAAAACCATTTGACCATCTTTGCATGCAAAGAGGAGTGATAAAGGATAAGAATGGTTTTAGGCTATTTTATGATGTTTCAAAACTTACCAATTATATAATTGAGTTTACAAGAGCTTAAGAGACATTTTAAAACCATCCTAAGTGCCAAATAAGATCTATAGTCTATACA